>JANZXR010000002.1:18260364-18276226 GCA_027575705.1 Erythroxylum echinodendron | reverse complement strand
GGGGGGGGGTTATGTGTTTTGCTTTAACTGTGAATTTTGCATATTGTATGATAGTTTGTTAGGTTGCATGTTGTGAATTGTGTGAATGTATCGATGGCTTAGATGGAATGAAATCGATTTAATTTTTAAACATAATCTAGTAAAGTGTGAAGAGTCATTAGCTCATGAAATTAATAATCTGGGTTCTTTGGCTAATTATGCAAGTTAATTAGGATTTAGTGTTAGTTTATCACCCTATAAGTTGTCACAACCATTCATAATTTTAGGTCTTTCGACTAAATTAGCTTTGATAGTATTTTTTCATGAAAACGAGTAGCTAAAGCAACAAGGTAGGCATTAAGTTAAAAAATGTTTGTAAATTTTAAATAAATAACTATTCTGCTGGCCTTCGGGTTATGAATATGGCTAATAGCCAGTTGAGAACTTGAAGTAGCTGAGTAACTGGATCCACACGCATCACAAATGTGTGCTTCCGCATCAAAAGATTATAATGACACTCCAATCAAGCAACTTAATAAAACATGACTTAGTCGAGTAACTAGATCAACATTCATCACTAATGTTTGCCCCCGTGTAAAAAACTATGTCCATGTCCAAAAAAAGTAAATAAAAAATGATTTCTAATAAAACCTACCAAACTTGTAAGTAGCTTGACTTTTCACGAAAACATATTTAGGAGTAGTTACAAAGTTTGAAAGACTAAATAATTATTAAAGTGTGTGTATAATTGAAAAGGGTGAGTTAACTTGACTTTTAAGTTTTGATTAATATGTATATTTAGTTCAGAGTTCCTAGACATAGATTTTGTAGGTTAATGATTTGGAACAACTGTTTAAAGTTAAATTTATTTCATAAAGTTGAAGTCATTGTCTCATTACTATATTGTGTGCTTTATAATTTTATGTTTTTTTTGTTTTGTTTGCTTGAGGACAAAAAAACATTTAAGTGTGAGGATGTTGATAAATGTAAATTGCATTGTGTTTTAGGGCATAGTTTAATATATGTTTAGCAGTTAATTCAATCATTTAGTACGTGTTTAGGTTAGAATTGTATTAGTTAGTTAATTATTTATGTTTTAAGTGTTTTATAGGTTAGTATAATTCTTTAAGCTTAAATATTATGTTTTTGATGTACCATGATGTGTTTGCTAATGTTTCAGGGTCAATTTTGGAGAACGGAGGAGTTTTGGAGAGATTTGGGCTAAAACAACGACCCAGGATTGTGACAGAAGCATCAGAGTTGGCTCATGACAAAAGTCTAGGAAATGGCCCACGAGTGTGGACTGCAGGGCCGCCATCGTGGCCTGTATCAGACAGACGCATAGACACTTAAGAACATACAGTTTCGATGGATTTTTTAGACCTTTTAAACCTTAAAAAAATCTTAGGGCTGCTCAGAACATAAGAGGATATTTAAAGAACAAGAAAAGAGGCATATGGAGCTTTTGCATCAGCCACCTTGATAAACCCTAAAGAGAAATCATCGCGAGATAGAGGAAGAGAAGAAGGAAGAGAGAAGAAGAGAAGAAGCTGACTCGATGTACTTCCCGGATTAGGAGATTTCCTGGAATCACTGCCTCCCATCTCTATTTAGATTGTATTTCCTATTTATTTTCAGTTTTATTATTATATATAATTGAATTAAATAGTTGATGATAGAATTTAGAATGTCGAGGATGTTCTAAACTCACCTTTGAAATTTTATTTTTGAATTAATAGAAATCTGATTGTTTACGTGTTTATTAGATCTGTTGTGGTTTGATTATATGCTTGCATAATTCGATAATAAACTGAGAGGGTGAATCAAATAAAAAATGATTAAATTGGACTAACGAGAGTTAGGTAATTTAATAGAACAAGAGTTGAATCAGATCGAGAAATTGTGCGAAGAGACATCTTGCATAGGTTTTCGATAGTTTATTAGAGAACTTCAGAATTAATTAGGGTTTTGGATAGGTTGTCAATTGAGAGATTGCAACTTTCATAATTTGATTAGGATTTATGATTTAGGGTTAATGGTTATAACTCGAGATAGAGTAATTAACCCTAGGATAGTCTAGAACTAATAATTCAACAATCCATAATCAGTTAGGTTAGCATTAAAGATAGGTAAAATTTCCTTTCTCTCAATTGGTAATTTCTTTCAATTGATTCTTAGGTGTGTTGCAATTGCTTAGTAATTAGTGTTTCGTGTTTGATTCTTAATTTGATTGATTGAATTAAATTCTCGTATTAGTTTCGTGCATCATGAATTTCTGTTATTTATTTCTGGCCTTAAATTTTAGGATTAGATTAACTCCCTCCTTATGAGATCAACACCTTTAGTTCTACACTAACGAATTGTGCACTTGTGGATTGTCAAGGGTTAATCATTAAAACTTACACATAACCAACTCACAGTCAATAGTTAAATGAGTTTTGGGATATCTTAAAAGAGCTAATGATTGTATGTTGACATTTAAGAAAGTCAACTATTTGGGCCTTATTAGCTATACAGATTCAGATTTTGCTATATGTTTGGATGACATGAAGATTAAATCAGAGTATATTTTTATCATAGTAGATAGTGTTGTTTCATGGAAGAGTATCGAGCAGACATTGGTAACTTTCTCGACTATGTATGCAGAGTTTGTAGCATACTAATAGGCTACTTTATAGGCAATTTGGCTTAGGAAATTAGTTTTTGAGTTGTATTTGGTTAATTCAGTCTCTAGACTTATTCAGTTATATTATGATAATCTTTCTACTGTATTGTTTAGTAACAAAAATAAAAATATCGCAGAGTCTAAGCATTTAGAGGTCAAGAATTTAACCATAAAAGAATTAGTGCAGAAAGGTGACATTGAAGTGGAGCATATCAAAACTGAGGACATATTGGCCAATATGATAACTCAAGGACTTTGCCCTATTACTTTTTAGAGACATGTATATAGTATCAATTTATTGAGATCCTTAGACACTGTTAGTTAGCGATCATTATTTTTGCTCTTGATACAGTTGTACAAATTTTATGTATTATATCAGTACATTTTTATATACATTGATGATCATCATTTTGATCTTATATAATTTGTTGTACATTGTCATAATACAAGTCTTAAGATTTGTGTCAATTTTAAGCATTTTAATAGTTATTGGGCATATATACAGATCGATCTTGACCCTTGTCTTTAGGACACATATAGACACTTTGATAAGTCTATGGATTTATAAGACATACATGGATATAAGTGTTTAATCCCATGAGTGGTTTCTATGGTATAGTTTTGCATTCAGTAAGAGAATAAATTTTTATATTGTAGTTTAGCATAAAGTTTAGAGAAATTAAAAATTACAAATTAGAACAATGATATATTTGAAATTATATAGGTGTCAATGTAGTTTATTACGCTCCATTTTCTCATTCATGTCAATAAGGTATTCGATATACGTATTGAATGTTTCTAGCATTTGACGTGTATTTTATATTTTTCGATATCGAAAACTTTACGAGACTGAATGAAAGACTTTCGTTATCTTTTAATTAAATGTTTTAAATTAGTCGACCATCACATTGATTTTCTTAGCCACTTTTACTGTTTCATATTTTCATTACAATTATTGTAATTAGTATTTGCTAAGGGGGAGAGTCTTAGAGTTTTTAAAATTCATATTAGACAATTATTAAGTACGAGTTTTTAAAAAATTAAAGTTAAAAAATCGAATTTGATCTAGATTAAAGATAACAAAAAGTCCAACAAAGGATTTGGATAAATGGGCTGAAGTTTAGTGAAAAATAGGCCCTAACTAGTATGGATCAGTCATTTATTGGGCCTGTGATATGGAGGTCTTATAAAATTATTATAAATAATTACTAAAGTCCTCTACTATCTATTTAAGCACAATTTCTTTGACCCGTTAAGAAGCCGTACACTGAGAAAGATATAGAAAGACTTTTAACGAATATAAATTTATGCAATTTTCATAAAGGTTGATCGAAAATTTCAATATTTTGTTCAAGTAATTCAGCAACTTATTCATAAAGCAATGAATAGCAAAACATGTATTTTGTGCATTGTCTCTTTTTTTACAAGTTTATTTTTGATCCTTTAACTATAATTAAAGTTCGGATTACGTTTAATAATTGTTTGACTTGCAGAAGAGATTTACATAAGCTAGCCTTAGGGATAAGGTTTTCGAAGAAAAAAGCCGTGTTGTGGAGGAACATGGGAAGCAAGTAAGAAGAAGAATAAAACGATACAAACTAAACGTTCGTCACTTACAAAAATCTTGCTACTCACCGTTTCCACACAACACGTATCAAATGGGGAGAAATACGAACGTTGATTATAGCTGTTGTAATAACCGAATCTGAGACCAATAAAACTTGTGATTGCCGTAACTGATCAGTGGCCAAATCTTTGTACGAAGCAGCGGTCCGCTGTGGTGAGGCAATTCTGTCTACTCGACTCCTCTTTTAATTGGGTTAGTTATGCTTCTTGCTCCTTTAATGAGAAGATTGATGAAAGATTAAACGCCAGATGAATCTTGATCTTAACGTACATGCAAAAGGACATCAACGACATATGAACACGCTTTTCTAATGTGCTCCATTTAATTGAAATTAATAAAAATATCTCTAACTTGAGAAACCCAAGTCTAACGATTAACATAATTTCAATCATGCCATTTTATTTACAAAGTAATTTATTCCATACAAGTTTATTTTATACTTAAAACGGAAACAGCATATCAATTTGATTGCTCTAACTTGTAGTCTTCTAATCCTAGTCATCCTCCTGTGATAAGGTTTTGCCGCTGATTGAGCATATGCTTAAATGAAGCGTCTCGTCTTAACAACTTACGAACTAATATATTATTAGCAGTTGGTTGTAGATAATCCGTTCATACGAGGGAAAATATTTTCATATCATCAAAAGACAAAGGGAATTTTAAAGGCTACATCAAGTCGCGTGTTTGGAAACACAAATTCCAAGGAAAATAACGAAACTTAAGAAAATGGTTGAATGGAAGCAATCAATTGTAAGTCCGCAGATTCTGGAAATTCAACCTGAACTTGGTCCCAGGCCTGAGCACTGCAACCTGTTCTTACATCTCTCGACCCAGGAAAATGGCTTCTTTCATAATTCGAATCATCCTATTCCCATCTTGGGCTTAAGCAGGCAGATACATAAAAGGTCTCCTGGTTGTTTTTCTCTCATCAAGCGTTGCCCATTTCTTTTCATTAACATCACAATTCCTCGCAGCTAAGTTTTGCGTATTCTCTTTGAAGGGTTTTTCGTTGATTGTCTTCCTTTGTCCATCTCTGGATGATCTTTTTCTTCCTGTGATCAATGTCAAGGTGTCAAATGAAGCTAATATGATCTAACAGCCACTACTTTACTGCAAACCAACCATAAATGTGAAGTACATACCTTCTTTCTCATTCTTTTCCTTTGTAGCTGCCGACCTTTGTTTTTCTTTGCTGGTTGATCCTGAAGAAAAAAGTTCAAAATTAATTCTAATACAGCAAAATAAAACCTGAATATTAAGTGCTTAGATTGGTAATCACTTTCAGATGAACTAACCTTTGCAAAAGCTACTATTCTAGCATTCATCTCTCCAGCAGTCTCCTGGTTTTCGATTTCCCCATCACTGTTGAGCATGGTCTTCAGCTTATTCTCCTTCAGCAACTTTTCAGACCGAGTATGTCTCTACAAGATGAGCAAAATTCCATAATGTTGGAGACAGAATTCTCAGGTAATTGCAATAATTTTTGAATCTCCTCAGTCATATATGATGATCTGGTGGAGAACATATAGAGAATCAATATCTAAAACCAAACTTTAAACTTGTTAGTGAACAATAGCTAACAAAGAAGTGTTACATGCTGTATGAATATATCATTAGGGGCAAAGGGCCAGATTAAGAGTACTTCAGAAGTTTCGAAAATCTGGTTGTTGCCAGTTTGGGAGATTCAAATGTAGTAACAGCCTTGCTACACCCTAGCTAATGTGAGAATAAAGCCACAATTTTGAAATTTGGAATAAAGGGTGAGAACGGTCGTTGAAAAGGAAAGAGAGCAAAAACAGCATGACCAGTGTCAAAGAAGTCAGATTAATCACATGTCATTCACCATCCCCTTTTTCATAGACTTCATGGCATTCTCAGAATCGATGATCTGTAACACAATTCACCATTACAAAGTTATTCTAGACTAAAATGCCTAATTCATAACCCAATCTAAGGTCTTCTGCTAGAAGGATTATTCCATCACTTTATAATGGCAAGTAAGACATAAAACTTATATGTCTAGCTCAAATTTCAGGAAGAAACATTAACCTATAAGAATCAGAGAAAACATAAAACCATAAAAATCTTTGTCCAAGTAGAAGAAATAGAAATCCTCCAAACTCGAGAGTTTCTAAAACTAACAACAAAATTCAAAAAATGAAGACAATAATGGTTATTCCCAAGGGCCACAATAAGCATAAAAGTTCAAGGGACGAAGTGTCCATTTTCTTTTAGAAATTCATTTGTGCTTTATGATGCCTTAAACTTTGACATGGATCATAACTCAAACTACAAAAAAGCTCCTTTTCCAACTATAATGGGGAAAAAGACAATTGCTGCTTCAAATGATCATCCTCTTGTTTGGAATTTCAATGCGATACAACACTAAATTGGAAATTGAATCTTAATTACAACGCTTGTCACATGTTCTTCATCGCAGTCTTCACATACCACAGTCAAGTGCCCTATCATTGAAATTTCGAAAAAATGAAGCCAAAGTATCACCCTGTACCCACAGAAGGAAGACAGTACATTTATAACGACAGCTAAATTCTACACATTCACAACAAGCCAGCTAACAATAAACTCCAATTTTTCATAAAATAATGAATCTAAGATGCATTATTAAAAGAAATGCAAGAGACGGTTAAGTGAAACACTATGACATTTAAAACAGAAAAAAGCAAACTCCTACATGTAGGAGATAGTTAAAGCCACAGTCATCATGAAAAGAGGAGAATTGCATCTATATTGGTAGTGAAAACAAGGTGCCTCATATCAGATTTATCCAGCTTCAATAGAAAATTTTATATACATGTGCCAAAACTACATACTGACCTTAGAATTGAGATGAGCCCTCATACTCTCCTCATTCAAACATAAAATTTGAGGGCAAATTCTGCACTTATAAACTGATTTGCATTTCAACATACAATCTGGCACATGAGCTATTAATTCTTTCTCAGCCGTATTATCAGACTCCTTGAGAAGATCGGTACCATGTTTACCAGATAGCTGAGGATCAACGGATATTTGTCTATCACTTGCAGTTTCATCATCTGTATTCAGGGAACATTGTTGTGCCATCATAATATCAGACATCCCACAATAAAGATGCATTTCTCAAGAATGAGAAGTGAATGTATTTTGACTAATGTCTTCAGTCATTCTCAGAATCTTTGGCGTATCAAACAGGTTAAGTAGGCACTTACCCTCCACAACTTGCAAACACCTCAAAAGTGTTGCAAGATAGATAAGGTATAACAAATGATATCTATATCTATCCAGACAAGCATTTTTGACACAGATGACAAATATTTTGCAACAAAGATATTATCAAATAGCAAAACATGAGACAAAAATTGCCAAATATTTTGAAAATCACAAACCAAAATAAAACACCAGAAATCAAATTTTACTATTGAATATCGTGATAACAATACAAAAAAGCAGACTTATCTATTCATTCTCATGCACAGTTATGGACTCAAAAGCATAAATTATTAGATTGCAGCCTAGGTAACAACTTCATGTTAAACTGTGTGAAGCAATACACACAATTTGATTATAGCAAAAATGCTAGAGTTAACAGCATGACAGTCATATTCATGATATGACCTGTTAAACTCCCCTTCCCATTTTCCAGACGTCCCAATTCATGTATCAGGATCATTTGCTTCGTTTGTTATACGCTATAAATGTTGCTTGAGTCAAGGTTGGGGTAGAATTCCACCTTGGAACAAGTCTAGTATGAGACCAATAGCACAAGTTTATGCAACACATAATTCAGTATTGACACTTAGACAAAATAAAGAGATGGTGTGATTCGTAAAGATATATTCTACAACAGGACGGGCTACCTGAAGAGTCAACATCAATCTCGTTTGCTGAGCTATCCTCGCTCTCATATCCTGAAAATATTAGCAGACAAGAGAATAAAAAATAAATACAACGGGCAGCATAATAGGAATCAATACAATAAACAACTAGAACGACACTCCATGGTTTATATTCTGCCAAAAAAAAAAAGAGAGAGAGGCTTAGGAAAAAAAATTCCACATCTTCCTGCCTTTGTCTTAATTACAGAATGAGAACCCCCAAGTAAAAACTCTTAGGACCATGTCAAGGCAAACTACAACTTTGCGTACTCATAAACCCAGAGAAAGATTTCACTATCGAATACATAGAGCATAGAAGCGATATAATTAACCACATTTAATAAAATAACCAGAGGATTGTTGGGCTTCTTTGGGTTCGGAGACTGCATCGTGGTCTGCTTCTGCTTCAAGTTCTGAGCCGGAAGAAGAAGAAGAATCGGAAGATGGGTCATTTTTATCCCCGTGTTCTTCCTTATAGAACCTCCTCTTTATCATGTGTTCTTGATTTATACGTACCGTCAATGATTGAAACAGCACAAAACAAAATTTACACTTTTCAGGGAAACAGAACAAGAGAGGGATCAGTTATACTATACGGAGGCTTGGGACATTCACCAGCCGCGTTTTGCTGTGCCTGCGGCTGTGTGCGTGGTGAGCGTTTCGGGTTTTACATGCTGGCATTTGTCAGACGACTAGAACCGGTTTATGGGTTTGAATTGATAAATTGCCCGAACCGTAGGAGGTGATCTGTTTATAGTCTCTACTCCCTACAAAACAAAAGCCCATCATTGAAAACATAATATTCACAAAGTAATTTAGATTCATCCAAAACAAAAGATGTTATTGATATTTGATTTACCACGAATCAATCAAATTATGCCTAAGTTTACGAAGATGAAGTTAAATGACGGAAATATTCTCAGAACATAATTGTTATTAAACAAAAGATAAAAAGATTTTTTTTCTAAATTTAGGAAGTAAAATAATGAATCAATAGGGAATAATTGAGAAATATGGTATTTTTGTGAATAAAAATATATGAATATTTATTATAATTAAAGAAACTTAAACATGTAGTAACCCAAAAGTTGATTGGAAACAACTATCAATCTATAGTATATATTCTTACTTACTTAGATATTGTTACAGTGTAATCAATACAATCAAAATTTTGTTGTACGAGTTGTGAGAATAATTTTTATAAGATTTAAAAAAAGGTAAGATAAAAAAGAAAAAGAAAAAGAAAAAAAATTTTATACGGCACTAAGTGCCTGTTTGGATAGAGTTATATCAGCAGAGCTTTTATCAGTAGAACTTTTGTGAAAAGCTTCAAATTTGAACTTCTTAAAAAGTTGTATTTTAACTTTTAAAAAAGTCATTTCTTTTAAAAAAGTACTTTTGGATTTTATAGTCAAACACTTTTTTTTTAAAAAATAACTTTTGCGGCAAAAAAAAAGTACTTTTTTACCTTCTAAAAGTTGAACCAAACGGGCACTAAGAGCCCGTAAGTCTATTAACCATATGCAAAGCAATGACACTTCCTAAGTTGGTTCAAATCAACTTCTTATTATTTAAAATATTCGTCTTCAGATAGAGACACAATCAAAAGGCAGCTATTAGTGAAGTATGATAGCTGTAATAGCAACTTCTTCATCTTCTACCAGCCAAATCTTATTGCTTGTGATTTACTACAACTTGTTTCAATTAGATCACCAATGCCTCTTTCTTCAAAATTAAACCATCCACCAACTATAATAAATTATATGATATTGCAGTAAAATCTCAAAATACTCACTATAAAGCACAAAAAAAGCACTAACAAGAAATCATTTATAATGTCATTCAAAATAGGTAAAAGCTTTTTAATACTACAAGGTCTCAATATAAGCCAACTCAATGGACATTTGTTTAAGAGAAACTTCTCAATTTATGCAAGCTAAAGCAATTAAACATGAATATCTCCTTCTTTGGTTGAATTGCATTTTGAAGAATTAAGAATTGATCCAAAAACATTATACTTTTAGTATTAGAATTGAGGTATATTTTTTAAATGATGTAAATTACAAGTCTTTAGAAAATTGCACATATATACACAATAATGAAACATTTGAAAGATGGTTTTCCTTTTTTATTTTTTCTAATTACAAATGATATTAACCTCAAATATACTCTTAAATGAGATGTTGCTTAATCACAAGCACTCAAAAAGAAATGATAGGAAGAAAAGGGAAGTTAACATTGATTATTTGTGTGTGCCAATAGAAAGCACACTATTTGTGGTAAAAAGTTGTTACACCTTCAAAATAAAAATAAGGAAGAAACAATAAAATATCTCTTGCAAGTACAGGAAATGTAAAGATGTTAATATACTCAATTTAAAGAAAATATGGAAAGGAATAAAACAAAGGACAATATGGAAAAAAAATAGTGTGAGGAAAAATGTAAAGATATTAATATAGTCAATTTAACGAAAATATGGAAAGAAATAAAACAAAGGACAGTATGGAGAAAAAAATAGTACGAGAAAAAATGTAAGGATATTAATATAGTCAATTTAATGAGAATATGGAAAGGAATAAAATAAAGGACAGTATGGAGGAAAAAATAGTACAAGGGAAATATCCTCCTATTGCTTGGTCACATAAAGATATTTCTCTAGTAATTGAACTCCGATTAAAACTAAAGAGCAACCTTAATTGACATTTTTTTAAGACTAAAATTAATATTTGATACTGAATCAAAAGGAAGGCTTGCACGGTTAGAGTCATAACTTCCACCAAATCCAAATACTAACTTGTTAAGTAACTTTAGGAAAAGTAAATAAAAATTAAAGAGAAATAAATATATTATAGTAGTTTGTAAGGCATGAATTGTAAAAGAAAGAATTTGAGAAACAATTAAGTACTCTAAAGTAACTATAGCTTAAACTAATCTTAACACTGAAACCTAATTAAACAAAACATCTAATGAACTATAAAAAAATGTTCCTTTTAGTAATAAAATTTGAAAAAATTCGATTAATAAAGGAACTCCAAGAATACTTATTGGAACAAATAAAATATATATAATTTTATGCGCAAACATGATTCTAAATTGAGGTACCCTTTTCCATTATCCTAAAAACAAAGGAAGTGAATTAACATCAAACGCATAGAACTTTCAATTTCTTTTTCAATAAGAACTAAAAATGATTTGAGAAAAAGAAACAAACTTCAATAAAAACAACAGAACATACTTAGTGACAGAGAAGACTTTGTGACTAATGTCATCACTTGTAATTTGTGTAGAAAGAAATGAATGGAATAGACTACTTCATGCAAGAAATGTAGTGCATAACACGAGCCTCAATTACGCATTCAGGATTGAATGTGAAAGTGAATGAACAACAAAAACAAAAAAAACCTAATTTTGTTTCCATAACTTTGACAGTGCTTTTTGAAGCTAAAACCTTTGCTCTTTCATGACGACCTTCACGAAAGTTGATCACTAGGATGTCGTTAACGTCTTTTTGTAACTTTTTTAACACGTGAACCTTTTGATGGGTCAGACAATCCCAGCATTTACGATTTGCTTAAGTAGCTATAAGAGACCTTAACCTTATATATATAGCTTCTATATTAGACTTTCCTATCATTGGCCCAATATAGGTTCAGTCTACACGAATTAGGGCCTTTTTTAGGTCAAACTTCAGCCTATTACCTAGATCCTTTATTGGGATACTTTATTATCTTTATTTAGATCAAATTCGATTTCGTAAATTTATCAAAATCATAAAATTGTAATTAATTATTGTCCAATATCCCAAAACCAGTACAATAATTAATTACAGTAGTTGGAACAATTATAAAACTAGTACAAGAATGGTTAAGCCAAATCATACTATAGCTCGACCAAGTTTAAAAAACCATTTGATCCAAACATAATGAAAGTCTATCATTCCATCCCGTAAGGCCTTTGATACCTAAAATTATCAAATGCTTGTGTCATTTGTGACACAGATCTAATACCTTACTAATATGAATGAAAAATGAAGTGTGACAAACTAGATGATACATATATGATCTAAAGTGTATGATCTTTTTATTTGTAGGTCTCAATTTCTCTAAACTTTATGCTAAGAAACATTAGAGAAAATTATTTTCTCCTACTGAATTCTAAACTATATTAGAGAAAACTCTTATGGGATTAAATACTTGTATCCCCCTATATCATGTACAAATCTATAGATTTATGCATGTATCTGTATTTGTCCTAATGATATAGGCTCAAGGTCAATCTGTATACATATGCCCAACAACCTTTTAAAATGTTTCAGATCGACAAAGATCGTAAGAATTTCACTTGTATTTTGACAATATATATAACATGTATGATTGAGAGCAATGACGATCATCTTTCTTCATAAAAACATATTGTCATACTACATGAAAAAACATACAAATGTACAAAGAGCAAACATGATGATCCCTAACTAACAGTGTCTAAGGACTTTAATACACCTATATTGTATACATATCGCTAAAACATGTGGGCGAAGTCCTTTAGTCAAGGGATCATCAAGCATATCCTTAGTCCTAAAATGCTTTACCTCAATGACACCTTTTTGTATCAATTCCTTGATGGTCAAATACTTGACTTCCAAATTCTTAGACCCCTTAAAATTCTTATTTTTATTACTAAACAAAACAGTAAAAAGATTATTACAATACCACTGAATGGGTGTAATTACTAAATCAACCACAGACAACTCAGAAATCAAGTTCCTGAGCCCAACTATCTGTGTAGCATCCCTATAGTATACTGCAAACTCGAATGTATAGTAGAGGAAGTCACCAATGTATTTTTGACACTTTTCATGATGCTATACCATCTGCTAACATAAATATATATCCTGATGTGAACTTTCTATTATCCAAACATATAGCAAAATCCGAATATGTTTACCCTATGAGGTTTAAATTATTGACCCTTCTATATGTCAACATATAATTCGTAGTTCCCTTTAAGTATCTCAACAATTGTTTAACTGCATTCCAGTGGACTATTCCTAAGTTAGCCAAATATCTACCCAATAGTCCAATTGTAAATGCAATGTCTGGTTTAATGATATTGAGCATATATCAGGTTACTAACAACAGTAGAATATAGAACATTCTTTATGGTCTCTCTCTGTGTGTCATTCCTTGGGCACTGTGCCAAAGATAATCTCTCACCATGAGAGATAGATGCTATAATAGGTTTACAATCAACCATGTTAAACCTTTGCAACACGCGCTCAATGTATGCTCTCTATAAGAGGCCTAATGAGTGTCAAGACCTGTCCCGATGAATCTGAATACCTAGTACAAAAGATGGTTCTTTAAGATCCTTTATGTCAAAATGCTTGGACAAAAGTCACTTAACCTTGTACAGCATGGTCAAGTCATTTGATGCGAGCAAGGTATTATCTACATACAAAAATAGAAAGATAATTTTGCTCCCCCTTAACTTGTAATACAAGCATATTTCAACTTTAGGTTCCACAAAGCCGAAAGAGGTAACAATCTCATCAAACTGAAGGTACCATTATTTGGAAGCTTATTTCAAACTATATATTGATTTTCTCAGTTTACAATCCTTGTTAAGCTTTTCATGATCCTGAAATTCTTTAGTTTTTTTAATATAGACTTCTTTATAAAGGTCTCTCTTCAGGAAAGCAATTTTAATATCCATCATATGTAGCTCCATATCGTAATGAGCTATTGTTGTCATAATCACTCTAAATGCATCGTTAGAGGATACTAGATAAAAGGTAATATTAAAGTCAATTCCTTCTGTCTAATTGAATCATCTGGTAACCAATTGAGCTTTAAACTGCTTAAATTTACCTTGAGAGTCCCTTTTGGTCTTGAAAAGATACTTACAACTGATTGGTTTGAAATTTTGAGGCAAATCAACTAACTCTCATACCTTATTATGCTTTATGAATTGCATCTCATCTTTCTTGCATCTCACCATAGATTTGCATGGGATCCAAAATAGCTTCTGAAAAAGTAATTGGATTGACAACATGTCCAATATCATACTCTTGGTCATCCAAATAGACTATGTAATCAGATGAAATAGTAGTTCTTCTCATTCTAGTGGATCTTCTTAACTAAACTAATTATTATGTCTCAGAACCTTAGTTTGTATAGGTATGAGTTCCTATTCTTGCACTGACATGGTACTTAAACCTTGATCCACTAGTTCTAACTATATGAGTGATGGATACGAAATAATTGTAATATTCATCTTGCTTTCATTTGAAGGGTGAGAAGGATCACCCTTATCATAGACATCATCTACTAGAAACTTAGTTTTTGTGATTCCCCAACTCTAGAACCTCCTTCTCTACAACAAAATCTGTATCCTTTAGAGTGGTCGAGATATCCTACAAAATAGCAACGAGGAGAACCATAATGCAACTTATTTTCATAAGGATTATATAAATGTACCTCAGTAGGGCAGTCCCAAATACGAATGTGGGCAAGGCTAGGCCCTTACCGTTTTTAGAGTTTAAATGGCACCTTTGATACTAACTTGCTTGGGACTTTATTAAGTAGATACAGGGTGGTCTTTATGGCTTCACCCCAAAGGTAATCATGTAGGTTAGTCCTGCTCTACATTGATCTCATTATATCCTTTAGGGGCGATTACACCTTTCATCAACACTATATTGCTCAGGACTACCTGACATAGTTAACGAGGTCACTATTCCACATGATTCTATATGTTGGGCCCCGTTTTTAAAGTCCAACTCTGAGGTCATATTCGGAATACACATATCCTATTCTAACATTTAATCGAAAATCTCACGATACTCTTTAATACAATTAAGACAACTGATTGTAATAAATCTCAACAACCTTATCTTCATTAACATCATAAATACAAGAGTTTTACAAAGCCATAAAGGAATTTCTAACCCCAATACATTCATATCTCAATATCCCGAAATACATAACATACTGAAACTTATTATAGTACTTAATTGTTTCTAAAATCCTCATCGTTACAAAAACTAACTTAAAATACAACTTGAATTGAAGCCTTGCCTCTCTTCACTTCATCTCTTAATCATCACCTATAGGTGGGGACAGATGGGGGTGAGATCGATAGCTCGTGGGTAACAGTTTATAATAAAAGATAAGCAAAAGCTTTTGAAAAATCGTTTTACTTGTCGTTGAAAATTTTCATTGAATTCATAAAGTACACTTTTCTCCAAATTCTTGTCAAATTCACAATATAGCAAATCGTGTATGCTTCATCATGTCAAACATATCCAAATGCAATGCACATTAAAATGGCTTGAGAGTTCCGTGGAAGGAAACGGCGAAACCAAAGTTTAAACTGTGAAATGAAATGAGTCCGATTTCTCAGGATCTCGTGGTCTAAAGCAGGCAGTCGGGAGAAGGCAATATGTCGACGTGCACGTGACTAATGAAACGGATTTCTCTCTTGCCCACAAAAGCACACATATTCATGCTCAAATCATTTCCATGCATTTTCATATTCTCATGCTCTTTTTATAAAGCAATAACATAATTCATATGAAAACATGCAGCACCTTATCAAAGCATTTAAGAAAACATTTTTAAATTTTCTTGATTCAAATAAAACATTTAATAGCTTAACACTCTATTATAAACATGTACCCACCTTATTTGCTTGCAAAAATCCAAGTCAAGGTTG
>JANZXR010000002.1:18227404-18239549 GCA_027575705.1 Erythroxylum echinodendron | reverse complement strand
TTATCAATTGCAGTGCATATTATCTTGTTGGACATCCAGTGTCTGCTCCATAGGCCTTTGGGTTGGGGTGCGTGGCACGCGGTACGCTTTCTTTTATAAGCACTGTTTATGGGCACGGAATGATCTGTGCTATTCAGCCCGTTGTAAAGGTGTGTTATTGATTTTTAACCGCACATAAGTTTATAAAAAAACGAGGTTTGCTCCTATTCCTGTTCGTGCTTATGATCTGAATCTATTTGTTTATACCTGAGAAAATATTTTATACATCAGAGGCGAAAGCTTCTAGACAACTTCAATATCTTCTGCTTCTTGTCAACCTCTGATGTTAGTTAGTACCGCAAGTAACGAGCTAAGGATACGCGTCTTCGCTGATTTTGGTCGGTCATAATCTTATCCCTGCCCACGCCTCGTCTTTGACAAAGATAAATTTACAGATCAAGCGGTCTCGGCTATTATTTTAAATTGATTCTTTGTGTTGCTGTCACATGCTAATAGCGACATATCCGTCGGGTTCCTGTCAAAACCAATTTAATGTCATTTAGACTAACTGTTGAATTTTCTTTTAAATCGATGCACGTCACATTTTGAAAGTTACACTCATACCTTAAACCTTTAACTTCTGTGTGACTTACAAGTAAGTCTCAAAGCGGATAATTGTTAATGTTCTCAACAATAATAGATGAGTCCTTTTATCACTAGATAGAATACTATCTGTTTACAGGGGAAAAAAAAACATGCAACAGAAATCTAAAGCATAATGGAGAGAAATCATTGGAAGTAGTAAAAGACAAACAAAAGTGAGTAATCAAAATTAACCAATTACATAAAAACCTTTTAAAATTTATTCAGTTAATGCAAGTATTTACACTAAAAAACATGTTATCTCTTTCTTCCTAAAATCTAAAACAACAAAAAAATGTCAATTATGCATTAATTTAATGGAAAAGAGAAATTAATTTTTATATTTTATCTAATATATTGATTATATTGAAATTCAAAATTTTAAATATAATAAAAATAATGATGAAAAGGTAACAGAAGCCTTGACTTTGCTTGAAGTAATTTATGACGAAGTAAACCAACACAAAGAGATGTTTTAGTAAACACAGGAGTTAGGATATTTCACTAAAGAAAATAAAAGTATTAATATTTAAAGTAGAAAAATTGGTGAATGAAAGATTAGATATACCATAAAATTAACAAAAATTATCATACCAATATTCTAAAAATCAGAGAATAAAAAAAACTATAAAGATGTCAAAAGTACGTTTTAGGATTGCTACGAAAAGTGATGCAAAGTCAAGTTTCTTTACATTTATTACTGTTAATGGATTTGAAGTTAATCCTTATATTATCAGCCAATGGTTGATGAATGCTTAGTGAAAATAAAAATGGTTTCTTTGTTCCTATTGAAATATAACCTCATGTGAAAATATTGTTAAAATGCGTAATAACTTTTCTCAAAGTAACCTTTTTGAGAAAGTAAAGCTTGAACTGAAAAGAAAAAGTTCAGAAACTTAAACATATGGGAACATATAGGCCTAAAGTAATAACATACAAGAAACATCTGAAGCTTATACTAATAACAGGAATTATGCATCAAAACTGAAATTACAGGATAATAGACGCATCGAAGCTACATGCCTAACTAGTGACAGATCATAACATCATAATTGACTGATTTAGGCAACTCCCATAAGAGAGCCAGCTCATTGATCATAGAAGTATGGATATTAGACACCAACAATAGTTCCCTAATCATGAGTAAAGCTTTAGTGAAGTCCTGAACACTTTGACTAGACCCTTGGAAAATCCTGAATTTCCCTCTTTCTAAAGGCAAGCTTACAGAGATGAAGTGATCTACTC
Organism: Erythroxylum echinodendron; assembly: GCA_027575705.1. Taxonomy (NCBI): domain Eukaryota; kingdom Viridiplantae; phylum Streptophyta; class Magnoliopsida; order Malpighiales; family Erythroxylaceae; genus Erythroxylum; species Erythroxylum echinodendron. The sequence goes on along the minus strand of JANZXR010000002.1, from coordinate 18,237,683 downwards.
GAGAATTCCATGGCATAACAGCAAAGATGGAGTAGATGATTAATACTTTCAAGGGTTTATTTGTAAAGCTGACTAAGCATATTGGACTAGATGCTCCTAAGCCAATCCAAAATTGCCCACTTGTTTTAGATGGCTAACCATTGGATAAAGGATGCTTTGGGAGATCTGTTAAGGAACCAGATCAACCTCCACCAAAAGACATATGGGTTATTGGTGCTGAATAGTTGTAGATAAAGACTTATTTGTGCATATCCTAAAACTATGGCATGCCTATTCAGATTGTCATCCTCAGTTAGATTGAGCATGCAAACTGGAGCATGATCCATAATAAGAGCAAGTCGCCCTAGTTCTTGTTAGAAAAGTGGGTTCAAGTTGGATGGCTTGAGGTGTGAAAAATCACTATCTTTAAAGAAATATTTGCCCCCACTAGTTGTTACAGGGTTTTGACAAATTTCCCGCTAGGATACAACAAGCCTAATGTTCTCCAAGACAATAAAATCAATAGAGAACCAAAGATGAACTTCAATTAAGAATGAATATGATAAAGATGAAGAAGAAAAGATTGGATTGTGTATTAACCATGAATTGGATGTTAAACCAGCCTTATATAGACTTAAAGACACTCATTCATAATGTGCATGATTGTTCATGGCACCTCTTGGGAAAACATATGACCATTCATGACATTTGTATTGAAAAGACATGTCTTTTCATTACACTTCTTCATTTAATTTCTTGCATTTAAATCTATTTTTCAACAATCCCCCACTTAGTTTATAATGCAAGATTAAAGACATTTCATGCATTTAAGAGGTATCTTTCGATTTGAAACTCTTATTAGTATAAGCACTTCAAAGTTCTAACGAAATATAGGTGGCATGGAAGCTTTGAACCTAGATTCCTATGTGATAGAATCAGAAATGCTATACACATGAAACCTTCATTCTTCTTAGAAGTTTATTTAATAACCGCACTTTATGGCCTTATGCTACCTCTTAGAATTCATAAACATTTACAAGATCTATTCCTTGTTGAAGCAATACCTCTTCCCATATTCATATAGGTGAAGACCGTTAAGAATTTGTTCCCTCTTAACTCTTCATTAAGAGTGCTTAATAATCACGCTCCTCTAGTACTAATCTTTTGACTCTTTTAGGATCAAACTTAGTACTTAGTCCCTAGCTAATAACTTGTTGTTACCCATTGAAATTTTGATTAGTGATGTGCTAGGAAAAGTTGGGTTTCCATTGCAAGCAAAGTTAATTCATATGTCTCAATCCCAAACCTGTTGATGTGCTCTTTAGCAAATCTCTCGAGAGACCTTTGTGAATGGATCCGCCAGGTTATTACAGGATTTGACATATAAGATGTCAATAATACCATATGAAATCAATTGCCTTATATATTCATGTCTAAGGCTTATATGTCTAGATTTTCCTTTATAAACTTTACTATATGCTCTAGACATAGTCGCTTGGCTGTCACAATGTAAGGATATGGCCGGCATCGGTTGTGGCCACAACTCGATATCTAATAATAAATTTTTCAATCAGTCTGCTTCCTTACCTGCAACCCCTAATGCTATAAATTCAGATTCTGTTGTTGAATGCGTTATACAAGTTTATTTCTTTGATGCCCAAGAAACTGCACCTTCTCCCAAGGTGAACACCCAACCCAATGTTGACTTGTTATCACTCACACTAATTATCCAACTAGCATCCGTGTAACCTTCCAACACGGCTAGAAACTTGTTATAAAACAATCTGTAATTGATAGTTTTCTTCAAGTACCCAATTAATCCCCCAATTGCCTTCCAATGTTCCACACTAAGATTACTAATGTACCTTGATAATTTACAAACTGCGAAGGCAATATATGGCCTAGTGCAATATGTAGCATATATTAAACTACCAATAGTATTAGCATATTCCAATTGAGCCACCGCTCTACCTGTATTTTCGGTTACTTTGCATGAGGCATCATATGGAGTATTTGCTTCTTTGATGTCCAAGTGTTTGAATTTTTTCAACATGTTTCCAATATAATGAGATTGGAAAAGAGCCAAACTCCCACTATGTTTTGATATCTTAATTCCCAAGATAGTATCTACCTCATACAAGTCTTTCATTTTGAATTGTGAGGTTAGATACTTCTTTGTTTCATTCACACCCAAGATATTAGTGCCAATAATCAACATATCATCTACATATAAACATATGATGATGCCATATTCTTGTGTAAACTTAGAATATGTACATTTATCGGCACTATTATACTTGAAACCATTTTTTAAGATAATAGAATCAAATTTATCATGCCATTGCTTGGGTGCTTGTTTTAATCTATACAAAGACCTTATTAACTTATACACTTTGTTTTCATTACCCGGTAGAACAAAACCCTCCGGTTGCTCTATATATATTTCATCTAAGTCACCATTTAAAAATGCAGTTTTAACATCCATTTGATGTACATACAAATTATAAATAGAAGCTAAAGCTAATAGTACTTTTATGGATGTTATCCTTACAACCGGTGCATAAGTATCAAAGTAATCTATTCCCTCTTTTTGCCTAAAATCTTTGGCAACCAACCTAGCTTTAAATGTTTGTATTGAACCATCCATATTATATTTCCTTCTAAACACCCACTTACATCCAATAGCCTTTGAACTAGGAGGAAAATCAGTGATGACTCAAGTATTATTTGATAATAAAGAGTCCATTTCATCATTGATTGCTTCCTTCTAAAACGATGCATCTCTCGATTGCATTGCTTCCTTATAGGTCTTTAGATCATCCTCAACATGTAACACAGTTGGTATCTTATTTAGTACCATTGTCCTATTCCCTTCAACTAAGAAGACAATAGATTGTGAGGATATAAAATTCGGATGTAAGTTCTTTTCTTTTCTAACACATTGACTCCTTCTAACTTCGGTTAAAGGACTTTTATCATGTTCAATGCTAAAACTTGGTTTAGAATGTTTTTTAACTTGTGGTTCAACCAAATGCTCACTAGTAGAGTCTTGATTTGAGCATGACTTATTATGAAACTTGTTTTCAACAAACTCAACATCCCTTGACTCTACAATTACACTGAATTCTAGATCCAATATCTTATATGCCTTAGAATTTTCAACATATCTAATAATGACACCTTTGAGTGCCCTAGGCCCCAATTTAGTCCTTTTCGGATCTGAAAATCTATAGTATGCTAGGCATCCCCAAACTCTAAGATAACTTAGATTTGGCTTTCTTTTCTTCCATACTTCATATAGAGAAACTTTAAATTTCTTTGTGGGAATTCTATTATGAATGTGACAAGCCGTAAGCAAAGCTTCTCTCCACAAAATCGTTGGCAACCCCGAATTTACTAACATTGCATTAAGCATGTCAACCAAAATTCGATTCTTTCTTTCCAATAAACCATTTTGTTGGGGTGTATATGGGGCACTTGTTTAGTGTATGATTCCATTTTCCTCACAAAATTTTGAGAACTCTTGAGGAAAATACTCACCACCTCTATCACTTCTTAGAACTTTTATTTTCATTCCCTTTTGGTTTTCAACTTCCATCTTGTAAACTTTAAACCTATGAAATGCTTCATCTTTATGCTTTAACAAATACATATAGGTATATCTAGATGCATCATCAATGAAAGTTATAAAGTATCTATTTTCACCTCTTGTTAGCATACCATTTAATTCACATATGTCGGAATGAACAAGTTCCAAAATTTCAAATTTTCTTTCTAACTTTTGGAAATGGTTTCTTAATCATTTTACCTTGAATGCACACTTCACAAGTTTTATCATCATTATGCTTGTAAGATATGAAACCATGTTTGGAAATAAATTTAAGTGTTGTATTGCTAACATGTGCAGGTCTATCATGCCATAATGATAATGATAAGTTAGCCATATAAACCAAAACATTTGTAATATTATTAATGCTTAACTTAAACATTCCATCACATACATATCCTTTGCCTACGAACAATCCATTCTTAAACAAAATAACTCTGTCCCCCTCTAATACAGCCTTGAACCCTTTTTTACAAACCAAATTGGCCGAAACGAGATTCTTAGTAATCTTGGGTACATGTAAAACATTAATCAAGAACAACTTCTTTCTCAAAGTAAAATCAAGTTCTACACTACCCTTTCCCAAGACCTTTGCGGCATTGTTGTTTCCCATAAGAACTTCTGGGCCTTCATCAACATGTTTGTAAGTCTTAAACAATTTGTTATTGTTGCAAACATATACCGTGGCTCCCGAGTCGAACCACCAATCATTAGTAACTTTGTTAGAGGCCAAGTGAAGTTCAGTGATCATACCAATATGCAAATCCGAAACCATTGCAACCAAGTCATTAGTTCCAAAGTCCACCATATTTGCATTATTAGTATTTTGGGCACTACCATCTTGCTTTCGTTTCTTTCAAAACCAACAATCCTTTTTGTAATGTCCTTTCTTGTCACAATTAAAGCATGTTTTTCCTTTCTTGGATTTTTCAGCCTTCAGTTTTGGAGCACCCGCTGTATCAGAGTGTTTTCTTTTGTTTCCACTACTTTTATTACATTGCTTCCCATCAACATAATTAACTTTTGTTGCAACATCAAAAACATGCCTTTTAACAAAACTTCTCGTCTCTTCTTCTATCCACAAATGTTTCTGAATTTGTTCAAGGGAGAAGTTCTCGATGGTATGCGAAAGCTTCTTCCTATAATCATTCCAATTAGGAGGAAGTTTGGAAATTATTCCTCCTACTTGCAATGACTTAGGAACTTCAACCTTTAAGTCTTTAAGCTTGGAAACAAGAACTTGTAATTCATGTAATTGGTCCATTATAGACACATTATCCACCATATTAAACTCAAAATATTTTATAATCAAAAATTTGTCCATACCTTGCTTTTCGGTATTGTACTTGAACTCCAAAGCCCTCCATATTTCCTTTGGTGAAGTAATTGATGTGAACAAATCATAAAGTTGGTCAGAAAGATTGTTGAGAATGTGTCCCCATCATAGCAACTCATCTTCTTCCCGCTTCTTGCGTGCAACTTTTGTTGCTTCATTATCATTCGATTGTGGGGTTGAAAAATCTTACAAATCTGTGTCCAAGCAATATGCAATTTTCAATGCAGTCAAGAGAAACATCATCTTGTCCTTTTATCGTATGAAATTCATGCCATCAAAACGATCCAACTTCATGTAATCTTGATTCATGATACTCTTTGAATCCATTGCAAACTATTTCCTTAAAATTGTTAGAAAAGTGGGTTTAAGTTGGATGGCTTGAGGAGTGAAAAATCATTATCTTTAAGGAAATGTTTGCCCCCACTAATTGCTGTAGGGTTTTGACAAATTTCCCTTTAGGATACGACAAACCTAATGTTCTCTAAGACAACAAAATCAATAAAGAACCAAAGATGAACTTCAATTAAGAATGAATATGATAAAGATGAAGAAGAAAAGATTGGATTGTGTATTAACCATAAATTGGATGTTAAACCAGCCTTATATAGACTTAAAAGACAATCCATTCATAATGTACATGATTGTTCATGGCATCTTTTGGGAAAAGATGTAACAATTCATGACATTTGTATTAAAAAGACATGTCTTTTCATTACACTTTTTTATTTAATTTCTTGCATTTCAAACTATTTTTCAACATTTCTACTGTTTCCTTCCCCATCCATTAGAATCCTTATTTTCTTCAAAAGGATTAATAAACTTCAAATGTCCAAATCTGCCAAGTTGGGAAATGGACTTAATCTTACCAAAATCATAATACAAAGTGAGAATAGGTAAAGGTGAAATTGAGTCTTTTTGATGAAGTCCCTTGTAATTAGTCTTATTAAAATCTCAATACAAAGTGAGAATAAGTAAGGTGAAATTGAGTCTCTTTGATGAAGTGTCCCTCGGTTCTTTGGAAAATATGCGTGGGTTCACTATTAACTAATATAGGAAGTTGTGCCAATACAACTTTGGACTAAGTAATAAGCTGATCCAGGATAGCAAAAGCTGCTAGAGATTCCAAGATAAATCTTTAGTTCACAGAGTCAAATGCCCTTTTGAAATTAATCTTCATTGAGGAGCTCCTCATCTACTTCTTGCTTTTGTTACCCTTGAAGAGATCCTAAACAAGCAGCAAGTTATCTCCAACATTCTTGCCTTTGGCAGGTGCACCTTGGCTCCTACTAATGAGGCTTTCTAATGTGGTGTTATTTAACTAGTATTTTTAAAATAATTTTATAAACCACATTGCGGCAAAAAAGGGCCTATAACTATAAGGGTTATGGTTTAAGAAACACAAGTGTCTCATTTGGTTCTTAGCATGGAGCCTGAGGAGAAAAATTCCAAAAGATCAAATTCTCTTTTAGATTGTTCTTTGGAAAAAGAAGGCATTAAACCCATCTAAACCTAGAACTTTATCAGGATTAAGGCTAAACAACGGATGTTTAACATCTACGACATTGAATGGCCTCATAAGAGAAAGTTCTTTCGATCCCGAGAGAGGAAATACTGGATGAACCCCTCAAGCTCCAACAAATGAAAATCATCAAAGGAATCAACCTTCTTCAATCCTCAAAAGCAGATTTTCGTTAACGTTCGTTTTTCATAAACTAAAGTTATGAAAGAATCTGCCATCTTTAAGCCAATTACTTTGTTTGAATGAGAACTTTTTTCTCCTTGACTTCAAAAGAGAAACCAATAGGAAATTGATAAGACTTATAATTAGAGACGCAGAAGTGCTTCCCTGACTTTTCATATAGCTGATTCAGTAAAAATCTCAACATTTAAGAAGAGCAACTTTTTAGAGACGCAGAAGTGCTTCCCTGACTTTTCATATAGCTGATTCAGTAAAAATCTCAACATTTAAGAAGAGCAACTTTTTAAGTTCTAATTTTAATTTTGGAACCTCATCACCAATTTAAAAGACTCATACCTCTAAAGTGAAAGTTTAATCCCTTCATTATTGCATCTTCAAATTCCTCAATTTTAACTAAGAAGAAGTTGAATCTGAACAGAAATTTCATATAGCTTGCATAAGAGATACCTCTATAGGTGTATGATCAAAACAGAAAAATTGATCAAGGAAAACTGAGCTAGATTTGAAACTTGTAAACCAAAAGGATAAAGAAGGGCTCGGTCTAATTTCCTTCTGATCAATAAGCTGTTTCCCTGTCCGTTCCTTATACTTGAAAAATCATATACAAATGAAATCAGCACTCAGAATAACATTAATAATTTTTGGCTTCTACTTCCCGAGTAACAACTAAACTGGACAGAGTAATTTCAACTTAAACTCTTACATTAATTACACGCATAGAGGAAACATATACAGGCTGTTCAAATCCTTTAATTTATCAAACATCCAAACCGTAAATCTATAGAAGCACGTATTATTCCAAATAATGAAGTAAGGAGACCGGGAAAGAGAGTTACTAGTTTCAGAATAGAAACTTAAGAAGTAAATATGACCGGATAAACTTTACTCATTCCCAAAGGACGTCATACAATAGGGAAATTATTTTCCTGACTAATATGGGGGAGGACCTCGAGGACCCGGGGGACCTGGAGGTGGCGGCCCCCACGGCCCCGGAGGACCAGGCGGCGGTGGTGCTCCCCAAGGCCCTGGAGGACCAGGAGGTGGAGGACCTGGTGGCGGAGCTCCAAATGGACCAGGAGGTGGAGGACATGGAGGACCAGGAGGGGGAGGTGGAGGACCTGGCGGCGGAGCTCCAAAAGGACCAGGCGGCGGTGGTCCTGGCGCAAAAGGGTCGGGAGGAGGCGGTCCTGGAGGAGGTGGAGGCCCAGGAGGGTGGTGGTGGTGGTGTGGCATTCTCTCTAGCCCTCAAAGATAATTATCAAATGAACTATGGTAGAAAGTCGAAATCAAGTTGAGGCCTAATGCGAGGACATGGGCATAGTTATATAGGAAGGTTGGATTGAAGGTGATGGGAGTACGTGGGCTGGGACTAGTAGATCTAAGGTGGACCGGTTGTTTGAAAAACCTGGTGCGTGTAACATATGCCAAATGGAACAACGGCTGTTCAATCTTACTGCAGAAGGCTTTTCACAAATAGTACACTTGTATGATGATGCTAAGATGGAATCGCCACTTGTTCCCTTGCTCAACCGCAACTTTAAATGTGGTACCATTTCAACTGGGTATGCTTGGTTTCTGGCGAGACGGTGTGGGTGACTGTAGCTAGAATTGGAGGTAAAATGCAACAAATTAATACTTTTAAAACATAATTAGAACAGAAGGAAAGAAAATAAAGACATAAGCAGCTTACCATCGAAGCATTTCATCTTTAGTTTAGTGCCGACAAATTACTTCCAACTACGAAGAAAAGGATAAAAATTAGCTAGTATGTGACTTTGAATTTTCGTCACCAAGTATTTTATAAGGTCATCACAATTGTGAATTGTCAGCACAGCACCGTCGCCAATTGGAAGTTGCAACAAGTCCGCAATATAATCCGCAAAAGGTTTTTTCTTTCGCAGACAAAAACATGTTTCGGAAACATTGTCGCCATCTCGTAGTATTCAATCTTTATGCTCTCTCCCTCTATTTTTGTTATTTTCATTTTATTTCCGTTTCTTCTTTTTTAGTTATAATGAACTTAAACAGACTTAGTTCTGAAGAAACTGAGCCCTGACGTGGAAACACCCTTCTGAGTAGAGATTACAAAAATAAGGATGGAACTGTATGGCGCTTCATGCAGCAGTATTGGGCCTTCCTCTCCTCAAACTCCAATCCTCTTACGCTCATCTTCAATCATATTCCTCCCTTGCTGTTTTCTCGCACACCTGGTTGTAGGGGCACGCTAGTCTCAATACAATTTTTGTTTTTCCCGCCCCCTTCCGTTTCCTTTTTTTGCTCCCTTCTGTTACATCTGTTTTTCCCTGCAAAAGCAACTTTTCACCTTTCCTAGCTCTGATCTCACGAGGAATTCCCAGCTTTACCCTCCTCCAATTCTTCTCCTACCACTCATCACTCAACCTCAAACAAAACGCATCACCACCACCATACCATCTGAAACTTTTGCCCTACAAAGGAATTGGAAGTAAGTTGTAGGAGATAACCAAACTTCAAGCTTAACTTTTAAACCTCCCATGGAAAAGGATGGCAAACTGATAATCTGTCTAGAGATAGAAATCTTTGAAGAAGGAGCAAGTTGCTGGGAAGCTCGTTAGTTTCTTCTTTGACCAGCGCCCCTTTCTCTGTTATCCAAAAATGGCTCATCGACCGATAATAGATCAGGAGACTTTACAAAATTTGGTTGATCAAAATTCTGTATAATTGGTTTATTATTGTAGTTCTCAGGGAGTTTATTTGGAGAATGTTTTCGATAAAAATTGTTTGTTTTTACATATCTATATTAGTTTTTCAAATTAATCCAACGAATACATATAATTCAAAAAAAATAACGTGATTCATATACAACATCTCTTTCTTTTATCAACATTTATATTAATTGATATGTTTCAGTGGGCCTAATCCTTAAGGATGCGGTAATACATTTAAAAATTTATTCGATTGAACGTATTCCCTTTTAGAATCTAAAATAGCGACATGAACAATATCCTATCCAAGCTAGGGAGCTTATCTTGAATAGTCATGACAAATGATGATTGAGACGCGATTCGACATTTTTGAACCATAAAACGCTCAGTTTCTATCTTGGTTATAGGTGTAAACAATCCGCTAGTAAAGATAGGGCAGAAAGAAATAATAGAAAAATAACTCCAATATAAAGATCTTCGCTAGTACGTAAATCGATTGTATATCACCACTAATAAATACCCGAATAGGTGATATTCACTAGGCCAAGAGCACCCTCTCGAGTAAACGCTTCCATAGTCGATTGACCAAGATGAGGATCCCAAATTGCAACCGCATTCTGTTCACTTTCTACTCAACATCACAAGCTCATAAAATACTTGAGGAAGGCCTTTGGCACCTTGGAAATCAGCCATTGTTCTTGCAATTTTGGCAATCGAGTTTGAAGTTAAAATTTTTCAAGGAGTAAAACATCTCCTTGTGGATCCACTTTTACAATATCTCTCTTGAATACTGGACAACTAAAGTGATACGATAACAACATAGAATCAATATCTAGATCACCTCCGTTTCAATAATTGCTCTCAAACTTAAATTCAATCAATCTAATAAGATTCTTTACCCCCAAAACAGCAAGGAATTGGTAACAAAGAGTACAAAGATTGCAAGAATTGAATTAACGCCACAAGTTAGAACT
>JANZXR010000002.1:18200482-18227304 GCA_027575705.1 Erythroxylum echinodendron | reverse complement strand
GAGAAAGCCTGAGCAAAAGCCTGAAAGAACCGCGGGTCTAGAGGGTTGGCTTGAGGTATAGGAGGAGGCGGTGGAGGTTTCTCATGTTGCAAACTAGGTGCCTTAGGATTAGGGGCAGAATGGGTCCCTCATTTATGGGACATAAGACTCATCTATGCTCCCTTGGCGAGAGCTGGATCGAGTCAGGGCTCCTCGAGTTCTTCTCCGAGGCAGCATAATCACTCCTGATACACGAAACCAATGGAAATCTTTAACTCTCGCACAACAGTTTCAAAGGGGTTACAAAACAGTTCAAGTCATACAGAATAATTTCAATGCATGAATATAATTCAAATCCATGCACGTAGTAATCCACGTAAAATCCATGCATGCACACTTCATATCCCCACCTTCCCAACTTATGCTTCGGATATTTCAAAACTTGGTCCTAAACTTGGACTTCAACCTAGTCTCTCTTACGATGGTCACCTATCTTAAAAGTTGCCCATGTAAGATCGTAATACCAGTGCGCTCTGATATCACATCTGTTAGACCCTGCTTTCGGAGTCTAACCCTTTCATGCATGCTCTGATACCACATCTATTAGACCCCACTTTCGGAGTCTAACATTCAGAAAATCATCAGATTTATCATTATCGGGTCATCTTCTCAAAACTCCCCATTTTCTAGGCTCAACTCAGCTCTTAGAATAGTCGACTATTACGATGGGAGTCGCGTAGTCCATTTATCCCTTCCAACATGAATACCTCAAGTATCAGCGTTGGTGAGTCCACACTTTACACATATACCTACTTCGGGATTATTAGTATAACTTTTCCTATAGGCGTCCAAACTAGGGTTTCTTTTGATAGATTTAAAGAGGACTTCAAGAGCTACAACTTTCATAAAGACCTCGAAAGCCAATTTTATCTTCTGAAGGGTTAAAAATAGGGCAAAAGATAACCAGGAATAGTAATCCAGATGATAGTCTCTGAACAGTAACACAGACGATATGCTTCAACTCATTTTACTTCTTAACTCCTTCTTATAATCCTAGACCCATTATCTATCCTCTGTGGTTGACTTTTATCTTCTGGGTTGACTACTTATCATCTGTGGTCTATCCTTTATGTTTTATCTTCTATGTGATGATGTGTCCTCTGTGTTCTGACGTCATCACAGACGATACTTCTATACTCTATTCATCCTTTCCTCTATATTCTATCGTCTATGTGATGACGTGTCCTCTGTATTCTGACGTCATCATAGACGATGCTTCTATACTCTATTCATCCTTTTCTCTATGTTCTATCGTCTATGTGATGACGTGTCCTCTGTATTCTGATGTCATCACAGACGATACTTCTATACTCCATTCATCCTTTCCTCTATGTTCTCTCGTCTATGTGATGAAGTGTCCTCTGTGTTCTGACGTCATCACAGATGATACTTATATACTTTATCCATCCTTCCCTCTGTGTTCTGACTTCAGCACAGAGGATACTTATACTCTTCAATCCTCCTTGCCTCTATGTTCTGACATCAGCACAGATGATACTTCTTCTAAATTTTCCTAGCCTCGGTGTGTGACGTCATCATAGACAATATTCATCCTCTGTATTTTTCCTTTGTATCTTCCTTATTTAATACAATCCATTTTCCTTCTCAAATGCTCTCATTTATTCAAAACTCATGTTAGAATCACCTAAACGTAATCGTTAATCGTTTCCCACACCTAAACGTAATCGTTAATTATTTCTCACACCTCAAAATTTATTGGATCATCACATACAACGTAAAAACTTAACCATGATCATAATCACGCGTAGAAATATATATACATATTTCATTCATCCCCAAAATGTATATTTGTTTTACAAGGCTATAATAACCTTACAAGTCATAATACATCAGTACTCTTAGACTAATAAAACTTGAAAGGTGGATAAAGCCATAGTTATCAAAAATCAATCCTAAGGATTACAAAAGAACATTTTCAGACGGGGTGCTACCTTGTGTCCTGAATTACTCACTTTCTTGAGCTTCACCCGAATTAGACAGAATTTGGAGGGGGTGAGCTTAAAGCTCGTGGGTAATAGGTTTATAACTTAGAAACAAGAAAAAAACCTTTTTACACAAATAAGATATATTCAGTTACAAATCATGCATGCATTCATCTTAGCAAACAAATCATGAACACATCAAAATGGTTTGGGTGGATTCAAAACAGAACGTACTACATATTTCCCTTAAGGGTCCTCTGTAGCCGTGAACAGAACGTACTAACACAATTCCAATTTATGGTCTTGCATAGTCGTGAACTTATGGGAGTCCATAAGGAGCTCTGCGCCACTAGTGGGTAGGCGGGAGAAGCCTTTAGACAAGTGCACTTGACTTAACTTAGGGGACCACCACAAACCCACATAACACATATATTTCATGGTCTTGAAAACTTTCTACCCATTATGGAAAATTTTTGGAATCTTGCTTTTCATATTTGGAACATGGTTTTCATAAAGTATGCAACTTTTGAAGAAAACATTTTTGTATATAAAACATGCAGCAACATATGACACTTTGTGCTACACCGAACAAGAGCAAACAATGCACATTTATGCCGTAATCGAAATTTATTGAAAGAAAGACATTTTTGGCTTATTGCTTCATCATAAAACTGTAACCCACCTTAAAACCCTTGCTTACTTAGGTATCGGACTTAAGGATAACTTTCCTCTTGATTTCCTTTCCTCTCTTGAACCCCTCCTTGATTTCCTACACAAAGACACAACTCCCATTTAACAAAAATCTGGATTTGGCTAACCCATATTGCACATTCACTAAAATGAATTCTAGAATACTTAACCCTTATACTTCTTAAGCCCTTTGAACTAAGAACCTTTCAAAAATCCAAGAGATCAAATTGGCTTACCGTGAATCCTCACCAAGTAATGAGATTCTTGGCTCTAAAGAAAGTTCTTTCCTTCCTCTTTCTTTTTCCCTTCTTGAGTACCCTTAGATTCTCTCTTTAAGCCTAAGAAAAATTGTGACCTAATTCAAGGCTTTATTCTTTTCACTCTCCACCGAAACCTCTCTTCTTCTTTTCTTTTCTCTACCATTTACGTTTTTCACTCTCCTAAGATACAAGACTACAATTCCTTTTTCCCAATGTACCCTTAATGAGTCCCAAAAGTCTACTTTACCCTTCCTTATAAGCTTAGGCTCCTTTAGTACATAAGTTACATGCCAAAAATGCCCTCAATTCATTCGTATGCATTTACTCTATGAACTATTATGCTTAATTTAACAAAAAAAAATTTTGGGGGTCAACAAATGATCAGGCTACAAATATTCTCATTCACTAGGCATCTAGAATGAAATATAGTTTTCCTTTGCTCAATTCCATCTTCCTTCACTTGAGCATTCAAAACTTACCTAGTAACAAGTAATTGACCTTTAGGTGCATCCTCAACTTCCATATCAGAACAATCTTCCAATTCAGGCATGGAAGCCAAATCATCTTCTTCCTCCTCAGACACAACTTCTCCTCCTCTCACAAACATTGTTTTCTTATTTGGGCATTGAGAAGCTATATGACCAACATCAAGACATTTAAAGCATTTAATAGTCCTATGCTTTTCAGAATTTGAGTGCTATTGCTAACTACACAGGAAACCCTATGCATTGATGAAACTACTGCCATGAAAAAAAGAGTGGGATACGCCCGCATATATGTTAGTATTGACATATCCAAAGAGCTTCCAATAGACATTCCTATAATGAGGCTAGGTGAGGGACATACTCTATGGCAGGACAGTATTGAGGTCTCCTATCAATGGAAGCCTCTCCTTAAACACTAAGGGGAAACTTGGAAGCAACTGAAAGAAGTTTCAAACTGGCGGCTACTCTGAACTGGTGGGACCTTTAGCTGTTAATGATGAAATACTAGATTTAATTGTAGAGGCCTAAAAAAATATACTATATATTGAGCTTGCCCCTAATACTACTCCTTGCACTCCTATAGGGACACTCTTATGAACCAAGTACTTTCTTAAGACAATTCACCCTCAACACCCATCAACCCTGTAGGTATTCATTCTTCTTCACCTAACAAAACCAAAAATGTCTCAGCTAGAAAAACCAATAGTATAACATCTCCTTCAATTACTCATAGTGCCAGCAATACAGGGTCAGCATAAAATCACTCATGCAGCCCTCAAACTAGTAACGTTGTAGATCATGAACAAGGAAACTCGAACAAGCCATTTTAAATAGTGGCTAGGAGAAAATCCCGACAGAGCAAGAGTAAATTCTCCAAAAACCAACTTATTTAATATGTACATCATTGTGTGGAATGTCAAAGGATTAAAGTGCCCTAAAAGCAAGCAACTTTAAGGGATTTTGTTAAGAGAGAGAAGCCTCTAATTATTCCTTTACTTGAAACAAAAATAAAATTGGCAAACTTCAGTCGAATCTCTATTATGGGACATAGGTGGCAACAGATATCAAACCACTCACAACATGTAAATGGTCAAATAGTTATATGCTATAGGACTGATCAATTTTGAGTGGAGCTCCTCAAATATACAGATCAATTTATGCATCTTAAACTCACTTTTTTGCAGGAGAATTTTGATCTTCTTGTCTCCTTTATTTATGAGAGTAATTTTGGTTTTCATAGATTCACTCTGTGGCATAATCTCCTAGACTGCAGTAAAACTTCCACCTTGCCTTTACTCATTTGCAGAGATTTCAACTTTATATTATATCGATCTGAGGCTTTGGTAAGTTAAATTATTTATATATGATTTTGGGATGAATTGGAACTAATTTGACTTATCTCTATGTGAATTTTGGGCTTTATTTGGTTAATTCTCACATAATTTAGCTTTATTGCTTAATAGGTACAATTGGATAGATTTTGGGGCAAAAGGAACTTTCGTTGTGGATGTAGGTTGAAAGCCATTCAAGTATGCTTTCGAAGAGGAATCCGAGTTCTACAACTTCTGTGAAGATCCTGAGGAAAGATTTTGCCTTCTAAATGGTCAAAAGTGCATATTTCTAAAAATGCACAGTGTATGTCTGCCCAGCGGACAACATGTCCCTCCAAATGGACATGAGCGGAGAAGGAAGGATGACAAAACTGTGAAGGTCCGCTTAACGGACATGAAGTCTGCTTAATGGACATTCATTGTCCAAATTTGCACTAGATGCCCGAGAAGATCCACTTAACGGACATTGAGTTTGCCTAACAGACTTTGACGGCACTGTTACAATCTTTATTCCCATGTTTAGTAAAAACTAGGTTTCTTTGACCCCAAGACACTATAAATACTCATTTTGAAGACCTAAATGGGGGTTCTAGCACTTAAAACGAGGCAGAAAGATTGGAGGCACCCAAAATAGGAAAAGAAAAGGAAGAAGGAGGATTGAATCAAGATTAGAAGCAAGCGTATTTTGTCTTCTCTCTTTATCTTCTCTCTCTACCTTGTCTTTGATGTTGATTGTCTTTATGTATTGTGAGTCTTTTATCATGTGCTGGAACTAAACCCCATTTAGGGTTAGGGATGAAGCCTATTTTAGGGATTGATTGATGTTTTATGGATTGATTGGTGTTGAATGAACATTTTTGGGTTATATTTATCTTTCTTGAGCTTAAATGTTGTTTCTATGCTTGATCACCTTAGATGTAATCTTAGGAATCATATGATGGACTGAGACGTGAAGTATGATTTGTGCATTAGGAAGATAAACAAGTTAGATTTAGAGATAGAGATATCCTAAACTAGTGTGATAACTTAGGGTTGCTTGTTTTTAATGAATTTGACTAATTAGGTTTCATATTGAGAGATGGTAATCAACTAGTTGGGTATTCTTGTATGTCTTGAGAAAGAATATAAGTGAATTTGTGCAATTGTTATTACAACTTGTCATTCAATCAATTGCATAATCTATCGATCAATCTCTTAAATTGGTGAATCCCAAAGCCTTAAGTCTAAATCATCAAATTTTCCTTGTTTGTTTAATTATAGTCTTTACAATTGATTGTTCACTCTAATACAATCATCTTTTACATTTCTCATTATTTTGGTTCAAGTAATTATGATTAATTCAGTAGTGAATGTCTTAGTCTTTATGGGATATGACCTTGGAATACTTGATTTGTAGGTACTAGAAATGACCTTGTGCACTTGCAGATTTTGTCGACCCGGCTTAAGGAAATTGTAATATTCGAAATTATTCAAATGACTTCAAGTAGTGTCAGACAATCTCGGGAAATAAATTTGAACTCTCTTGGCCACAAATTTACTTGATCAAATAAACAATCTTTTCACTGGTTTATTCAAAAGAAGTTAGATCGAGCATTGACTAATGCTTAGTGACTTGCTCAATTTCCCAACAGCTATGCTATCTTTCAAGATCCCCTCTTCTCTGACCATACACCTATTAAAATCACGAATGTTTTTCAGCATATTATCATCCTTTTTGTTTTAACAGTTACCTAATTCATACACTAGGATTCATTGATGATTGTAAAGTAGGAATTCTTTGATTTTTTAGCGAAACCAAACAATTCATATGTGTGCAAAAACTGAAAGCCATCAAGCAAGAACTTAAACTTCTTCACACCTCATATGGCCCTACTGAAGAAACTTTATCAAAAGAAAGAAGATAACTCAGTGACCTCTAGTAACTCCTTGCTATCCCCCCACAAGATCCTTAACTTATTACTAAAGAAAAATTAGATCTCTTAAATTATTTTCTTTCAGTCAACCATCACAGCTGCTTGCTCCAACAAAGATCTCGTCTAAATTGGCTCAAGGAGGGTGACAAATGCAAAAAAATTTTCTTTAACTCCGTCCTAGCTTGTAAGAACAAAAAATGAATCTCATCTATCACCAATCAAGAGGGGGCAATCCTTTAAATTTTGGAGGAAATAAAAAAAAGCTATGTTTTATTTCAGCAAGCTACTTGGAACTCCAACCTTTGCTTCTTCTCTAACTACAAACCTCATCAATCTAAATATCACACAAATTAACCCAATAGATTGCAACATGCTTACCAAACAAATAGAGGACAAGGCAATATAAGAAGCGGTTTTTAAATTAGGACGCATGAAAGCACCTGGCCCTAATGGATTGAATGGCCTCTTCTATAAAAAAAAAGAGTTATCATAGGTACCTCTACCAAGCTTATAGTAAAGAGTTTTTTTCCCAAAGGGATCTAGATCAAGAAAATAAACAGATCATTCATATATCTTGTACCAAAAACATCCTCTCTTAACCATTTCTACGACTTCCGACCCATAGCCTATACAAACTTCCTTTATAAAATTATCTCAAAGATCCTTTCCACAAGAATGAAGATAGCTATATATCCACTCATCAATGACAATCAAGGAGCATTCATAAGCAATCGATAAATAGGTGATAATATCCTAATTGTGCAGGAGCTCCTTAAAGGCTACTCAAGAACACACTTCTCCCTTAATTACAATATAAAGATTGATTTCCATAAGGTGTTCGATAGTATAAGGTGGGATATCATTTGGAAGGTGATGGAGACCTTCGGATTTCCTCAAACCTATCTCAGTTGGATTAAGGAATGCTTGACAACTACTAATTACTCGATCTTAATCAATGACAACCCCTCATCATAATTCAAAGCAAAAAAAAGGCTTACGTAATGAGACCTATCGTTACCTTACCTCTTTTTCTTATGCATGGAAGTTCTTAATTCCATAATCCAGCTTGAAGTGCACTCAGCTACTGGATTTGAATATCACATGAAATGTAAGAAAATCAAGCTAACCAACCTATCTTTTGCCAATGACTTACTTCTTTTTTGTAGAGCCAACATGGAGTCGATTAACACCTACTTGCAAGCTCTTCTTAAATTCAAAACAGCTTCTGGACAGAGATAAATTTCAACAAAAGTTAGTTTACTTTATCTAAAGGAGCATTAACTATGTCCTCCTGCATTGCTTCAGCTACCGGAATGCAGGAGAAGTATCCAACTTTATAATATTTAGGGTTGCCTATTTCCACAAAGAGGCTTACCTTCTTTGAATGCATACCACTTATAGAGAAAGTCTAGCATCGGCTTAGCAATTGGACAAACAAATTCTTATCCTTTGCAGGAAAGCTGCAGCTTATTAAATCAATCCTAAAGTGTCTCCATATTTACTGGAGCTCTCACATTTTGCTTTCCAAAGGTGTCATCACTATTAAGCATACATTCAAGGACTTCCTATGGAGTTCCTCGACTGGAGCAAAGAGATGTGCAAAAGTTAAATGGTCGAATATTTTTTTCCTAAAGTTGAAGGGGGACTGAGTATATACTCTATCAAGATCATCAATCAAACAATTATTATGAAGAGACTTTGGTGGAGTTTAGAAGACAGAAAATAAATTTGGCTCAAGTGGCTCCACTCCTATTTCCTTAAGGGTCGTAGCATACTAGCATATGGGCAATAAGTAAGAAACCTTCCTACTTTTACTTCCTTAATCAATTGTTGAACTTAGCCTAAATGATCAAACAGTAATATTTCTTGTCATGTTGACAATGGGAAGCTGATCTCATTCTAGTACGTTAAATGGACCAGCCACGGTGCTCTTATAAATTCTACAAACCTGCAAAGGAGTTCCTTCAATATCCCCTTTCATACTAGTTTAGAATCCTTCATCATAAGAAGCACCTGGAACTTCCCTAAATCCCTACACCATTTGCAGCCCAATTATACTCCCAACCCATTTACCCAAGACAGGCGTACTCAACTTACACACCATCTCTTAAACAGACTAACGTGAGATATGCTACGAATGAAGAAACTGATGGTGGAGTGGTCTTGCATTATATGGAATGAGTGACTCCCTCCTAAAACCTCATTTCTCTTATGGCTAGCCATTCAGAATCAACTCAATACAGTAGTCTGTCTCAAATTTTTAAACATTAAAATGTCTTGTCCACTTTGTTTAATAGCAGAAGAAACCAGGGACCATCTTTTCTTTCGGTGTCTAATAATATACTAAATCTGGGAATTAATCAAGTTGCACCACATATGGAACCCTCAAGCTTATACACTTTCTCATGCCATCCACTGGTTAACATCTCAACATCCTCTCCCTAGGTTCATCCAGATTGCTGCTATTTGCATGACAATGCAAACTATATGAAAAGAAAGAAATGATCGAAGATATAATTCTAGGAAAAAGGCAATCCCACTCCTTATTTCGAAAACATTGACAAAGATTCAAGAAATTGTAATGCTGGAAGACATCACTGACGACTTGAACTCCCCCTCTTATTTCATAGGACTAACTACATCAACAAATTTTTTAAAAACACATTTTACCTTACATCTTGTCTTGAGTAGACTATTTCTTTAGATCCTCATATGACGAAGGGTATCCCCCTGTGTTAAGCTTTACCTATACCTTATGCTATTTGTATGACATTGCAAAACATATAAAAAGAAAGAAATGATCGAAGATATAATTCTAGGAAAAAGGCAATCCCACTCCTTATTTCGAAAACATTGGCAAAGATTCAAGAAATTGTAATGCTAGAAGAGGTCACCTGACGACTTGAACTCCCCCTTTTATTTCATAGGACTCACTACTTCAACGGATTTTTTAAAAACACATTTTACCTTACAGCTTGTCTTGAGTAGAATATTTCTTTAGATCCTCATATGACGAAGGGTATCCCCCTGTGTTAAGCTTTACCTGTACCTTTATCCTTTATTCTTTATTAATGAATTTTTATCTTTTCATTGAAAAAAAGTTCCAGAGAACAAATAAAGTCATAATGCTACAAGACGAATTTAATTATGCGACCACGAGGGTGAATTTCTTTGGGATAACACAATTTATCAGTAAAAAGTAGACATTTGGATGGCATTGTCTTAGCCAATGTTATAAATACTAGTATCAGTATTGAATTTATTTCTGATGCGATATTACATCGATACTGTTCAAAACTAGATATTATTTCAGATAATTTTTAAAATTTATGAATAGTCTTTGACTTTTTTAAATTTGCAAAATAGTCCTTCAATATATTATATTGTATACTTTATAAATTTACATCAATCTTATCTTCAAAGATCATGATAATAGAAATTTAAAATAATAACAATTTATTTATTTTTATTAAGATTATTTTCAAATATTTCACATATAAATAATAATATTAATTAATATAAAAATATCATTTAATTATCATAAAAATATAAAATTAAGAACAATACAAATTATTTAAAACATTACAATTTCATTATATAATAAATAATAATTACATAAAAATTCAAATAAAAACAACAATAAATATATATTGCTCTCTAACAATTACAACTTACAACAAGAGTTCGTGTCAAACAACTAACAGGAAGTGAAACTTGTAACAAAAATATTTACAATTATATTGCAGATATAGAATTTAAGATATACATCAAAAGAAAAGAAGAAACAAAAGCCTAAAACTTCATTCAATTGAATACTCGCTATAACTTCATTGATTCCAATTCTCATTTGGTACAAAATCCTCATCATTGAGAGGAGCCTCATTATCATCATTATTCAAATTTATTGCACCAAATGACATGTCAACGTTTTCTCATTCAAGATTATCTTTCAAGTCATTCTCTTCTATCAAACTTGGTTCCTTATAAACTCAATCCGCCAAAAGATCGATATTATCAATACAAATTGAATCTATTGAACTATTTGTTCTATTAAGAATTCTAGTAAACAATGAAATTAAATTATTAAAAATTATATTTAACTTTATAATAATAATAACGTACCTTTCTCAAAGCTTTAAATTGTATCAAATAAAGAGCAAGTCATTCAATCTTTTGTACTTTAATCTATTCCTTTTTCTAGAATTGATGAATTTAAATGTACTCTAATTTCTTTCACAACTTTTCATATTCACATATTGACTTAGAATTCGAATTGCAAATCTTTGCAATTTTGGAACACCACTTCCGAATTGGTCCCACTAAGAAAATGGAAGTCGTAAGATAATAAAAGTAGCGTCGCAAACAAAATAAAATGATGGTTAATTTTCAATGAGTAACAAATGTAAAAAATATATGTGAATTAAGTTTGCTCTTTGATGAATAGCAATTAACATCTCAAAATCACCAGAAGCCTCCCTATAAATCTTCATTTATGAGCAGTCAGTTTTCTTTGTAAAACTCAGTCTGAAATAAATACTAGGATTCAAAAATGCCCTAGCTACAAACAATAAAGAGTAAAGTTGCTTTTCTCATCTCTCATTGATGACTAAAAGATAAGGTGTATACAAAAAAGGCCTATTTTTTAGATTGACCTTGATTGCTTCCTCCACCATCTCTATAGCATCATAAAAATAATCCATTATTACTTTTTTATCACTATCAGCCAGATGAAGTATAACGCTCCAAAATCTCAGTTTCATGAATACTATTTTTTGGGCCATGAATAGTGCATCTTGAGGTGAATAGTGACATATAGGACCTAAACTGCACTTTATTTTATTTGGCATGAATAATATTATTCAAAGATAGTCCCAGGATTAAATTAGAGGTCAAAAAAAGTTTATTTTGAGGGTTTGACTAAGAGTTGACTAGTAGTCAAAGTTTGACCTGAGAAAAGAGTGAATATCAAACCCAAAAATATTAATGAAAATAAATGATATTAATTAATTTATTTATGTGGGGTTATTTTTTTAATGGGTATTATTTATGAAGAAGAAGTAAAGAATAACATTTGTTTTCACGTGCATTAAGGAGTATTTTTTTTAATGAGACTAATAGCATTAATTGTCACCTAACACTCTCTTCTTCACCAAGGATTGCCGAGAACAATCCCTCTCCTCTTTTTCTCAATTTTCTTTCATTTTCTTTTACTTTCAAGCCAACTTTTTTTTATCTTTAACCCCCAAATCAACTATTAAACATTAAATCATCAACCTAGAGTTCCTAAATTTAGTATATCAACAAGAATATTGGGAAAAAGATGAAAAAAAGTATATGAGTATTCTTGATGAATAGTAGCCAAAAATCAACAAGGTAAGTTAATGGAGTTTTGGTTATTTTTAGTACATGATTTTAGTGTAGTTGTATGCATTAATGAATAAAATGCATGAAATTGAATTTTTATGCAATATTATGAAGATAAAGAAGATGAATTGAAGGAGAGAGAGAAAGAGAGAGAAGAAATAAGGAATTGATGGTTAAATTGAAACTTAATTTAAAAATTTGGACATCAATTTGGTATGTGTTATTGCAATTTTATTTTTCCTTAAAAAATTGTGTATAAGGTAATTTAGGGTTATTGAGATAAAATTGGGGGTTTATGAAATTATTGTTAAAATATTTAATTGGATTGAAAATGTAGTATATGTGACTAATTTGGATTTTTGACTTATAATTTATATTTTTCCCAGTTGGCATACATTATGTTGGAATTTGGAAACTTGATATACATATATATTTCACTAATTGGTAAGATGAATATGTCTTGAATATTTTATGAACTAAATTAAAACCAATAGTGGAAACAAATGACATCAAGGAGTAACATTTACTCTGGCTGAATATGGAATAGTTTAAATTGGATATTATGAGTTTTTATCACTAAATTTCAATGGAATTTAATTAAAATTGCCCCTAGTAAAATATATAAGAATTGGAGGAATGTAATAAGTTGGCATATCAACTAGAGTGTTAGCAATACTGCCTTATGATATATGTTATCAGACTGTATAGCTCCGAGAGCTTGTTCCAATATAAGATATTTGATTTGTTTTTTTGGACTATATGGCTCTGAGAGCTTGGTCCTGTAAGATATAGATATGTAAATGGACCATAAGGTTCTGAGAACTCAGTATTGTATTTTTAAAATCTCACTTATTCGGCTAAGTGATGCAATTCTATTGGATTTTACTAGGGGTAATTACTGAAAAATATATAAATGCATGACTAATGATAAAGAACTTCAAATGAAAGTAGTAGTTGATTGTACAACTTATTAATCATTGTGTAATTAGATATGAATTATTATAATAGATACATGTTTGTATTTCATAAATTGATGCTAAATGCCTATTTGTGATTAGAAAAAATGAAAATATTTATATTTGAAAAAAATATTATATGTTATGCATATTATGGTTGAATGAATTGAATTGAATGAGAAATGAAATTACTTGAACAACACTAAGCCTATAACTTAGCATGTGAATTTTCTTTCCACGTGTATGTTTTGAAGAGAAATAAAAGAAAGTTGTGGTGGATATAGTACAATACTAGAGTCACATAGAGGATCTCAGAAGACTTGGAGGTGGATGTGCTAAAAACTTTTATTTTGTTTTTAGTTATGGCATGTAAATAAAAAGAAGTGAAGAATCTTACAGAATTTTATTATGAATTATATATGAAAGTTATGTATGAAATTTGGTTTAAATAAGTTGAAATGTATTGGAGGATGGGTAAATTAATTTTTCAAGGAGTTTAACATAGAGATGGATGGTTGAGTAATATGCATAAGAAGTGTATTGAAGTTTCTTGTAAGAGGTTTTAAGGAAATATAGAGGAAATTCTGTTAAAATTTTTATAAAGTGAATTGATTACTAGAATAATGGGGTTTTGACTAGAAAATTTTGGAACCCAAAATTTTAGGTATCTAAGAATGTGTTAACACTCGGTATTTCGATTCCATTATCGGGTATGAGGTGTTACATGAAGTACCCTCACCAAAGGCTCACAAACTTGGATAAAAAATTGAAACTAGAACTAAAATTCAATATCTTTAAGTATAATTCTGGAAACCTCCAATGTAACATTAAACCTAACATATTGAGATATAACTCACTTATCATTTATAAACATTTGTCTCAACTCTTTCTTCATTATAATAAAACACTAAAGTGATAAGAAATTTGTTTCAAATCTTATAATAGCAGGACGACATAAATTCTTACCATTAGTGAAAATCTTTCTCATTAAATTTAAGACTCATGCATAATTGTAGATGAACTTGGTCACCTACTTTTTCTTTCTGTATAGTCTTATCAATAATAGGAAAATACATAGTGTCCCTTATATTTTCTAACATCAATTGAATGCAATGTGCAACATAAAGAGTCCAATAAAAAGAATTATATTCACTTTGTAACCTTCTTGCAACCGCTTTATAAACATAATCATTATTAATAATGAACTAAATAATATTTTCTAATCAACTTTTTTCACAACTTCATCGAATATTTCAAATAAAGTAATAACATTCCTAACAAGGCTAGAGGCATTAATAAACTTCAAAAACATTGATTCCTTTGGAGAATAAACCAAAAAATTAATAATAAGCTCACGACTTCTATTTTTTCAATCATCACATATGACTGAACACCTAAAAGTAGCCCAAGCCATTATTCTTTCATCCAAATAATTTTTAATTTCATAAATAGAGTCACTCAAAAATTTATCTCTGTAGTCATCAATTGAAGGAGCTTTATATCCAAGATTATAAGAGGCAATAACATCTACCATAGGTTGATAATAATAATACTAAGAAGCATTAAATGTTATACTGAATTATATCATCATCTAGCCTTTGTCATATCCACATTATATGTTGGTTCTTTTGATTACAGGGCACTACAAATTAAAGGTTGAGCTCTAGGAGTTATTTGTGGTGCAAAAAATTACGCTTAATTTTTTTTCTTAACATCAGGTTCAAGTGTAACATTCACTTCTTGTTAGGTAGGAATACTACCACCTTCAACATTCTCATTATCATCCTGAACACCAATAAACTAACTTCTGCTGCCAATCAATCTCTACCTCCTATCTTTCTCATTCTGATACTCTTTAAACAAAGTCTTCATTTGCCATTTCACGTCGAGATTCACCTTTTTACAAGGTTCAACATTAATGCTTCTTTAATCTGGTGATTCTTTTGCCTTTCAAAATATTGTTACAAAACAAGAAAATGTTATGGTTCTTCATTTTAAGGACCAATTCAGCATAAACCAAGTTGGATCATTGTATCTTGCTAAAGAGGTTGAATTATTAGAATTACTTGAACTTTCTTCCATTTATCTATAAAAATAAATGAAGAAATGCATCAAAATTAACTTAGTAACTTCATATTAAAATAAAGAACACATAATTTCATTATCAACAACTATAAAAAATATGTATTATTTAACTCAAAAGTCCAACAATTACACAATACATATATACATCTTAGATAATATAACTCATTTTGTATGATTACATTATACACAATTCAATTTCATTTAATACAATTCACCAATATGTCAAAAACCAACAATTCAAGTATTGAACATACAAAATTACACAACACACATATATATCTTACGTAAAATACCTTATTTTGTATTATTACATTATTCAACTATAAAATAAAGACATACACTTAAAACTATAGCATATTCAATTTCAACTATAACTTACAACTATAAGTTTAAAACTTATTTTATGTAAGTCATAATACAACTATAAACTAATATATTTTATTTACTTATACAATTCAATTTGTAATGCTTATAATTTGTTTCTTTTCTTAACTGCTTTTAATCAACATTGTTACTAAAATCCTAATTCCCAACTTTAATTTAACAATCTTCCATTCACTAGTTTTAATTAACATTCTTAGTTTCTTACCCAAATTTTTCAATGCATTAATTTTCTTCATAAATTGACAATGTCTAAATTATATTAAAATTGGACCAACTCACATAAACAATTCGAAAACTTTCAAATCCAAAATTTCCAACTCATACAAACAATTCCAGCCATCACAAAACACATATAACATAACCAAATCACAATGCAATTACAATTCAGAGCAAAACGTACACCTAAAAAATCAAAATTTTCAATTAAGATTCGTGTCGATTTAGTTCGAGTTAGGTCAAACTCATATCTGAATCTGGATCTGAAAATTGAAATTCCAGGTCTACACTTTATAAACAGCTATAGGCATTAGGCAATGTATGGTTGGAAGCGCTGGAGAGGCTATAGAGCAATTGGGTAGTAGCTGGCGTGCTGCTTATGAGGAAGAGACGATGGTGGTGTGTTGTGCCAAGTGTGTGGTGTCTGGCAATAACAACACATGTGGGAGAGTTGACGACGACAACACTGTGGGACATCGAAGAGTCATAGATGAGGAGAGATCGAGAGAGACGTTGAGAGAGAAATGAAAAATGTGTGCGAAAGAAAATCAGAAAATGACAGATGCAGGGCAGGGGTGGGTGTTAAAATTTTCAGTTCTTTACAAAATAGTCCCTAAACTTTTGAAATTTTACAATACCAGCCAGTATTTGGCCACTATTTCAAATACTAGTCAGTACCAGCTGGCACCACATAAAATTGACAGTACTGGCCAATACGATCTAACAAAATTTGGTACTATTTTTAGCTAGTATGGTACCTTTTAGTTGATACCGACTGAGATTTTGGTTGAAGAATTTCTATCCTTGCTAAATTATTTTTTGAATTTTTGTACTTACTAAAATTAGTTATTTTTCCATGTTGACAAAAAATATTTTTTGAGGAATTATAAAAAGATTTTTTTGAAGAATTTGATTTTAGTCAAAAATAAGTCTTAAAATTTTGTAATAACATTTACCCCTTCCATATTCATTCATGTTTAGCTAGTTTTCTTTTCTTTTCCTATGGTCTCATTGGCACTCCTTTACATTTTTTTATTGCTTTATTTAGAATCATTCACTAAAATTAGACCCTTTTGTTAGACAACAACCTGATTGTAATAAGTATCGTAACAATTGTATCACTTCCTCAAAAATTGAATTGCTAAATGGAAAGCAACATTTACATGTATAAGGATGAAAGGTTAAGTTTTTGATACTTTTCACCCTATCATTCACATTCAACTCTTCTCTCTCTCTCTCTATGCTGATTAGGATTGATAATGAAGTAAAATAGGACCAAATTTGAATCAAAGTTAAATCAAATTCGAAAACTCTAATAAGAGCTTAGTTAAACTTGGTTTAGCTCGTTAATTTCAAATCAATTATTTTTTGCTTGAGAATACTTGAACTTAATTAAACCTAAATACTCGAGTTTAAACTCAATAAAATTTAAACTTGACCTAATGACTTTGGATCTAAACCCATACTAATTTGTCATCATTACTTTTGTTATGTGTTTTCACTCATATAACTTAAAACCATTCAAATATTAGCAATCTCTTTGTATTTCTTTAAGAATATAGGGTAAGATTAACTTACCTAGAATTTGAATTTGGTGTTTGTAACTAAGTTGGTATTCTCCTAAAGATAGAAAGTGAAGGGAAAGTGAGAATATTGAATTCCTTATACCTTCTTATCTTTGAATACTTAATAACTCTTTGCAAGTGTATTCAAGTTATTAAGTATGTTTTGAATACTTATTAAGTTATTCTTTAATTTAATATGTTATATACATAACATTAGGTAGAGAAAATTGAGAATTTTTTTTATGTTTTTAGTTTATTAAGTTGATACTTGAATATAAGTTAGGAGAGCAATATATGGTTTAAAATAGGTATAGACAATTTTAAAGGAACTTAGAACCTTGAGTCAATTTTTATCACATATAAATTGAATATGCCATATGCGAACTTTGTCATCTTTCTTTTAATTTATAGTTCTTCAAAATATTGTGTCAGTGATTAATTTATATTAATGATCATAGCAAACTTTTAAAGTACATAAAGTTGATTATGTAGGATTTAACTCTCTATTTGTGTAAATTATGAGTGCTCACTTTTGTCACTGAACCATCTCTTTTAATTGGTTTTCGTCAAACAAATTCTTTGAAATGATCTCTAGGATTAAAACATTTTTCAATTTAGCCTCTTATTTTCAAAAGATGAAAAGGAATAGAACATATATATGTGATTTGGATTTATAAAGTGATTTTGGGATGGTTGGATCATGTTTTTATATTCTTCAAGATTGTCAAGTGAAATTGATTATTTTTTACAGCTTGTAAATTTTTATGATAAAAATGTAACATATGGATTGTGATTTCTCTAGATATGAGAGTTGTATAAGATAAAGATTATAACAAAGATTTGAGGACTAGGTACTTGTGATTTATGGGTGATGACCCCTACTCTTAGCCAAGCTCTTTATGTTGGTGGGGAGAGGTTTAGCTAAAAAATACATAGTTATATATTCTTGGTGGAAGGATGTTTAGATGGAATGATAGTTTTATGAGATTCTTTTAACTATTGATTGCCAATGAGTTTTATGCTATATGTTAAATGGAGTTTTTTATGAAGAAAAATAAAGTAAGGTGACATAGTAGAAAACTAAATTTTAATAATTATTTCCATTTTTTATGTGATTTATAAATGTTTGATAATTTTTTCTGAACTATATGTAGTTTTTATATGAATTATGTGGATAGAGATTAAATCTTTTTATAATTGGCAAAAGATATTGATCCCCTTTACTATAATATAATTAGGAGAAATCCATCCACATTTCATGATATTATTGACCCTTTTTTCTTTATTTTCAACCTTATTGCTTACTTATAATGGTAAGTACCCAACATTTGCTTAACATCTTATTGGCAATGTTTCCAACTTCTTAATTTCGATACTAAGAATATTCATTTGTTTTTGTACTTTAGATATTATATAGGATGTTCTTTCTTCTATTTCATATATCCAACTGCATTATAGTTATACAAAGGGCCACTTTCAGAAATTCAAATATGTATTTAGTATTTTGTGTAAGAATTAGAAATACAAATATTTTGGAACAGATGGTTACATTTTTATATAAATTTATGTATTATTAGAATTTACAAAATTCAAAATCATCTTAACGACAGCCACATCCTCTAGATTTAGGGTGTGACAATCAAATTGTGTGTGTTGGATTAAGTCAAGTTTTAACACATAGTTTTGATGATAATAAAATGAGTAAAGGAGCCAATTAAATCAAATGGGTAATTATTAGATAAGGAAAATGAGTAAAGTGGAACACATATGCAACTTAATAGAATTTTAAGGGAATTTAAATGAAGAATCAAGAATAAGAAGGAATCAAGCATATCAAAATTTAAAGAAATCATTTTAATTCTTTTTGCAACATTATTTTATTTTTTCAATAAATTAAGGACTCAATTATTGCATGATCATTTACATATAGGTCATAATACATAAATCCTCTCATAATTAAGAGAAATTTTATTTTGATCATTAAACAAACTTTTGAGATGATTTTGAATTAAATTTTATAAAGAAATTAGATATATATATATTCATTCTTGAAAGAACTTATAAAAGTTTGAAAAACTTATTTTCAGAAATATTGATCTACCCATCTAGATTAGTAGTCAACTAATGCTAAATTTTTAAATATATTAATCAATTAATGTCGGTAAGTGATTTCTGCTTTTATTTTGATAACTTGCCACATTTGATTAACGTAGTAAACAGATATGAAAAGATGTTCCTGTAATGGTTAGAATGAATTTATTAATAAGCTCTCTCACCTTGAGCAATTATATAGGGCTTTGACTGTAGAGATACTGAAAATTTTGAAACTAGGTGTAACTGCTAAATTGATTTCACTGTAGGAAGATGGGAAACCCCAAAACTGCCAAAGTTTTAGTATATTTTTAGTTGAATTGTTCATCCGTTGGATTTGTATATATTCATTGCTAGATAACAGTTCTATATGATAGATCTTATAAGTAGTCTTTTCTTGTTTAAGGATATTATTAATGCGGAGGATAGATGAGTTAACTCTGTTGATGCTCTCTAGTTGAAATCTACCAAAAGTGGACTCCAAATTAACTTTCTTTGAATGTGAAACTAGACATGAAAAAACAAATGAAGTGTTCACCATTACATTCATGAGAGTTGAGCCAAGATTTCTCGGCACTGTTCATTACAAAGACAGATCAGCCAACTAACCTACAGTGGCAAGACTATGGATTTTGTTTTCGGTTCATGAGTTCCTCAAACCACAGATTTAGAGAAAATAGGCAACAGGGAAGAATAATGTGGACTTGATACAACAGGAGATATATTATCTTCATCATTAAAAAAAATCAGCTCCATCAGAATCTCGCTCAGCTTAATTTCACATGTTGTAGAAGTGACTCGAATCTTCAGAACCCAATAACAATTAACAGCCTGAATTCCCATTGAAAGAGGATAGAGCCATCGTTTTTCGGCCAAGCAATAAAGGCCCAGTACATACGTATAAGTATGCAACTGTTTGAACGGAAGTGGTTTTGCTGCCAAAACGAGAAAAGAGTGAAAAAAAAAAAAAAAGAAACGGATTCTAATTAACGATCCATGATGAAAGGGTAACTTGAAATCTTGCAGCATTCAAGAGGAATGAACCGGTTTTCATGATTTAACAAATAAATAAATTACTTAATCCATAATTGTTGCTGATAATCAATACATTAGAATCATGAAATTGTAACACTGCAAGTCAAATTTCTTCTAACATAGGCTTAAGTAATATCCTAAATATTCTCATCAATGGAATTCAGATCATTATCACGGTCTCCGTCTTCATAACAAAACGAGCAGCTAGGCCTAAAGGAGATGTTGCAGTAAAAGAGAGATATCAACGTTGGTACTGAATTACGAAAGAGAACTAGACATGAAACAGTGACAGTACATTACACCAGTACAGCGTTATTTTCGTTGCTTGGAATGTTTTTTTTGTTTAGAGTTTCTGGATAGAAATATGGTCACTTACATTTGCTCAGTACTGAAATCCGTACTAAGGATAGGCCGGTGGGGAAAAGTTAAAAGCTGACAATTTTACTGTCTTTGGAACTTCATCAGCTGCATATAATTGAGGACTTGTCTGCTTTTTTTGTGTAAGAGTTTCCAAAACTGTAACATGCTTGAGTTTAATAATAACTAAAACGATCTAATCGAGATCTGAAAAAAGATCTTTGCGAAAATTTCAAGTAATATGTTGAAGTTTAGTCAAGCAAGTTTATAAAGCATAAAATCCAAAAATGAATGAGTAGAACCAAAAATGAATGAGGAGAACAAGGCTATAATCATATGAAATTAATTAAGGGGATGATGACAGGAGAATAGAGAGCACAAAGGAGTGAGATGCAGACTTTGATCATCAATATATCATGCATTTCATCATCTGTGCTCTCTATCTTCTGTCAACAGCGTCACCTGCCTCCTCATACGTGTACACCCATGAATTTATGTATAAGAAAAGATACTGAATAAGTGCAACAGTAATAGAGAGAAAGAGAGCCAAAACGATCTTCGGGACGAATCCTGAGAGAGAAGGGGAAACCATATTTATATTCCAAGGGAATTCCCGTTCCCTTGTGATCATTACGAGTTCCCTACTATATTTTCCTATCTTGAAAGCTTCAGCCATAATCGTAATATCACAAAAATATATAATAACTAATTAAGGAGGGGCTGGAAGGGATGATGACAGAAGAATAGAGAGCACAAAGGAGCGAGATGCAGAGTCTGATAATCACTATATTATGCAACTCGTCGTCTGTGCTCTCTATCTTCTGTCAACAACATCACCTGCCTCCTCATACATCAATGAGTTTACGTACAAAGTAAGTGAATAAGTTCAACAATGAGAAAGACAGAGAGTCGAAGCAACTTCAGGACTCCCTGCAGGACGAATCCTGAGAGAGAGGATGGGAGACCAAATTTATGTACAGGGAAAATTTCCCATTTTGGGTATGATCATTATGAGTTCCCTGCTCTTCTATTTATAGAACAAACACTTGCCTTTTTCAGATGGGGAACTTATAGATATAAAAAAGTGCCAATTGGATAGACCTTATTAACGTCCATCTACAATTTTACAGTGATGATTTATTTATTTTTTTTCCAATTAGCCTAATTCCTCACCAGCCACAAGTCCCAGCGGCCACATAATCCCTATTATATCTTTTATTAAAAAACTTACGATTAATAAGTTGACCTTAGCCTTGGTAAATATATCTTATTTTCAAGATTTTAAATTGCAGACTATGATTTATACTACAGTTAGTGATAATTAAAATAATTGGCAGTGATGAAAATATAATTATGAAAAATCTGTACAATTAAAGTAAATCATAATAATAATTGAAATAGTTTTGGAATAACTGGAAAGGTCATTCTTTTGTGATCAGAAGGTTATAGGTTCAAGTTAAAATACTTTTAATTATAATTATAGATGTTGATAGTAGTTTAAAATTATATTTTCTAATCTAATTAATGTATAAGAAATGGTTAGTCGAAACTTTAATGAAAGAATTTATGATAGCATATATATGTATTGAGCAGGAGCTAGACCCAAAGGGCTACTCTTTTAAGCTGGAGATGCAATGGGCACGCAATCTAATAAATAATTATCTCTTCGAATTAGCACTGTGACAAAAATATCAATATTCAAAGGGAACCGATTGATGAATGTTGATCATCATATACGATTATATTACTCGTAAATATGAGTAGGCATGGACAACATATACTATAAAATACAAAAGTTAGATTGTTGATCTTGAATTCATATGGTTCTAAGAGTTTGGTTTTTATTTCAATATCAATGATTTTTTTTTTCTAAACTGGAATTTTTAGTTTATGTAATTCTAAGAATTAAAATTGCACATTAGAATCATAATTACAACTCTAATTTTATTGTTTTGGTAATCGTCATCAGTACCAGTGATAGCGTCAATTATGATAGGAACAACTATACTCCTATCAATAAATAATCACAGTAACATACTTTTAGTGTCACCTGCACTGCATCATTAAAAACCTTTGAACTTTTATTTTTCAAATGAAAATTTGAATGCAAGTTTTGATCGAAATACATTGTGTTAAAATTTGAAGTTAAATGGTTTTGGAGCTATTGTCATCCCTACTAGCTAGTTTCTTACACATAAGCTACTCATAAGTCGGTCAACTGGTTCAGATTGTGGTTATTAGAATAAAATCCTTCCACTCGAAAAAGACTGAAAAGATCATACTTTGTTGCAATTGTGGGCTAATGAAACGCATAAATACCGTTGATATATATTTGCATTGCTTGGAAGTCATGGGATTGACGGTGGAAGATGATAGAGTTATCCCTTTTTTTGTATTCGAGTGTGAGATGGCAGAAGGGATAAGCCAGTAGCAGGCACATGCAAAGCAAGATGCCAAGAAGTGTGGAGAAGATATGAGAGCTGACGAAAGATGGTTCGAGAGTTGGGGAATCCCCCACCACCAACTCTTATCTTGACCAATGCAATTATTTCCATCACCTGCTCATCGGTCCCGTACGGTTTGGAAGCATTTTGTGCTCGAAAATTCCAATTTCATGGGCCGGTGAGATCCTATCTTCTTCCACCTGGCGTTCCCCCATAGTTCTCCAATCCTTTCATGATTCTCCTTTTCTAATTTTCAAAACTACACTAAAGTATTCTTGCCTTTAGTTGTTCGACGGACTACAACCAATGAAACTTCAGAACCAGTAATAAGATATCATATTTGGCAAATATTCCGTTCCGTCGTGCATAATGACCAGAAACATTCATTCATACTCTCGGATTTAATGGTGGCCTGATGGTTTATGAAACCCCGATTCTTTGATGGTGTGATAATGCATCCCTTCTTTACAATGCGCGGAAGCAGGACATCTGCTCTTTTTAATGGAGATATCGAAGTGTGTTTGCAATTGTAGATTACGATCGCCCTGCTTGAAATCAGATTTTGGACTTGTATAATACAACCACTAGTCCTTGTAGGGAGGCTGAATGACTTCTTTACCAAAAACATCGGTATCTCTTGTTTTATCTTAGGACTTTATATACTGACGCCCTACAACTTCGGTGAGTCCAGCCCCAACATACTAAGAGAATCTGCCACCTGAATCTTCCATGAGATTTCATCATAGCTATAGGCATACTTTTTTACTATGAAATAAAATTCTTAGCCTTGACGATGACCCACGACCAATAGCCACCGACCACAAAAACTCGTAATTTCGCTCGCATCCATACAGGCAAGTGCAGAGAATCGAATAGACTAGAGGGTACGTCAAAAAACGGCAAAGTGATTCCATTCTGTGTAATAGAACAAGAACAAATGCCAACATGCATAGCCATAATTGGTTCCGTCTCTTTAATTATTTGCCCGCAAGAAGAGGACGATATTCAATTCTTTTAGACTTATCCTTTTCGGGCATCGTAACTTTTTACGCACAGGACTTCGCTTTTGGTATATTTTATGATCCAATCATCCTTGCGAATATATATACTATTCATAGGCTGATGCAACTTAAAGCACCAATGTCGTACGCTATATAATGCGACTTTTTACTAATTTGAAGTGCAAGGAAATAACTATACATATGCTGAGTGACAGCCAGTTAAGTATAGAACCATCTTAGATGATTTTACAATATAAGGGAAGAATTTTAACCTATATGTACTCCTCTCCTTTGCCATCCCTTTGGCAAGACATGAAGGGATGTGCATGTCTTGGAGCATTATAGCAAAGCTATTATAGTAGTGGGCTGCCCTCCCCTCGATTGAACAAATTGTTTTCTTATCCCACGTCGATTACAATTTTTTTTGGGTGAGTGTGCTTTGCGTAACTTCTAGATTGAGCTGTCGTGAGGTCTCCATGATTATAAGTTTAAAAATATAAGTTTGATATTCTAATTAAATAATTATAATAATAAAATTAGTAACAGAATATGATGAAAATTAATTCAAAATAGAGAAAACTTTAAAATTTGAAATCACGTTATATCTTTTTACTGACAGCAATATTATATATAGGTAGTTTTAGTGCAACTAATTACTAATGTTAAAGGGATTGCGCAGGAATTTTTCATCAATTGATTCATATATTATGCATTCTAGAAATGACGGAGAAGTAAATGAAAAGTCTGGATTAACATTCCGAGAATTTTCTAACGCTTAACTTACATTTTGTGTAAAAGGTCTGCAAGTATTTTTCTTAAATAAGAAAATAATATTTGTATTAACCCAAGCTAAACTTGACAAAATATACATCTTCATGGCATGAGTCTTTAATTACAATACCAACCGTTAAGAAGAGCTAATCGCATATATATGACCCAATTATGTAGGAAAAAAAATAGAAACACACGAGAACCTGTCACATATTCAGTCGAGAAAAAGCACACAGTAACAGAGTATCCATGCATGGCTAAGCTTCCTCACACATTCCAGGATACAAAACTTCACTGCGTAGGTAACTACCAATTGATATGCAGCTACCAGAAACGCATAGATGAGATTGTCATTTCCCAATATCACATGTCAACATAAATTCCAACATCCCCTCATGGTTGGACTGAGGTTGAGATGTTTTTCTTTTGCTAAAAGGAGTTCCTTTATCCAAAATAGAGTGTCGCTAGCTAGCTGTTGCATTTCCTTCGCCTTACTTGTATATAGATGTCGATTTCGCTCCTTCACAGCAAAATGCTGTTTGGAGAACTACTCCATCTTGCCATAAATGATTGATCATATTGGAAGTCCATCGCACTATGTTTTCCCAATCATCTTGGGAGCAATAAACTTGTAGGATGCTTCAGATTTTGCTCGAAATAGCATGAAAGAAGCAACATTGGAAAAATAAATGGTTTTGGGTTTCACATTCCGTTCCATATAAACTGCAAGTGGCGTCAAGGTTAATAGCATTCCATACCATCCAGATTTCATTTTGAGCGTATCTTTCATCGTAAGCCAACATTTAAAAGTTGTTTTAGAGGATAATGGCTTCTAACAGATAATTTTGAGCCAAGTGACTCTAGGTTGCGTCACCGTGTATAGCTTAAAGCATGATCTGTTAGTAAATTCCTTGCAGCAAGTAGCAGTCCGAATAATTTTATCCTTTTGCCCAGTTGGAGTAAAGTCAGGAATAAAATTAATTAGGCTAGCAGCCCCAAAAAAATTGCAATCCCAATGACCAACAAAAATTATTGAGCTAGCTTTTGCTTGAATAAGTATTCAGAGTAACATGTTAAGATATATATAAAGATATCATAATTAGTTTATTTTGTGCATTATTTGTAATTAGACATTTTTGATTATTTTTGAAATTTTATTATGACTAGCATTCTACCTTATGTGGTATTCTTTGAAGATAAGGTTTATTTAGGATAAAAATCTTAGTCAAGATAGGATTTAATTGAAATAAAATCATCATATCTTGATTAAGGTAATATGCAGATTTTTGGTGATTTTCGAACTCTTCTTGACAACCTAGTTCTGTAGTTCTATCCATCTAAGGTAGCTGAATTTTTGGTTATTCTATTCACATTGGACAACCTATTTCGATAGTTCTATTCATCTAAGGCAGCTGAAATTTTTATTATTCTATTCACATTGGACAACTGTGTTTCTCTCAACCTATTGCGTGGATTTTCTGGGTTGTATTGTTACTATTTTATGGGAAAAAATGACTGGCATATGGTGACTTGGCAGTTGTAGTTTTAGGCATCTTAAGTTATCTTTGGCAGATAATTTTTCGAGGATTCTATCCAGATCTAGCAGCTGCGTTTTCTCCATTGTGTATGTGACTTTTCTATGCTGTGGAGTTAGTACTGGTTTTTGGGTTAAAAGCATCTAACAGTTTTCATGTGGTTATAGCTCTTTTGTTTATGATATTTTGGTGATGAAATGTTCGTTCATTTGTTCAATTTTCATGGCTACTATGCATGAGATGCTATAGTGATAATATTGATGGTTCATGTTGCGGTCTAAACAGAACAATATAAATTAAATTCTATCTAGACCAATTAGAGGCAAGCGCACCCTGTCGACAAGTAATATAAATCGG
>JANZXR010000002.1:18152315-18180202 GCA_027575705.1 Erythroxylum echinodendron | reverse complement strand
CTCACTTTCCATTTGTTACTTTGTTGTGACCGAGTGCCTAAACTGTCCCATATAGGGCTCATTGATAACTGTCCTATCTAGGGCTCATTAAAACTATCCCATGTAGGGCTCATTAAACGTTGAGCTTGAGGCTCTGATTCACACGTTGAGCTTTAAGCTCTGATCGATGGCTACTCTGGTCACAACTACCATTATATTTCATGCATTCATGAAACGAAACATATCACTTACATTTGCAATCACTTACATTCACATATCATCGGACCGTAGTCCGTCATTCACATTGGAGTTGAGTATCTTTTTTTCAGTAGTAAGCATGATCACACTTTCCTTCGAAACTAAGTCTGGCATTTAACAACCAAGTCATATATCACATATTTCATACAATTCACATACAAGGAGCACTTCAAAATATCATCCACATATCACACACACCGGACCTTCTGTCCGGAATTCAACACAATTAAACACATTCATATGAATATTCAGTAGGCAATTGATAAAAAAATTCAAACAAAATAAACAATAAAATGAGACCATCTAGGTCTACTCACAGTACGCTCCAGATTAGCATTTGCTTCCAAATTCTGGAAACGCCTGACTGCAGACTTTTAACCTGCACAACTCATTTATGCAATACGTTGCACACATATTAATAATTTTGCACAATTATAAGCATTCAATGCACATGTGTGTATGAAATATGTACGATGTATGTTCATGACAATCCCGGTTTCAATCAAAAATTTACCCCGAAACTTTTCCGACAATAATCAATTCATATTCTCTAAATCGATTCACTCACTTTAATTCTATTCCTCATTTCCAAATTAATTTCAAAAATCTAGAAATTGACATGGAGAGGTAGATAAAGGGCTTAGGAATCCGACGCCTCAAAAATCAGGTCAATCGGAGGTCGGATGGCCAAGTTATAAGCAAAAGAAGGCAAAGGGTCGGATGGAAACAGTAAAATGGCTGGTAACACTCGAGACGGTCTGGCGACCGCCAGTCGCATGCTGAACGAGGGTGCTCGCGATCGCGAGCTCTCGCACTCGCGAGCTCTCGCACTCGCGAGGGGCACCTAGCGCGCTCGTCCTAGTGCGCACTCCCTCGCGCTCGCGAAGAGCTACTCACACTCGCCCTCGCGCCTGCGACCTTGTCGCGCTCTCGAGGAGGCTTGCCCTCGCGAGGGCCTGCTTCACTGACTACTCCGACTACCACTTTTGTTTCCTTTCCCACATGTTCTTCTTTCAAAACACATAACTTTTCACTCGGGTGTCCAAATTTGACCAATTTGGTATCAATAGAAAGATGACAGAAAGACCTACAATTTCTATGAAGGACTCACAGACACATTCCACCTTTATAGGGGTCAAAATGTACTTCAAAAAATCTGTCTTGTAAATCATCCTAAACAGTAACACAACTTCTAAAAATCATAACTTCCTATTCCATTACTCAAAAATTCAATACTTTATAGAAATAGAAAGATCAGAACACAATCTACACTTTTCATGAAGAACTTGGGAGCAAATTCAACCTATAAAAGGGTCAAATTCGCAATCAAAGTTTCTGCCCTGTTACATATCACCTAAACCATATCCAAACTTCACAAATTCATATCTTTCAATTCCTACATCCAAAAATGGCGTATTATACATCTTAAAAAGCTATGGCATTGCTCTACAACTTTCAATAAGGCTACTTGCTCCAATTCAAACCATAATAGTCCAGAATTGGCCTCAGAACCCAGTACCCACAAAATCTACACTTATGAACATTTTCACACACAAAGCACCTTAATCTTTGGAATACATCCTAAAGTCAACAACTCATAACTTTCAACTCTTATATCGAAAAATGACATACTTTAAAGAGATAGAAAGATAATAAGAAAATCTATAACTTTCATGAAGACCAATTAAGCAAAATCTACCTAAATCAACCCAGAAAAATTCCCAAAGTTTCAGATAACTATATCCTCGAGCTACTGTTCATCCCTGTACATATTCTCATATTCAAGTCAAAATTTGGAACTCTTCAAGCCAAAATTTAAATACACTTCCTTCACACGAATTATAGCCAAACAACTTTAGTTTAATTCAAGCTAAACCTCATCTCAATTGCATAACCATATAAAAGTTATGGCAAAAACATGGAAACATATACAAATCCAATTTCCAGCTTTTTAACCTAACTCACCCTCTATCACTTCCATACTAATTCTACACCAACAAGCATCCAATTTAGTCAATATATTAACCACAATCAAAGCAAGGAATGAATCTTCCACATTCCTCAATCATGTTTTTAGCATGTGCCCAACCCCATGTTATGATCATTTAGCCTTTAACTATCAACAAACATGTTTCTTTCAACAAAACAAGAAGAGTGATGCTTTATACTTACATGTTTAGCTTGAAAGTCCTCAACCCACTCTTAATCTTAACGTTCCAAATCACCACACGATCATCTTTCATGGAGGCTTGGGTTGGGGGTTTTAATAGAAACAAATGATGAGAACACAAAAATGGAAGTAATAAGTTAAAGATGAGAGCTAGGTTCGTTGTTAATGGGAGTTGGTGAGAAAATCGTGAAGTGGAGAATAGAAGGGATGAAGAAGATGAGAGTATATCTTACAAATGAAAGAAGACAAAAGAGACATGGTCTTGTATTTGGACAATTCGTGAGAGTGAAGAACATGGAGAGTAAATTAATGGTGAGTGGTGAGTGTTATCCTTATCTTAATATTCCACAACATATAATAACTAGTCCATTTGACTCTCAATTTCAAATCCAATTGTCTCTCAATTTTCAATGTAATTGTTCCTTAAAATCCCACAGTCATAAATAAAGATTTTCACTGCTATTCGACTCTTCATTCTACTGTTATTTGTCAATTTTCTTGCCACTTGGCTTTTTTTTAATCCAGAAATGACCCCAAAATTTTTCGAAAAATTTCTAAAATTCACCAAAAATTATAAACCAAAATGACCCTCTCCAACACAATTTTTCATACACACAAATCATATTTTCTATAACAATCACATTTCTTAACAAAAATACCGAGAAATATCATGAATGCATGTACAGTCATTTTCATGTACAAAATGTACTATTCACATGTATGTGTATGCATGAACATGTAGAGGCATTATTAAACGCCCATGGACCACTCAAAATTGCTATTCTATCCTTCCCATCGGTGATGGGATGTTACACTTATAATGCCCACAAGATATCCAGTTGCTGATATGTAAAAAACCTCCCATATTTAATATAATTCACAGCTTTCACTATTTTTTTCAATTAATGCTTTCTATGGTAATTGCATGCTTAGACAATAACTAACTCAATGGGTTGAAAGATCCAGCATTTTGTAGATAGAAGACAACGATAAATTATATTATTATTATACTCAATTAATTATTTATTTGAATTCTTTCCAATTTACATTCTCAATTTATTCGTTTTAATTTAAGTTGAAACTTAAAATCCTTTTTATCTTTTAAATCATACATCATAAAATAATGTTGAAACTTGAATTTTGAATTGGGATTTGAAATCCTTTCCAAAGTTTTAATGCATGTCGTCAATGACCAAAAAAAATTTAAATTTGGATAGAACAAAGTCTTTGTCAGGTGATTAGGCCATCACTACCAACAACAAAATTCACTATTGGAGTCTTGAACTTCTCTCTCTCTCTAAACTCTCTCTCTCTCGCCTGTGAATACGTTCTCTTAACAACTGCTGGTATCTGGTCGGCTATGGACATGGATACTGACCATGTTCAACCCCCACCTCCCATGGAGGAGGATGCTACTACCAAGAAAGTAAAGAACAAAGAGGTCCACCAGGAGGAACCCTTAAGGAATCTCCCACCAAAGGAGTCTCCTGCACAACCAGGAGCCCCATCCTTCAAGGACGCTCTCCAACCAGGAGCACAATCTTTCAAGGACACCCTTCAAGGCACCAAGAGCTTCAGGCGCAAACTCATTCAGCTCCAAGAAGGGGATGCTCAGCAGGACTGTCTTGACGGTACACCGGTTATAACATTCTCGGCAAGGATTCAGGAAGAACTTGATCAGAACATGGCGCTCACCCTCGTAGTGAGACCTCTGGGCAGGTATATCAACTACAAAGTCCTAAATCAACGACTACTGGCCTTATGGAAGCCCAAAGGCAACATCCAATTACTTGACATCGAAGATGGCTTCTACCTGCTGCAAATGGCGAGTGAAGAAGACTATTATCATGCGTTGCTTAATGGACCTTGGATGGTACTCGGTCATTATATCACAGTTCTCCCATGGCACCACAATTTCGACACTAAGGCTGAACACATTGAGTCGGTAGCCTCCTGGCTAAGAATACCCGGGCTACCACCTCAATATTTTCAAGAGCCACTGCTGATTGAAATTATAAAGCAATTAGGACAATATATAAAAGCAGATTCTCACACTCTTGCTGTTGAAAGAGGGCAATTTGCCCGTATAGCAGTCAGGCTTGACTTGCGGAAACCCTTAGTACCAAGTATTATTGTTCAAGGGAAAACCTACCAGGTCACCTATGAAGATTTATACAGAATTTGCTTTCAATGTGGTCGATACGGACACACAGCTGAACAGTGCGAATTTTCGGGCAAGCAGGGCAATGGAGGACAAAGCACTGGCAATCCCACTACTCCTTCCCCACCAGGTTCCCAATCTCTGAGGCCCACTCCGACAACTACTCCACCTTCTCAGACAACCCCTCGTCCCTGTCACCATCAAAATCAGTCACACGCCCCGAGGACAGCCCAGCAACCAGACCTTTCTAAGCCAGGCCCTTGGCTTATTGCACAAAAGAAAGGGAAATGTTTACCTGCACAGTCTCGGAGAAACGGCAGCTACAAGACGGCTATTGACAAGCCCCCTGAGCCTCAGACATCCCAAGCCTCCCCTTTTGCATCCACCTCTCGCTTTAGTGTGCTCCAATCTACTATGGACGAAGCCAGTGCGACTGTAACACAAGAAGGGAGCCCACAAGAGCCAACCTTGTCCACCCCCACAACAAATTATACTTTCAAGTCACCCAAGCCCACCAAGCCTAACAAGCCCGTGGTGATAGAGAGGAAGGAAAAAAGGAAATTTGTCCCAACCTTGATTCTACCCACGCAATCAAGTTTCATACAAGTAGGAGTATTATTGAAAACATAATTACCATCCAAGAGGCTATCCATTCTATGAGAACCACAAAGGGTAAATCAGGTTGGATGGCATTGAAAGTTGACTTGGCGAAAGCTTTCGACAGGATTAGTTGGTCCTTTATTCATGACACTTTAATTGAAGCAGGAATCCCTGATTACTTAATTAGAGTTATTATGAGTTCATTGTCTACTAATTCTTCACAAGTTGTTTGGGAAGGTATTTTCGGTGATCCTTTCACTCCACAGAGAGGTGTAAGGCAGGGTGATCCGATCTCGCCTTACATCTTTGTTCTGTGTATGGACAGGCTCTCGCATGCCATTAACGCCGCAGTAAGAGAAGGTACGTGGAAACCACTTTCTTTCGGTCGCCAACAATTTACTCTTTCCCATCTCCTTTTTGCATATGACCTAATTCTATTCGCTGAGGCTACAATTCAACAAGCAACAACTATTCAACAGGTAATGGGTATCTTCTCTCAATTTTCAGGCCAGATGGTAAGTCGGGACAAATCTATCCTTTATGTATCTCCTAATGTCAGCCTCACCACTGCGGCTGACCTAAGTACCTTACTTGGTATCTCTCGGTTCAATGATCTGGGTTCATACTTGGGGGTTGCTATAGTTCATGGCAGGATGACTAGATCCATTTACCAGCCCACAATCATGAAGATGCAACAAAGGGCAAACAAGTGGAATCCTAAGAAAATCTCCCTAGCTGGTAGACTCATTCTATGCCAGTCAGTTCTGTCAGCCTTACCTAACTACTTGATGCAGTCAACAGTACTGCCTAAAACCTCGTGCGATGAAATTGACAAAATCAGAAGATCCTTTCTGTGGGGGACTGTTAATAGAAAGAGAGGTTTGCATTCCCTAAGATGGGATGAGGTCTGCCAGCCCAAAAATAGGGGAGGCCTGGGCCTGAGAAGGATGAGGGACTCAAATGTATCTCTCATTCTTAAGCTACTTTGGGACCTTATATCCGACAATGAAAAGTTATGGAAACTGGTCTTTCAGGCCAAATACAATTTCACTTTACACCAGGTTCCTATGTCTCTTCCTCAACAATTGGGCTCCCATCTTTGGAAACATTTCCAAAAATTATGGGGAACCATTACTGATGGTGTGAAATGGTCTCTGGGGTCGGGAGACAGAATCTCATTTTGGTTAGACCGATGGACGAATTCAGACACTCCACTACATGCTTCAGCCACTCATGCTATACCTACCACTGAGCTTCATCATAAGGCTAATTTCTATGTTACAAGTGCAGGTGATTAGAACTGGACTACACTATCTAAGTACTTTCCCGAAGAGAAATTAGAAGAGATAAGAGGAATGCCTCTTCCAATGCCAGAAGCCGGCAGCGACAAGATCTTGTGGCGATGGACCAGCAATGGCCAATTCACCACCAGCTCAGCTTATCATCACATGTGCCAATCCAACTGGAATCAACTTGACCCAAAATGGCCTTTAATATGGAAAATGCACATAGAAGAGAAGAACAAGACTTTCCTGTGGAAGGCGCTCAGAGGCATCCTTCTTACCAATGTTGAACGCTACCGTAGAAGGATTGCGGATGATCCGAAATGTCACCTCTGCAATATACCTGAAACAACATTACATATAATGAGGGACTGTTACAGGACCACATCAGTGTGGCAAAGTCTCAAAAGAGACTTACCAACACTGTTTTGGGAGGAAACAAATCTAGACAATTGGATTCTAACAAATCTTAAACTTTCTTTCTTGCAGGAAAATACGGAATGGCGAATGTGGTATGCCATTACCTGCTGGCACCTATGGCGGAATAGGAACGCTGAAATCTTCAATGCGATGCCTACCAACTACACCCACCTGCAATACAAAATCACAGCAGCCGTTAAGGAGACAAGTTGGAGCTTCAACCAAATTCAACAATCCAAAGGAACTTCAACAGATAATTGCATCAACACGACCGCAGTTATACCGAGACTCACCTGGGAACGACCACCTCCCGAATTCTTTAAACTGAATAGCGACGGGGCCGTTTGCAGGCCAGTCGACGTCGGAGTAGCTGATGGAATACTTCGTGACGATAAAGGCAACTAGGTCATAGGATTCAACAAGAGGCTAGGAAAATGCACCCCACTTCAATCTGAACTCTGGGGAATTTATCTGGGCATATCCCTAGCATGGTTGATCGGTATACGTAAACTAGTCATTGAATCAGACAATAAAGAGGCTATCACTCTACTGGCACATGAAGGTTCATGGCAAGGTGCAGGCTTACCTCTCGTTCGCAGAATCAAGTGGGAACTAGAAAAATGGTCGTACATCGTTGTCACCCATACGAGGAGGGAAGCAAATGAGGCGGCGGATCGTATTGCAAAATTGGGCTTCCAAAACCAGACATACGATCTGA
This sequence comes from Erythroxylum echinodendron, assembly GCA_027575705.1. Classification (NCBI taxonomy): domain Eukaryota; kingdom Viridiplantae; phylum Streptophyta; class Magnoliopsida; order Malpighiales; family Erythroxylaceae; genus Erythroxylum; species Erythroxylum echinodendron. The sequence continues at coordinate 18,172,613 of JANZXR010000002.1, read as the reverse complement.
CTCTTCCACATTCCTCCATCAGATGTTCTTCCTATCATCTCTCGCGATACTACACACTCCTCCACGCAGCAGGCAGGTGGACACCACATACGCTTACACTGCCAATCGGCCAGTCATCTTCCGTGCTCAGCGCAGCACCCACATTCCCCACAATTCGGTGGCGTAAATGAAGCATCGACCTCATCGTTCCCACCGCAAAGAAGAAACGAAGCACACTCACTCATTACGAGGGACAAATGGGAAGTTTTCTTTGACAGTGACTCTATTTGACTAGTCCACTTCTCTTAAGGGTACAGTTGTCAATTAGCCAATGCTGGCTACCTATGTATTTAAAAAAAAATGACCAAAAAATTTAATATAAATCAAGTCATTAATTATCAAACCACAAATCAACCAAAACCAACCGAATCATTACCACATACGACAAAATCATACTCCTTTCATTCAATTCAACTCCAAATTCCATCCATAATATCCATTATCCAATTCCAACCATCGACACACAAAGTTACAAATGCTTCACAATTTCATTTTAACTTCCCATTCACAATGACAACACAAATAATTAACTAGAAAAATTCTAACAGAAACTTAAAAAAAACACCCAACCAAGCAGAAATTCACAATCGGTGATGGGCATTTCTAGATCGGGTCTCGTGGGTTGAGATCTGGGTATTATTCCCAGATCTGACAGCTGTGAGAGTCGTGTGGTGGAGCTGGAGCACCGAGCATCGCCAGGGAGTGGAGAGGACGACGAGAGCGTGGATGAGATAGAGAGAGGATGAAGTGAGTTGGAGCCTTTGAGAGAGAGAGAGGAAAAATTGAAAAAGGAGAGGCAGCGCAAAGGCGTCGGGACAGGAGGAGTGTAGTATTGTTAAGTTTTTTTTTTTTTTTGCAAAATGATCCTCGAAGTGTAGTAAATTTACAATACCGGCCGATATATGCCGATATTTTGAGTATCGGTCGGATTCAGGCAAAAACACCTGGTACCGAAAATATTGATATCGTTGAGTCGAAACGAAACTGTATCCAAAATTCTGCTCTAGAGGGTGAGTGCACGTGGACCCCCCGTCTCTCATCTCTCTTCAAATAGTTGATGATTGATTTATAGGAATGAATAGGATCGAATACCCACCCTATTCGGCCAATTGTAGTATCTTCCTTCTTACCGACTTATGCCATGAGCACAAAATCCAAGCATACCAACACAAACAACGACCCCTCAATCTTCAATTGGGAATGGAAGAAGAAGAAGAAGAAGAAGCAGTTCCCAGTAAGTGAGTTCCTCCAAGAAAACTACAAGAAAGTTGAAGAAATAGTGTCGGGTCCTGGAGCTGGCATTGGGGTTGGTTGCGGCGTCGGAGCAGGCCTCGGGTTGGTTGGTGGATTCGGTTACGGTGGCTGGCCATGGAATCATGTGAAGCTGGTTTTTGGTGTTGGCATGGGCTGTGGCGTAGGTTTCGGATTCGGTTACGGCAATGGCATCGGCTACGGTGTCAGCATGGAAGCGTTAGAATCTAAATTGTCCAAGAAAACTCCAAGGAACAAAGGACTTTTAGTTCAGGTATGACTGTTGCTAGTTTCAATCTCCATTTAGTATTTAGTTTTCGATGTCAACTGTCCCATCCAAAAAAATTCCAAACTTTTTGAACTCTTATCTTATTTATATGTAGACTCTCATTAACGTCTAATAATATCTTATCTCTATCTACAAGATTTTTGTTACATTTCAACCCCAAAGCTCTTGGCAATCGTAAATTTTTTAGTAGGATCTAGAATTAATGAGAAAAAGATGGTACATCATGTGAAATACTGCCTCTGTCCACATTCTACATCTTCCGCGGAACCAGAGTTTGTTGGTAGATGTAGCCCCATAGATCCATTGCTTTCATCTTCACGGTCCTCCATTACCATTGGTACAGCATTGACATTGCGAGGATTTATATTGCTATCTGCTTGTGTACTTGCACGCGATTCCTCCAATACCCGGAAGTAAGCATAAGGCCCCCAACCTTGTAACAGAAACACACAAATTTCAGGTAATGAATCCATGCTTTGATGAAGCTGATTCACTTACCTCATGGATCATTATCCACAAATCTAAGGTTCCATGTACTGAGGACATAAGTTAACATCGCCACATGCATAAAAGTTTTATGTCAAATGCAATATATAGTCTATCAAGCAATAGTCTCCCCATGCAAAAAGCCAATATATAGAAAAACAGAAGTTCCATCTATTATAGAACATCTAATAAAAGTTCCATGCCACTTATCAGGCAGTGTGCACGTCTTATATAATACATGCAGTGTCTACAGAACGTAAAAGTATAGCTGGCTCTGAGTTATTCTATAAATTAGCATCCCCCTCCATCTAAAACATAGTTAAGTAAAGGGACAGACAAGCTCTATTTAATTCTCAAAACACACTATATGAGATACTACTAGAAAAATAATTTAAATGTCAAGATGATTCTGCCAACTTATATGGCCCAAGAAATCAAATGTCCAAGATAGAAGTGGTGGAAGAGAAGAAAACAATTTCAGATGAAAATAACTTTAAACAAAACGTTTAGGCACAAGAACATAAATTATGGTAACTACTTTTCAGCAGAGCACTAGTGTATGCTGAGGAGCATACCTTGAGGATGATAAGGTGGGGGAAAGAACTGCAAATAGCAAAATGTGGCCACTGTAAGGCCTGCAAAAGGTGTGCCCTTCAAGAATCAGCAGAACTTAAAACCACTGATTACAAAACTACTTAGTTCCATATAGAGTCTTAAGAAAACAAATGAAGACCAAGGCTAAACCAGAAAGGATAAACACAAAAGAAACTTACCTATGAGGCCTCCAGCAAAGACATCTTGCCAATGATGCCAGTAATCATCCACTCGAGAGATGCCAACAAGACATGCAAACAGAAGTGGAAGTAAGACAATACAAAGCTTTGCAACATGTCCTCTACGGTCAAATGCTCTTATTTTTCCAGATAAGTAGAGTGACAAGAAACCCAAACCAGCAAAGGACCCTGAAAATAGAACAACTTTTATTCCTCTGTTGACAATGAATTTAATCCATAATTGTTTCTAATGTTTATATGTTAATTTATGATTCTGCAATCTGCAACTGTTGAGGACAACATGCCCAAATTTTGTTACTTTCAAAATAGCTCGGTTACATGATGCGTACAGAAGAACTACATTTTGGCTGGTGATGCCCATCTAAAATCCTGGAAAATACAAGCAGGTAGATCTGCTTACACGACGTGTGCCCACTTGGAAAACTCTTGTGACCTTCCTTTATAACATTTTTGTCACCGTGACACATAACATTACCCAACTTATCGTAAACCTGCATAACAATGTACAAAATTTTATCAAGGTGAAGATGCCAGAGTATGAATAAAAGAAAATTTAATATCAGGCAGAGAATCACACATCCTTTCCATCAGGAAAGCAACGCCAAAAGAAGTCAGGTCGAGGCCGGCCAACTGCATTTTTAATTGCATCTGTGATGACTGCGGTAACCAGAACAGAAAACAAGAGGCCTGCATAAGCAAGGAAGTCTCCAAACTCAGTTCCATGTTTAAATGAATCACACAGCTGGATACTATTTGCAAATAAAACAGCAAGGGACAGAAGCTAATTCACCTAGGATGGCATGATGGAGATCATATATATCCCTCCTCCGGAAATAGATGATTAGGAAGATGAACATAGGCAGAAGAATGGCATACATCTAATTGCCAGAAACGGGCAAAAAGAATAAGATCCCATCAGTGCTTTTACGTAAAAAGTTTTGCTTTGTTTATTTATTGAATGCCGACTTAACAAGGAAACTTACAGGGACAGCCCAAACAGGCACTGTGTTACTTTGCAAAGGGTACTTAAGGTCTGTCATCATATCCTTTCCGACATACCGATAAAATGGATGAATGATATAGAGGATGACCTCTATCACTACAAGAAGAAGAAGTATAATCCAGTCATGCATATGCGTCCTTGCAACTGTTAGTCCATGGGATCTCACAGTATGTGAACCAAGTTGGACCTCCCTCATCTCATTCTGCGATAACCTCAAGCAATTAGATGCTGTCCTTCAGCTCATAATAAATAATTACATAAACATGTATAATTAAGCCACGCTGTGGGAATCATCATCCAAGATTACACTATCATTTTTACAAGATCAGTGCAAACAAAAAAGAAATAATGGAAACATTGTAAGATACAATCAGATACAATATTATATTGAGAACGCATGTCTAAACAATAATGTCAACAACTTACAATCTAAATTTCTACATCATAGACAGTAAGTGAAAATTCAAGAAATTGCTGCCTGATAAAATACATAACCACTCTGAACTTGGAGCATGATATTCTAAATAGATAATTTTAGTAGATAGCAAAGAAAAAAAGACAGGGAGGAAGCAAAACCATCATGTGCCATTTGTATAAGGACATAGTTGAACTGATCCAACTTCACCTTCATATTTTCCATGACTAACAAAACTAAGAAAGCCCTTCCACCTTGCCAAAAGATTCGTATGACTCCTAATTGAATCATTACCCTAAAAAAGCACAAAACAAAGACTACCTGTTTATTCCTCCTCCCTATCAGTGGAACGTCTATTGGTGAAAACAACTCACCAGTAGTTGCAGTAATTATCAGCCTCTCAGATGATACATCCTAATAACCTCATAAAATAAAATTTCAGGGAAATTTTAAATCATATTCGAATTCACTTTTCAGCAGGTTAAGAGATATTTAATATTTTCAAATTGGAACCTCGCAAAGATGGTTTTCTTAGTACGTATATACACCTAAAAACACTGCTTCAGCTTTTCTTGTTGAAGCCTGTGAACTCCTAATATAATTGTAAACCATTTTTAATTATGTAAGTTGTATCAGAATATTTTGCTTTTTGTTCGATTAAGAGCATCCATATCACATCAATGCCTGCATATTTTTTGCAAGGAATCACAAATCTGGAGTTATATCTCTTGCAGCACTGCCAATTATCCGATGAGAAAGCAACTCGAAAATGAAAAAAGTTTTAACCTGTCAAAAGGTATTAAACACGAGTACTCTTCAATTCAATCCTGGGCATGCAACAATGCAAATAGTCTAAATTAGAACAGTTGAAGTCAACAAGGCACCTAATCTCTTCCTTTCGTCGGCAAAAGCCAAACAATGGCATAAATTAGGAATCATGACAAACAATTTTAGATAGACAAAAAGAGAGGTCATAAGCCCATAGGTTTAAGCTAGCATGATAGAAGTAGCACACGATCCTCACAAATGACTAGATAACCTGGGAGGCTAGAATCCATGGAAGAAAGAGAAAATTGACTATTTTATGTTGGCATTAGGAACGGATTAAAATAAAATGATTTCAAAGTGACATCAATTGTTATAATTTTAAATCATATATGAGAATTCCAGTTTCCCTTGAATACATCATTATGCCATAGTTTTAAACATAATTTCCTTGTCATTTTTCATCCACATCTTCTGAGCGTCTTCTAAAAAGCAACAAACCTTGTAGAACCAACCCAGGTCTGTACAACTGGACATAATTCGACCTATTAGCTAAAAGTAAGTCCAGGTCAAACTAAGTCACATAGTCTATCAGTGTATTAATCTCCAGTCAGTTTGAAACAGATTAAGTCCATCTCCAAGAAATGAGTGCCCTTAACTAGCGAACTTTTCCTTCTCAGAGTCATTATTGCTCTGTGATTCTTATACTACTGCCTAAGTAAGTTTGTTTCAGGTGTATGCAGACAGGCTATGGTTATTTATTTGGGTCAACATGAAATGTGAATCTCAAAATTACGTGAAAGAAGGCTTGCAAACAAAGATCCCTTCAGCAAAGTTAGGATATATATCAACCCACCAAACTCTATAGGGTCATCAATATCTGGTGAACTCAAGAAACATAAAGCTTGAGTCTTAAACAATCCATAATCTAAGACAATTAATAAATCCTGTCCTGCCAGCTACCTCGTCTTCACTAGTATCTATGGCACTTTACTTACTATCATTAGATTTAAAAAGCACAACTTCCACGCAAATGCCTAATGAGAAAAGATGTTGCTTAAATACCTATCCCTACTAGTCAATCGCATGTTTACCGACAAAGACCGTTGACATCAACCTCGATCAAGCAAATCCATAACGTTGAGGCCGTCAACCGATACGTGGGCAAATGTATAGAATGATATAGAAACCCACATCGGCAAGGACGTTGTCTTTGCAGCCGTCCCAGCCTTAAGCAAAGTCCAAAATTTTCCGTGTCGGAAAAACACCATCTTTTGTAGAGGTAAATTTTCATAACTCGATATAGATTAATAGAACACGGAATCCAGAAAACACTGTTCACTGATCCCCGTAAATCGTTAAACTCAATAAGGTACATTAGTCCGTGACCATGGATCTTAAAACGTAAGGAACTTAATCTCCGAAATAGAAATAGATGAAAAGAGCCAAAATTTTTTACTAACTAATGCCAGCTCTAATACACAAGCAGTATCCAAAAGAAGTATAATCCTAAGTGCCATAAAAACTCAATAATCATTTTCGCAAGTAGAAAAAACTCACACAAGTAGAAAGAACACAAAGCCAACCTGTAAAATTGTGGCCCTGAAGTTCTTAAAGCTAGAAAGAGACCGCAAATCCCACCAAGGCATTGTATGAGGCAACTCAGGAAGATGAGATTATTCAGTTTGAATAAAGCAAGAAATTGTATCCCACAAAATGGCAGGTTATCTGGTTACGGATATAGGAAGTTTCTTCATACAAGTGACCGAGGTTCAGTGCTGTTGACATAGACAAGTTGAGTCTAATCGACCTTTGCCCTTTTGTCATAACGCAAATAACACAGAAAGAAAGAGGAAAAAAGAAAGAATGCAGATAAGCATCAAGTCGTAAGGAAAAATGCTGAATAAGCAAGTTAAAAGTTAAAACAGACAAAATGACAAAATTGGCTCATTTTACCTTGCAGTGTGAAAGTGGCAAATTTAGTGAGCTGAAAAAGGATCTGTTCACAAAAGTTGTTTGATGGATTTTTCTTCAAATATTGCTTTGGTTGTATTTGGTTTCCTTTTATATCATCAAAAGATGGTTTTGGATGGCACCCATTGTTAGACATTTTTCCCCTAAGGATGATGTTGTCATTTTTTATTCAGTGGACAGTTATTAATTATAATTTGATTTTTTAAATAAATTATCGGTTAAGTTACGTAATCTGATCTAGATAAAGATAATAAAGTGACCCAATAAATGATCTAAATTAATAAGTCGAAGTTCGGGTGAAAAATTGATCCATTTTAGTGTGGACCTGATCCGTATCGGCCTTGTGATGGGGAAGCCTGATATGGAAGTTATATAAATAGGTTATAGTAGCCTGCAGTTGCTCGTATCTATCAAGAGCATAAGGAATCTCTGACTCATTAAGAGAGCTCGTGTTTTGAGAAAATTGTAGAAAGGCCTAGATTACGTGCAAGTGAACACTTTTCGTAAAGGTCCCAGGAGATTGAAGCTCGTTTGGTGGCCCTAATCGACTTCAGAATCAGAGATGGAACTGAAATCAGGTATTTCGCATTACTTCATTTTTTATCCTTTTACATTTGATCCTGGATACGTAATAAGGTTTGTTCTACGTATTACACGTGGTATCAGAACGGTTACGTGATCGGATTGCCGGGAACGAAGGTTTTTCAAATTTTCATCTCATGTGGTTTTCCTCCGTTGTTGATTTGTTTTTCGGTTTTTTTTACGTATATAATTACGTAGAAGTGGTATACATAAAGTTAGCTATGAAAAATGGGTCAAAAACAAGACAAACGGACTGAAAAATTGGTCTTCGAGATGCTAGAAATCTCCTTCGGAGTCGGAGGTGGAGAAGACGTCAGGCGCGTGCACTACACGCACCCGACGCTGCTACAGTGATGTGGCAATGTGTCATGCGGATGACGTGTGCAACGCACGCGCCAACCAGACACCCGCGCTCCAATAGGCATGGGGAAGACGACGCATGAGGCGCACACCCCTATCCGGTCCGTCAATGTGGCAAGGCCAATGGAGGACGCGTGGCAGCGCGTGCAATGCACACGCCTTACAGTAACCGCATGTATGCGCATGCCGCGCATATGTCAGACACATCTGGCATGCGTTAGCCAGCACACGTGCAGCATACGAGGGCCGGCAACCACGCGTACCGATATGGCTTGGCCACATCAGCGGCTGACATGACACGACTGGCGTCAGCTATACGGATGCTACAATGTTTTTAAAAAACACACACACACACAAATTTTAGATTTTACGTAAGGGTACTCCGGGTGTTTTGGGTCAATTTCTAGGTCCAGGAAATTTATAAAGTGATTTTTTTCCATTTTTTGGATTTATTACATTAGTAATAAATTGAAGTTTAACCCCAAAAAAAAGAATTAAGGTATTTCGGATCCAATTTCAAGTGAATTTTTATGCTTCGGACTTCACATGAGAGAGATACTTCAAATTGTCATGTCTCAAGTCTCATATTCAGGGTTTGGGATAGCATGATAGTCAATCAAAAAAGGAATTGAGACATTTTGAAGCCATTTTTGAATAAATTTTCGTATTACGAACTTGACATAAAGGAGATATATGGGATACTTGTGTCTCAGGTAGTCGGTTCAATATCCGGTAATGCACGATAATGAAGTTTTCAGAGAATATCTTCAGCACGGGTGTGTGATAATGAGACTGTGTATTCGGGTTATGCATTTATTGAAATTACATTGTCACATACCATATGCCCATAAAGAATGTGAGGATAACATAAAGATGTATCTCTTGTGTCAGTGGACTTTTTAAGTGTTAATGAGGATGTAGTCACCAAAGTGGCTTTTCAAGTTAGTATTTTGGATTGATCTACTTACATGTTGGGGGATATCTCTGACTTTATGTTTGGTTATTTTGCTCAAAGGTGTTGGCCTTACATAACGTTTTGAGATGATCATAAAATCATTAGATGGAGGAAAGTCGTTGCTAAATGATCTATTCACCTAAAGGTGGTAGTATCGTGAGAGTTAACGGTTTGTACTCTGATCGCTTTTTATGCTGAGAGTCTAATTGCATATATTATGTATTCAGCCCAAAGGTATTTCATAATATGTGTGATCGGATTTTTAGGAAAGATACTGTTTAATAGTTTACAATATCATTGTTATCCTACAGTTGTGCTGATCTAATCAAAGTTACTATAAATTCACCTTTTCGGTTAATAAAGTCAGTGTCACCATTGAAACCCTGACCGATTTCAATACAAGAAGTAAACAGAGGATGTATTGAATGATATGGAAATAGCTGAGGTTGATATGACCATACAGACAAATAGGTCATCTCCACCTACATCCGTGAGCTTAAAAGCTCATCAAGCAGCCTATAAAGGCTAGGATCGGTATGATAGATTATGTCTGATGACCATTAAGAGATTCATACTTGACCATCTGCTTAGTGAATTTCCGGACATAGACATAGCAAAGTAATTTCTTGGAAATGTCTCCTAGAGGTACACATTCTCATCTAGTGTTGAGACAGGTTCCTTGAATTAAGTATTATTCTCTATGAGGTGTACGAGAAAAGGGGGAGTAAGGAGCACATATCAAAAATGATTCATCTTCACAGGAGACCAAAGATATTGCACATTCCTCTTACTGATGTCTTCATAATTCACCAGACTATGAATGCACTCCCTTCAAAGTTAAGTAATCTGGTGAAGACATATTATTGGCAGGATGAGAAATGGGACTTTAATGCTTTGATTTTCCGTTGAGTTGCTGAAGGGGAGAAACTTAAATCTGTTACTCCTACAGTCCTTGTAGCAACTAAAGGAAAGGCAAAGATGAAACACACTAAGATCAAAGTCAGAAAGGCTGAATCTTCTCCACATACTGATGTTGGTCAATCCAGTACTGGTGAAGGTCTTAGGGACATAAAGAAACCAACAGTATAAGGCCTAAAAGGAAAGACTGTGACTATCAGATAACTTCTTGGCTTGTCAATTTATGAACCTGATTTGCGATAGTAGCATTAAATACTTAATGACTATATAGTGAAGCATCTGATCAAGGTACTCCACGGTGCAAGGGGTTTATATCCAGGATAAAGCCAAAATAAAGAGAAAGGAGGAACAGATGGTTGACAACAATGAAGAAATGGAAGCAATGTCTATAGGGGATGTATGTACTAAATCTTGTAGCAAGGTTCATTTAGGTTTTTACACGACACATTTTATATATGATCTTTGGATCAATTTGGACAAAGAAGTTGACGTTTTGTATTCAATACTTCTGTTGTACAGTTATGGTTAATGCAAAACATAATAGTACAACTTTCTTGTCATATGGTTTGTATAAAGTGTGTCTTACCCCGAATTAGATATATACATCATTGTATCTTTTTGAGCAAGTCATCAAATGAAGGACCTTGATGAATGAAAAGTCATACATGATGTGACATAAAAAGTTAAGCCACATTTCCAGAGCTAAGGTTAAGAGAATGATTAAGGAAAACATTCTCTCAATTTTAGATTATGATGATCTGGAAACATGTATTGAGTATTGCGGGGTTAAGTTGACTAATAAGGATATTGAAGTCAACTTATACTTCTGACTTGTTGAGTCTGATACATAAAGATATTAGAAGACCTTATACAGTTCCATTACGCAATTCCAAAAGTATTCTAACATTTGTTATGATTATTCCTATTACAGTTATGTGTTCTCGCTTAAAGACTGAAGGTTGAGAACCAATTGAAAAATTTTATTCAGAATGTCAGATCTGACAATAGAGGAGAATATCATAGCAAATATGGTGTTTTAGGACTTGGAAAGGTCTGGTTGCCAGATATATGGAATATGTTGGGATAGTGACTTGATTCACTATACCGGGTAGTCTTAACCAAAATGGTGTGTTGCCAAAAGGCATAATTGCATCCTAAAGGACTTGAAAAAAGTCAATGCAAAATAAGACTAATCTACCTAATTATCTAGAAGTGTGAAAATTCGGTCTCACATACATTAGTGTATGAGGCTACCCTATCGAGGTGGCATAAACCTTATAAAAAAAAATTGCACACTTATTATGAACATTGCTATTTAGTAAAATATCCTGACCACTCTAAAGGCTACAGATTTTATTGTAGAGAAAGAGGGAGCAAAATAGTGGAATCACTAACAGCTAAGTTTCTGGAATAAGATGTCTAAAATGATGATGAGCCCTTTGACCCTTAGGATAATAACAGGGTGGATACTACAGTTATTATGTATCCACCGCTTATACAGTTAGATCTGGTGGATTTAAGTCTTTGCACCGTACCTGTATAGGAATAGGAACCCATAGCTTTACATGTAGAGGTTCCTGGGGGTACAAGATCTAATGCAGTTATGTAAATCCACCAGAGTAAGATGACCTGTTATTCCATCTGATATCATAATATATGAGGTTAATAAGATTATGATATTAAATATATTAAGAATCTAGTTACTTTTACAGAAGCTGTTTCTGTGCCCGCAGCGGAATTGTGGTGGATTGCAATGATTGATGAGATGCAAGCCATAAAGCATAGTAAGGTTAGGGAGCTAGTTGATTTTGCAGAAGAACTGCAAAATTGTCAGTATAAAGTTTAAGACCAAAGGACTTCAGTATAAAGTTCATCGATTTATGGACTAGCTCAATTGCCTGATGGTTCACTCAGGGAGAAATCTTGATTTTCTCTCATATCCTCATAGGATACATTTTGAGTGACTAAGGAAATTGTAGTTCATGATGATAAAGAGTTACATCAAATAGTTGTCAAACTGCTTTCCTGAATAAAGAACTTTATAAAGTGGTCTATATGGTACAACCTGAAGGATTTCAGGATCCAGATGGAACCGATATGGTTTGCATATTATGTAGATCAATATGTGGTTTATATTAAACCTCCAAAAAGTGAAACCTTACAGTTGATAAGGTTGTGACCTCTTTCAGCTTTATGGAAAATAAAGTTAAAAGGTGCTTGTACCAGATCAGGGGGAGCAAAATTATCTTCCTATTACTGCATAAGGATGATATATTGCTCACGTCAAATTGCTTAACCATGTTATATAAGGTGAAACAACGTTTGGTCAAGAACTTTGATATAAAAGACCTTGACGTAGTATCTTTTGTCCTAGGTATTTGGATTCACTAGGACAGATCTTAACACTCATTATTCCTCTCACATAATGCATACATTAAGTATATGTTATAAAGGTTTAAAACAGTTAACAGTAAACATGTTATAATACTTATCTCTCATAGTAAGAGATCATCTTTGGCACAATGACCAAGGAATAAATTAAAGAGAGAGATTATGAGGAATTTTCTGTATTCTAGTACGGTTGGTAGCTTCATGTATGCTCAGCTATATACTAGGGAGGACATTGCATTTACTGTTTGACTGTTTGGTCAGTATCTGGTTAACCCAGATGTAGACCATTGAAATCCAGTCAAGTGAGTGATGAGATAATTAAAAGGAATAAGGATTATGTGTTGACATATAGAAAAGTCAACAGACCAAACCTTGTAGGGAATTCAGATTCAATTTTATATATATGTCTGGATGATGGAAAGTTCACTTAAGGTTACGGTTTAAGGTGCAAATGGTACAATGTCGTAGAAGAGTGTTAAATAGACACGAGTAACCTCCTCAACCACACATGCATTGCTATAGGCTGCTTCGCAGACAGTTTAGCTTAAAATTTTGATTTCTGAGTTGTCTATGGTTGACTCAGTGGCTAAACTTATTCAGTTGCAATGTGATAATTAAGCTTCCGTGTTGTTTAATAACAACATTGAATATCACAAGGTCTTAGCATTTTGAGATCAAATTCTTGATCATGAAGTAGTTGATACGAAAAGGTGATATTAAGGTTTGGAGCATTTAAAGACTGAGTAACTGTAAGTCGATTCTTTAACTAAAGGACTTTACCCACTTGCGTTTGGAACACAAGTATACAGTATAGGTGTTTTGAAGTCTTTAGACACTGTTACTTAAAAGGTCGTTATGTTTGCTCCACGTGCATTTGTACGTTTTGATGTATTATGACGGTATGATGGTTCATTCATAAAGATGATCATCGGTTACCTCAGTAATACATGTTATCATACATTGTCATAATACATATAGAAGTCTTAAGATTTGTGTTGATCTTAAGCATTTTGAAGGTCGTTGGGCATTTATAAAGATTGACCTTGAGCCTATGTCATTAGACACATACAGTTTTATATGGATATATCCTTAAAGTTTCATATGACATGGGGAATATAAGTTTTAATTCCATAAATGTTCTCTAATGCAGTTTAGCATTCAGTTGGAGAAGATAAAGGTTTTCTCTAATGTTGTTTAGCATACGGTGAGAGGAAACAAGTTTTCTCTAATGCTATTTAGCATTTGGTGAGAGAAAATAGGATTTCTCTGATGCAATTTAGCCATACAGTTTAGCATAAAGTTGGCAAAATCGAGACCTATAGACGAAGATGATACATATTAGATCATAAAGGTATCATCGTAGTCTGCCACACTCCATTTTCCCATTTATGTTAGTGAGGTATTAGGTATATGTGATTGTATTGAACTTGTGTCACACATAACACATGTGTCTGATATTTTCCAATATTGAAAGCCTTGCAAGACAGAATGTTGGAATTTCATTATCTTTGGATCAAATGTTTTGTTTTTAAACTCATTCAATTAATACAGTAGCGTAACTTAACGGAGTTTTTAAATTATTTTTAAAATTGAGTCAAAACTGCAATTAATAATTATCCAATGGGGAGATTGTTAGACATTTTTGCCTCCTAAGGGCAATTTTGTCAATTTCCCATTCAGTGGATAGTTATTAATTGTAATTTAGTTTTTTAAATGAATTATCGGTTAAGTTATGTAATTTGATTCAGATAAAGATAATAAAGTGGCCCAATAAATGATCTAAATCAATGGGTCGAAATTCGGGTAGAAAATAGATCTCTTTTAGTATAAACTGGTCCATATTGGCCTTGTGATGAGGAAGCCCGATATGAAAGCTATATAAATAGGTTATGGTCTCCTGCAGTTGCTCATATCAATCACGAGCATAAGGAATCTCTGACCTGTTAAGAGAACTCGTGTTTTGAGAAAACTGTAGAAAAGCCTAAACCACATGCAGATGAACACTTTTTGTAAAGGTCCCGAGAGATTGGAGCTCGTTTGGTGGCCCGAATCAGTTTTGGAATCAGAGATGGAACCAAAATCAGGTATTCCACATTCCTTCATTTTTATCCTTTCACGTCCGATCCTGGATACGTAATAAGGTCTGTTCTACGTATTACACCCATCTGTAACAATGCCTTGATGCTTGGTTAATAGGTACCAGAAAAAGAGGTGCGGGTAAGAATGAAAAAAGTTGTTTGGTAATATTATTGGGTGAATAGTATTTTTATATCAAAATTTTGAGAATTACTCCATATCTCCCGATTGTGAGAGGAATGAAAGTTATTCCATTAGAAAACAGAAGTTTCACGAGCATGACACTTCTTGTCACCTTTATGACATTTTCTTTTTTCTTTTTTCTAGAGATTAAAATCTAATTAATTAATTAATTAAATTTTCTTTTTTAGCAATTAAATATAATTAATTAATGTATTAAAATTTGATATAAAACAAAAAATCTCATAAACCTTTTTCTTTTGTGTAATTTAATAGAAGGTAGGAAAGAAAATTTATGGAAACATCCTATATGATGAAATATACTTATTTGCATACTATTGGAAGAATCTATGAAGAAACTTTAAATATCTATCTCTATTGACTATTATATTAATTTGGCCGTATAATATACTTCGAAAATTCAGTCCCCAATTTGTGTGTCATATGAGTGTGTACTCTGAACAACAATATTAGTTTTTTAAGAACATGTTGTATTGATTTTGTACGTTCCTTAATAATTAAAAACTAGAATGAATAACAGTTGGAGTTAGAGAGTATAAATATATGGTGTCGTGGATTTTCTCAAATTTTAAGTTTTTATATCACAAAAAATATTTACATTTTAGAAATTACATTTGTCATCAAGAAATAATCTAGCAATAAATGGAATATCAATCCCAAAAAAGATAAAATGATCTCGTACACTCTTACTATTAATTAGTGCAAGAATAAAAGTAAGTTGATTATAGATAAAATTAAATAAAGATAATGAGATAAAGGAATAAATGAAATAAAGCAAATAATCAAGTATAATATTTATATAAGAATAATGTCTAAATAAAGACTTTTGTATAAATTGAGTAAACTAAATCATTTAAATATAAATAATATATATGTGCTTTATGTACATCAAATATCCTCACATCTTCAAATAAACCAATCTCAATCACTTTTAACTAAAATAAGTTTCAATTGCAATAAATTTCAACAAATGCATTAAAATAATACAAATATTTATCATCAGCCTAAATAAATTGCTTATAACTATTTATATCTTTAAATTCTTGGTAACTTTAAAAATCAATTCAATTCAAATAATTTAACATTATATATAAAATAAACATAAATGAGTAAACAATTTTCACTCTCAAACACTTAACAGCTTGGATCAAAAATAAATTGAAACACTTCTTTTAGTACTTTTATAGAGCATGAGATGCTTGCTTAAATCATTATCTTAACATTCTGATGTGAAGGTAAACACCTTCTTATGAATATCTTTAGTTACTTAATTAGGTAATCATTTCAAATGGCTACTAATACCTCTCATAACTTCAACTCTTTACTTATAATTAGGTGGTTTTATTTATGCTTATTTTATTCACACTTTTGTTATAACACAATGGAATACTAAGCTACTTAGTAAGTTTAATTCAAAATCGATTATGTTAAATCATACACAAAGTCTTGTTACATACATTAAGCATCAAATAAAATTGAAACTAAACTACTCTTCAACGTTCATATTTAATCACCTAACCTAGTTTACTTACAACATGATTTAATTTTCAGTGTCCTCTTAATCACCTTTAATTTCATTATTTATTTTTTCAAAATTTTTAATTGTTAAGCTAATTGAATTTTGATCAATTTACTTATGTCATATATTGCTTCAAAGAAAGTAATCCCTCCCTCGTGTTTAAATTATGGTATATTTAGTTTAATTGTTTGACTAATATTAATAAGCAGCACTCTATGGGATTGATGCCTAGAATGCTTCAATTTTATAACTTGCTATAATTGACTTTATGCACTTGCAAATAGATTCGATCACCTTTACCAAACTATCTTTGATGATGCCTTAGGATACTTAATCGATCTATTAACTAAATGCATACTTATTATAATTAGTTTAGGTTACTTCAATCCTAGTTATCTTAAATCATAATAAGGCAGTAAATTAATGCTAGTTCCTAAATAAGCTAATCCCCTATCAATAGATAAACTACTATTAACATAAGAGATATAAAAACTTTCTAGATTTTTTTAATTTTTATGGCAATTTATTATGAAGGATAACTGACCACTTTTTATTTAACATAACAATTATTTATTCCTCTAATTTCCACTTGTTGCTTAAAATATTGCTTAGGAACTTTCATACTTCATAATTTATTAAAGACCCTCAACAAATGGAATGTTAATGTGAAGTTGCTTAAAAAATTCTAGGAACTTACTAAACATTTCATCCATCTTCTCCTTCTTTAATCTCACCAGGTAAGCTATGGTTGATATTCTTTCACATCTTCCTGCCCCTTGTTATCCTATTTCCTTTCACTTTCCTTATTAGCATCATATCTGTTGGCTTCTCCCTTTATGTCTTTAGTCAACTCCTTCTCATGGCTAAAGCCAATGCCTTCACATGTTTCATAGGAGGCATTGTCATTAGGTAATAACCTTTTAGGTCTCTTAGCTAAAAATTTTGGTTAGTTAGCCAATCTGAATTTCAAGTTTTCAAATTAAAGCCTTATGATTTTGAAATTAAGCTTATGATGTAGAATATGTTTCATGTTAATTCCTCTAAAGTCAATTTCTTCTCCTACTATTGTGGTTATTAATGTCTAAGTGGAAGTGGCCTTTGGGTTGCTTGATTGCTCTAAAAGAAATATGTCCTCCACCCCAGACTATATGCCTTACTATAAGGACTATTATGTCATTGGAAGCTCTTTATATAGTCTACTTGCTTCACTTGTTCATTCATAAGGTTTCCATCTTAACATTTGATGCTTCGAAGTCTATCCCCACATATCTCACAACTCACTACTTAAGTTGATATCAGTGTACTTAGGCTTTTAAGTTTTCAAATTAAGTCCTTAACATGAGTTGTCAATGTAGTCTTAGCATCTATATTATATATACATACTAGCTTATTTATTCTCGCCTTTTTGACTACCAATAATAATTATTCATGATCATCTGTTTGATAAGCCTAAATATGGCTTCCAAAGTTTTACAATGCATCAATCATCTACTTTGTTGAATAAGTCACGGCTCATCAAGGTCATTTTACATTTTGTATTATTGTTTTTAAGATCAATTTATTAATTTGATAATATAAAAGACTCACTATGCATAATCATTTCTTCTTACTTTATTAAACGAGTCTTTCCATTCATCAAGAGGCATTGAAGCTTCTATAAAAGTCTCTTAATCTTTTAAACAATCTTTGGAAAACTTTTGAGGAAGTTTTTAAACCATAATTGCATTAATCGAACTAAGTTTGAGCACTTAAAGGTGTTAAATTCATATTTTTGGGGTGATTAATCATCTTATATAGGCTAATGGTCGATCAATATAGGTTAAAGTTATTAAATTTGAACTAACAATAGTTTATTGTAACATCAGTTAATGTATTGGTCAACCAGTAACCTTCATTATTCGACTAGTGTTCTAACAATCAGTAAATTTGGTGCTATTAATGCATACTAGTCAACCAATGCACTATACATAGTCATTGTAACTACTAGTTCCTGGCTCTAG
The DNA here is from genome assembly GCA_027575705.1 of Erythroxylum echinodendron. Classification (NCBI taxonomy): domain Eukaryota; kingdom Viridiplantae; phylum Streptophyta; class Magnoliopsida; order Malpighiales; family Erythroxylaceae; genus Erythroxylum; species Erythroxylum echinodendron. Next base: position 18,154,595 of record JANZXR010000002.1, on the reverse strand, counting down.
TAGCAATAAAATTAAAGACTTGGGTGCCATTAGAGACTAACAAGTGGTATTAAAGAGACTCTATTAGGCTAGTATTTCTAATAAAATCATATAGTAAATATTATAATGGCTTATTTAGGAGCATCATCATCATTATTCCACCAAAAATAACCAAGCATTAGTAGACCACCTTTCTTTGATGGCAATGATTATCTTTATTGAAAATTAGGATAAGATTCTTCTTTATGGCTAAAGATATAGGCCGTTACAAAATAATGTCAAATAGTCCCTGTATCCTAAATAAAAGTGTACATAACAAAAAGGTACCCAAATTAAAGGAAGCATGGGAATCTCAAGATAAAAGATTAGTTTCCTTGAATAATAGGGCTATACACGTCCTTTTTTGTGCATTAGAAAGAAGTGAATTCAATAAGCTCTCTATTTACGAAACAACTTACAAAATTTGTCATACTTTAAAAGTTATATATGAGGAAATTAATCAAGAGGAAGGCAATCAAGTAAAAGAGAGTAAAGTAAGCATTTTAAAGCATCAATATGAATTATTTGAAATAAAGCAAGATGAAAGCATATCTATTATATATATTAGATTTATCGATATTATTAATGCTCTTAAAGATCTTCGAGAAACCTATACTGATGTTGAAATTGTAAAAAAGTTGCTTAGGTCACTTTCAAAATGCAAAAAGATAAAATGACAGTTATATAAGAAGCTAAAGATCCAGCAACAATACCATTAGAGGAACTTATTAAATCTCTCCTAACATACAAGATGAGGCTCTAAGAGACACAAAAAAAAAGCAAATGCTACCAAAGGAAAAGAATTTAGCATTTATAGCCTCAAAGGAACAATCAAGAGAAGAGGGAAATGCATTCACTAGTGAAAGCAATGAAGAAGACATCGGTTTGATCACTAGAAAATTTAATGAGTTCTTGAAAAAGAAATTCTCTAAAAGAAATGACTTTAAGGAATGTAAAAATGATTTAAAACATAAATCCTCAAATATTACTTACTTTAAATGTAGAAACTCAAACATATAAAGTCATAATGTCCTCGACTCAAAGATAATAAGAAGTATAAAAGCGAGAGAAAATATAATAAGGACCAGAAGAAAACACTTAAAGAATCAACTTGGTATGACATAAGTAAATTCAAAAACAAGCATTTGGAAGAAGAGATAACTCATATTTGTTTTACCGTTATAAACGATGATGAGGTAACATCCAACCCCAACTTGTGTGATAGTGATATTGATTCAACTTATGATGAATTAGTTAAAAGCTTAGAAATCATGAGTAAAAAAAGAAAGAAATTGTCTTTCAAACTCAAGGAAGTTCAAAAAGAGTTGGATGCATGCATGAGTGAGAATAAAAAGATGAAAAGTGAATTACATAGCATTAAAACATCTAAAAATGTGATTATTGATGACAATCATGACTTAGATGCATTAAGGCATGAGAGTGAAACATTAAAAAATGAGGTAGATTCCCTTAAGGACTTTTTATCTACGCTTACCAAAAGGAGTGAAAAATTAAAAAACAAGTTAGCAGCTCAAAATAATTCAAAAGATAGGCATGGAATAAGATATAATCGTGGAAGTAAAGACAATTCTAAAACCACATTTGTCCAAGGAAAATATTTTTATATTAAAGAACTATTGCTTAATTTGAAAAATAGTATACAGCGTCCACATCCAAGTATATGCATGCACACTTTACATCCACTAGGACTAATCCTAAAAGCAAGCATCATACTTTTATATATGGCTCAAAACCTAAGCATAAAGTTTATTACTATCAAGGGAAGAATATACATAGCTTCGACGATAACATGTAAGCCTATCCCCACTCTTTTAGGCCTCAAAGAAGCATAACTTAATCTTTCACTCATAGTAGGCATCATGCATATAATCATAGGACATTTTAGTACCTTGGGAGAACATTCAATAACTTTAATGTCCAAAAAATGCATATATGCATCATCATCACTCATATAATATGGTATGTCATTTTTGTGGTAAGTATGGTCATGTTGATAGCTTGTGTTTTCTTAAACAAAAAGTGTTGAGCAAATAGATAAAGAATTTATATGCCACTATTTTGTTTGAAAATAAAACTTAGAATGACAAAGGAATAACTAACAAAAGACCAAAATATCTTCTTATTCTTCTTCTTCTTGTTATTGTTATTATTCTTATTCTTATTCTTATTAATTTTATTATTATTATTATTATTATTATTATTATTATTATTATTATTATTATTATTATTATTATTATTATT
>JANZXR010000002.1:18102508-18148413 GCA_027575705.1 Erythroxylum echinodendron | reverse complement strand
ATTATTATTATTATTATTATTATTATTATTATTATTATTATTATTATTATTATTATTATTATTATTATTATCATCAATTTTCTTCTTCTTCTTAAAATTAATATTATTATTAATATGGTGGATTTCTCTTCAAGAATAATATTTTCATCATCTCTCTGAATTCTACTTATTGATTGAGTAGAAGAATGAGGGCAGGATTTGCATAGGAAGGCATTACCAGAGTTGCGCTTTCTATAGCATTCTGTAAGAGAGGCTTAATATCTTCAACAACTTCAGCATCTCTAAAAATAGGTGGTTGCTCTTCAGCTGCAGGGAATTTCTCTTGATAATTATTGTGCTCATCATCGTCCTGAATTTTAATTGTTGTTTGAACAGAAGTACATGTGGCAGGATTTGTATCAAAAGGCTCTGCTTGAGTTTCATTCTTTGAAGAATTCTATAAAAGAGGATTTATATCTTGAACAACTTCAGCATAGAATCTTTTCATGTTCTCACCAACAGTATTTACTTGGTTTTCAACAAATTTCACTGTATCCTCCAAATCAAGAAGCAGTAAATGCATAAGAAAAGTTTATTACTGAGGTAGCTTGATCAAACTGGAGACACAGCAATGTCTGATGCATAAAAAAGGTAAGTGGAGGTATAGCTGTTAATTGATGGTCTATGATTTTTACACCATCATATTGGTACAAACTGAAGAAAAACTAGAATAGAAACAATGAAAATACCTGGTTTAGGATGTTAACCACTTCACTGCATATAGTTTCAAACTTCTGGCAAATATTCTCAACCCAGTCTATACCTTTCGACTTTAAATCCATTTTACTTGTTCCTTAAATCAATGCTCCAAATACCTGCTCAAGGAACAACTTACCGATCATTTCTCAAGAAAATAAAGAAGCAAAAGATGAAGACAAGTTTTAAGGACTTGCAAGATATGGTAAACAGATCATGAAAGGTGAAAATGGCATCTCAAGTTGGAGAATAGTCTGACAAGACATTGAAAACTCAAAAGGATCAGCAATTTAAGCATTTTCAAAAGCCAAAAGAAAAAATAAGCGCTGAACTTATTTCCTTAACAATGTAAACCAATATATGAAAGGAAGCAGTAATTGAGGAAGAGACGGTTAAACCATGGAAAATTGAAGGCACTAGCGACTGGCAGTCACCACTAAGTTCGACTTAATTTCATCGTAGTGGCCTTTGTGCTAATGCAAACATTCATACATATATCAAAATTAATTTGTACATGCACATCAGTTTCACGTAAGTGTTCACATATACTAGTTTTTCAAAGAACAGTATCTGCATCACGAAAAGTTCCCCCGATGATATCCAAACCCAAAATTTGAAATTGACGATAACCCAGGTCGAGAAATGCGTAGGAAACTAATGAAACGTCCAAAATGAAAATCTAAAATGAAACATCTTTCAACAACAAATCCGACGCTCTCCCTCTTCAGAGATGAAGATGAATGTATACATATATATATATATATCATTAAAACCTCTCTTTTTCCCATTCATTTTTCATCATTATCTAGCTAAATGAAAAAGCCATAATGAACACCTACCTCTTCGGTTTGAAGACAAAGAGACGTGTTAAAGGCTGAGTCGTTTTATGCTTTAAGGGCTGGGTTGGTTCACCTCATGGGCCAGTCATCCTATGGACCAAACGGGTCATGGGTTCACAAAAAATCCATCACCCATCATACCAACAACTTACAGACCTGCTCCACTTTTGCATCAGTAGCACACCAATGTTGCACACTGCACAGTGACACCACGCACCACAACTACGCAGTGTCCTTTTATTCCTTTGCTTTGTTTATTTTTCTGTAAATACAGTTATAAGTACAACAGACACATAGTCAATAGAATTTTGTTCCTTTCTAGTATAAGTAGGCAACCTATGTACATACACAGTGTGGTGAATCAAATAAAAGAAATTTATTACATCTTTTCATGGTATCAGAGTTTATGGTCTGATCCAACCTACCACCAAAATGTCGACCACGGCTGAAAGTGAAACCTGTCATCTTGACTCCACAGACCTAGAAAAGTATTCCATCACTAACACAGAAAATCCAGGAGCAGTCCTCGTTACCACCCTCTTCAATGGGAACAATTACCTAACATGGAGCAAGGCAATGATGATAGCCTTTTGTGCCAAAGATAAGCTATCCTTTATCGATGGAACATGCACTCAACCAACAGAGGACAGAGCTTTACTCACCAGATGGAAGAGAGCAGATTCCATGGTCAAGTCCTGGATTCTCAACTCAATGAACAAAGAGTTGGGAGATGCATTCTTGTCATTTTCTACAGCCAAGGAGCTTTGGGATGAGCTGACGGAAAGGTTTGGGGAGGCTAATGGTCTACTGTTATACCAGATAGAAAGACAGATCAGCCAACTCAAACAAGGTAATCTCACAATTTCAACTTATTACACAAAGCTAAACAAACCTTGGGATGATCTATCTAGTCTAAGCCCAACACCCACTTGTACCTGTGATGCTGCCAAGGCAATTAATACAAAGGAGAACACACACAGACTGGTACAATCTCTGATGGGCCTAAATGAAGAATATGAACATGTTGTGAACCAAGTCATGCTTATGGAGCCTCTACCCATGGTGAACAGAGCTTATGCCATGATGCAGATAGTTGAAAGACAAAGAACAGTAAATGCAAGTAATGAGAACAACTTGAATGTTGCTATGATGGTAAACCAACCCAACTATAACACAAAAAGAGGGGGTAGAAATAACAACAGCAATAAGAAGACCTACACGAGAAAAAAGGACAAGCATTGTGAAAAATGTGGGAAGGCAGGGCATACCATAGAAACATGTTTCAAAATCCATGGAGTGCCTTAATGGTATAGAGAGCTGACTGGACAGAAGAGTAGAGCCAACTTAGTTGTATTTGGTGACTCTCCTGCAGACACACAAAATGAACATAGTGAGTGCACTGATAGGAGCGATCAAATTCCTCAAGGTCTAGCCACATTCATACAGCAAGAAATATCTAAGGCAATCAAAGGAAAGGGCACAAGTGAGGTAAATATGGGAGGTCTTGCAAACTTTGCAGGTAATGACTGCATAAACACACATCTTACAGAAAATACATACACATGGTTGATTGACTCAGAAGCATCATCACATATGACCAAGGACTTAAATTTCTGTCATAATTACGAAGTAAACAGGATGTATGATCTTGTTACCCTCCCGGATGGCACACAACAGGAAGTAAAGCACATATGCCAAGCCACCTTTGGTGATAAAATCACACTTGATGAAATATTACACATACAAAATTTCTTCAAGAATCTACTTTCAGTAAATAAGCTCACCACACAAAATGATGTAGCTGTTATTTTCGTATCTAATAATCTATTCTTGTAGGACCTTCGGACTAACAGTATCATAGCAGCTATCAAGGCTAGGAGTGGATTGTATGAGCTAAATTCAGACAGCCTATTACCTCCAGGGACCCTGAAAGGTCCTTCCTTAGACTGCTACAGAACCAAGAATGTTTCTTTTTAGTGTTATTATTCCCTCTGATGTTTGGCATAATAGATTAGGACATGTTTCTAACGCAAATATGCGACATATCAATGAAATCAAGTTTTCTGCTCATGATTTGTTTGATTGTCAAGTGTGCCCTATGCCAAAACAACATAGGAAACACTTTCCTAAACATATAATAAAGACCACCAGTACCTTTGAACTCTTGCACATAGATCTATAGGGGCCCTATCGAATCCCTACCTAAAATGGATCGCAATTCTTCCTCACCATTGTAGATGATTATCTTAGAGCTACCTGGACATTCCTACTTCGACACAAAGATGAAACCCAACCTACCATAACCCAATATATCAAATCCGTAGAGAAACAGTATGACACTAGGGTCCTGAGAATACAAACTGATAAAGGGAAGGAATTCATATTCATAAATTCAGAAGATACTTTGCAGAGATGGGAATAATACTCCAGAAAAGTTGCCCCTATACCCCACAACAAAATGAGCTGGTTGAAATCAAGCACAAACATCTACTCCAAATGACCAGAGCCTTACTGTTCACAGCACACTTGCATAAATACTTTTGGGGAGAAGCACTTCTTACAGCCACCTACCTCCTAAACAAAATCCCAACTAAGACTGTACAATGGAAGAATCCATACGAAAGATTACATAAGAGGGAATCAGCCTATGATCATCTAAAAACTTTCGGGTATCTATGTTTTGCTTTAAACAAAACTCCGAGTAGAACCAAGCTGGTTAAAATGTGTCTTCCTCGGATACATGCCAGACTACAAAGCATACAAAGTTATGGATCTTAAGACAAAACATACCTTCAGCTCAAGGGATGTGACTTTCCATGAAAGCACCTTTTCCTTTGCCAATACCCAAAACAGACCAGCACAAGAGCCACCACCATTATTCCCCTGCATCACCCCTGATAGTGATGCATAGTTACCACAGGACTATAAACAAACAGCACACAGAAACCACACCAGATATCCCAGAAACTCTACCTTCACCATATGACTCTGCAGAACAACACACAATTCCAAACAATCAAATCAGGAAAAGCTAGAGAACTCACACCATACCCAAATACCTGAATGATTATGTCCTACAAGTCTCTGCTTAATAATATATTGCTGTCTTTGATACCTCTAATGTTGCTTTACAAGTCTTTGGTCCTACAGGAACAGAAGAAAGCAAGGAGTCACATTCCCAAATTACACATACACAACCATACATAGAGTTCTTAGGTAATGTAAATACTGCCTTTGAACCTTTATCTTATGAGACAGCATGTAAATCAAGAGAATGGAGGGACTCAATGGACTCACAGCTGACAGCCCTTGAAGATAACCAAACTTGGGTGTTGACTAAATTACTTAAAGGAAAGCGAACTATAGCATTAAAGTGGGTGTATAAAGTCAAATACAAACTAGATGGCTCAATTGACAAATTGAAATCAAGGTTGATGGCCAAGGGTTTCAACCAACAAGAGGGTGTGGATTACTCAGAGGTTTTTTCCCCTGTGGCCAGAATTGTAACAATTAGAACTTTCCTAGCTATAGCAACAATTAGGAAGTGGCACATAATACAGTGTGACATCAATGATGCCTACCTACATGGTCACCTAGAAGAGGAACTCTACATGGTACCTCCACAAGGATACAAAAAGGCCAAGGCAGGGGAGGTCTGCAGACTACTAAAATCAATTTATGGGCTTAAACAAGCAGGCAGACAATGGCACAAACAGTTAACTACAATACTGAAAAGTTTAGGTTTCAACAAGATAGAAGCTGATCAATGCTTGTATACTAAGGGCCAAGAGGAGGAATTTGCTGCCATTATCATCTATGTAGATGATATCCTCATCACAGGAGCAAATGAGATACTCCTAAACAAAACAAAACAAGCTTTACACAGAGAATTCCCAATCAAGGATCAAAGATATGCTAAGTACTTCCTAGGGGTTGAAATAACAAGATCAGAAGAGGGCACAATACTCAGTCAAAGCAAGTACGTGAGGGACATCTTGTAAGAAACAGACATGCTAGATTGTAAATCATGCACAACACTTATAGCCCCAGGCAGTAAGCTTACGATTGACGAAGGCAAGCCTCTTAAATATCTAGAACAATACAGAAGAATTGTAGGTCGACTACAGTATCTGAACTTCACCAGACCCAACCTTGCCTACGTCACACAACAATTGAGTCAATTCATGAAAACATCGAGGGAACCATACGGGAAAGTCGTAAAACATGCCTTAAAATATCTAAAGGAACACAACATCAAGGTCTATTTTACGCAGCACACTCAACCCTAGAACTCACCGCTTACTCGGATTCGGACTGGGCAAGTTGTGTCTACAGCAAGTGATCCTTGACTGGGTTCTATGTGTTCCTCGACGATTCACTTATCTCCTGGAAGACAAAGAAATAGACAACCGTAAGCAGATCGTCAGCAGAAGCAGAATATCGAAGTCTTGCGTCAACCACATGTGAACTAAGATGGATCATACACCTACTAAGGTATTTCCAAGTGAAAATCGCAAAAGCCATACCTTTGTTCTGTGATAACCAAGCAGCGATCCATATATCCCAGAACCCTGTCTTCCAAGAAAGAACGAAGCATCTAGAAATCGACCTCCACCTGGTTCAGGACGCAGTAAACACAGAATTTTTGGATCTCCAACATGTTCACAGCCAACAACAGTTGGTTGATCTCTTCACGAAGCCTCTCCCTGCGCGAACGTTCGGAGCCCTAACCTCCAAGTTCAGATCCGTGTGTTTCCTCCGGGTCTCTGACTTGAAGGCGCTGTTAAAGGCTGGGTCGTTTTATGCGTTAAGGGCTGGGTTGGTTCTCCTCATGAGCCAGTCATCCTATAGACCAAACGGGTCATGGGTTCACAAAAGATCCATCACCCATCATACCAGCAACCTGCAGACCTACTACACTTTTGCATCAGTCGCACACCAATGTTCCACACTGCACAGTGACACACCACGCACCACAACTATGTAGTGTCCTTTTGTTCCTTTGCTTTTTTTGTTTTTCTGTAAATACAGTTATAAGTACAGCAGACACATAGCCAATAGAATTTCGTTCCTTTCTAGTATAAGTAGGCAACCTATGTACATACATAGTGTGGTGAATCAAATAGAAGAAATTTACTACATCTTTTCAAGACACCGCGCCGCTCTTCTATGCGTGAGTGAGATGCTGCATGACTGATCCAGAGACGAGGGGTATGGGTTGTCCAAGAGAAAGAAGGCATGTTGAGGTTATTCCGAGTCTCGTAGAATAGTTAAAGATGGGGTGTACCTTTCTTTGGCTATTCCTTAACGTAAGGAATAGGTAATGTTTAGGAAAGTTATTCTGAGGGTTATTTCTAAATAAAATAAAGGAATAGTTAATAGATATGAATAGAAGGGTAATAGAATTTTTATTACCCTCAACCAAACATCTTGTAAGTGATATAAATGAGAAGGATGAGAAACCTCTAATAAACTTAAAAAGAATCTTTATTAAAATCTCTTATAGCTAGTGTTCAAAATGAGACAATTATTAGTTCATGATTTATAAGTATATGATAAATTACATTTATGTGTGAATTTTAGTATAAATTCTTGGTGATGATTATTTTGGGTTTAGATTATGAATATGGTGTTTGATAATTGGTTTTAGATTATGAACCTTAGTACCTAAAATTAGATATTATATGCAAAAATGAGGTTATATCAATTAGGTAATAATTTTTCTAATTCATTAAATAAGGATAAGATTCTTCATAATTAAAAAAGAATTAGGTATGTTGGATGGAAATTCTATATGATAAAGATCTCCTTTTATTTTCCTAATTGACTCTGTGTGTTTAAAATCTCTTTTAAGGTTTTTGTTCATTTTTTATTGATATTACTATAACTTATTAACTATCTTAATGTTTAAATTTGAGTTTTAAAGATGTTTTTATCTTTCTAGAATGCACTGATTAACTAATACTTAGTATGGTCTACTGTGTAACCAAAAACCATATCGTCTACCTTTCTAATGAGTTTGCTTATTGTTTGATTACTTGTTTGGTTGCCTAGACAGCCATACTAATCAATAATATTCTTCAAATGGTCAAACAATGTCTTGATTTTGGGACTCCCTTCTTTCTCGAGAGTTTGGGAAGAGTTTGGTCACCAACCTTGGACAATAAGTAACCAACATGGGTCAACCAATATACTTCACTAGTCAACCAGTAGAATATGTGTTAATTCCAAAACCAATATACTTCACTGGTCAACCAATAGATTATGTTTTAATTCCCGACCATTTTTTTCTTCAAGCCTTCGCTGTTAACTTTTTCTTATCTTTAAAGCACCAATAGTAGTTAACCAGTTAAGGCATATGGTCGAACAATCCTCATATTTTATGTTTATATCCTCCAAAACCCCAAACAATTCACTATTTTCCTTGACAAACTTCATCCCTCCTTACATAAAAATCTTATTAGATTGCATCAAATCTTGAATTTCAGATTTGGGTTTGAGAGTTGAGATTTTCAAAATTTTTAATTAATAATTATTTTTCAAATTAATTTCTTTATAGATAAATTGTAAGCGGAGTTAAGTTTGTTTTCCTTTCAATTATGTTGACACATCTTTATTTTTGTTCAATATTAGTATTGTGTCGACCTTTTCATGTTTTTATTTTTAAAATTTTAAGACTTTATAAATTATACATTTTTAAGTGATTTTTGGATATTGCAATTATTCTTCTATTTGATACAATTCTAAACCTCTAATTTTGTCAAAACTTGCTATTGATGATTTAATTGAATCTTTCTATTTAGGCACATCACTAAAATTAGGAATTTGTCAAATTATACACAATTAAGGTTGTTTCTATCAAATTTGACCTTTGTTTTGACTCATTAAATAATACCCTTTAGTGAGAAAGTTTATCAATCTTAATAAAAAATTGACTTTTTAAAGTTAGTTTGGTGCATGACACTTTATTTTCAAATAAATTATTTCTTTTTGATGATTCTAAGAAGGGGAAAAAAGAGTAGTGATATTATATTTAGGGGACTGCTCTAATTCAGGAGGACTGATTATTTTGTCATTTTTTGTATTTCATGCACTTTATGTGATAATCCTTAAGTAAATCTATATTATCTATATGTATGGATATTTCTTTGAGTTTGAATATTTCTTTTGTTTTTGATACTGAATTATATTCTTAACATCGAATTATGTTTTATGTATGAATCAATGGGGAGTTAACCATTATCTTGATAGTTGTTTATGTACTTAAATTTATCGTTGTTTTCTAATATCACAAATATTTTGTTATCATAAAAAATGGAGAGATTGTCAAACAAAGGGAGGCTCCAATTGATGTTTTGATGATAAAAAATATAATTACTATTAATGACCCTATTTTTTTGATGAAAAGCAATATTAGAAGAAAATAAAGCTATAAACTCAAAAAGGTAGTATATGAAGTTGAAAAAGAAAATTTGAAGTTTGCAACCGATGAAATAATGTCAAACAAAAACAAAAGAAGATCAAGCTCATCATGGTTATTTAACGTTTTGTATTATTATTTGTAAGATCAATTTGTTAATTTGATGATCTATAAGGCTCACCATGCATAATCATTTCATCTTATTTCATTGCATAAGTCTTTCCATTCATTAGGAGGTATTAAAGTTTTTTCTTTCAATATAAACGCCTCTTGATCTTTTAAATAATCTTAGAAATTTTTTGAGAAATGTTTTAATCATAATTGCATTAATCAAATTGAGTTTAAGTATTTCAAGATGTTAAAAACATTGTTTTGAGGTAAATGGTCGACATATATGGGTTAGTAGTTGACTAATAATGGTTAAATTTGTTAATTTGAGGTACCAAGAGTTTATTGTAACATTGGTTAATATATTACTAGACTATCTATTTTATTAGTCGATCAATCAATATCCTTCACTGTGCGATCAATATTCCAACAGCTAGTAAATTTGGTATTGTTAACGCATACTAGTTGACCAATAAGCTATAATAATCGATTATTGCACTGTACATAGTCATTAGAACAACTAGTTATTGGCTCTGGCAGATAGAAATGGTCATAAAACAGTATAAATAGGTATTTTCTTATTAGTTTTAGCATTAAGAAGATTTTAGGTATTGTATTCATACATTTTAAAGAGTTTTGCATTCATTTGGATATCATTGTCTTATATTTGTATGAGTGAGTTATTTTAAAGTCAGCTAGTGAATAAGTAAAATATCTTTTAGTTGTAATACTTTATTGAGGTGTTGAATATTATATTAGGAGTGTTCCAAGTAAGATTAAGTTTCCTCTTCGTCTTAGAAGAAGATAAAGGTTCCTCTTTACTAAAAAATATTGTAAAACATATTGTACAAAGATTAATTTGTCTTGAAAGGGAGAATTATAGTGAAATCTTAAGAAAAATCTTAAGAGTATAGATATGAGATACATATCATATCGGCCAATATGTGTCGTGTCAACCGAAAAATGATACTAATAGTACTGGTAATATATTGAATCAAGGTGATTCAATATACCAACTTATACTGACTTTTTAATTTGATAATGGTCATTACATGTCGGTATTTAGAATCCCAATTGAATACTGAAAATTTTCATAAATTTATTGGATTTTAGGACTAAACTAAAAAAAATGCAACTTCTCAACCCATATTACTCAATCCTCTTCCTCACCCCCACTCTTTTGACTCTCCACGTTCGTCTGCCTCTCTCAAATCCTCAACTCTCAGTCGTGCCGTCTAGTCACTACCTCGCTAGTGTAATCGTTGTTACGCATCTCCTGTCGTTGCCACATGGCTCCTTCGTCGCCAATTCGCCACACAGATGGGCCAACACAGCCACTTCCTTCTTAGTTGTTGTATCTTCCATATTTTTGTTATGTGTTGGCTGTTTGGGAAAGTGATGATATTAGCTTAGGGTTTTAAGCTTAACCAAATGAATTAAATAAATGAAAGAACATATGAAGAAGGATGACAAAAAAGAAATTAGGAGGCAAAAAAGATATGGAAGTGAGCAATATAATGGGACTTAATGGAATTCACAAATCTAATTAGTGGCAAAGCTTCGTTGGAATTCACAAAGAAAGAAAGTAATTCATGTGATTTATTGGAGTACAAAACGTAAAATGAGTTGTGACGTGAAATAGCTTTTACTTTCTTAGATGGAGACTTTTTCATTAGAGTGTTGGGACTTTTAAAATTATAAAGGATAATAATATGCAGAGTGGAAGTTCGGTGCCGTATTTTAGTGCTACCATTCTACCTTTCAACCGTAAAGTATAACTATTTATTCATTATTATTACTAGAAATAAAAATAAAATTATTATATATTATACATCCATTTTATATAATAAAAATTTGATTCATCATATTATAGTAATAATTCACTTTAAAAACTTAATTTTTGATATAATGTACAATATTTGTTTATACCAACTCATAAATTAGTCATCCTAAAAAAGAATCAATTAAAATAAATATTGATATTAATAAGGATTCTAAAATTATTCATAATAGTAAAGTTACATTTTAATTATGTGAAATATATGAAAATAATATTAATAAAAATAAAGAGATAGTTAATATTTCAAATTTATATTATTATAATTTTTGAAACATGATTAATATAAAATTAAAAATTATATATCACAATATATTGGTAGACTATTTTATAAAGTCAATGTACGCAGTATACAAGACTCCCCTCTTTGCGAGGATTTGGAGATGATCATTGATGTACGCAGCCTTTCTTTTATATTTTTTTATAAAGAGATTGTTTATATAATTCAAACTTATGACCTTCACGTCACGAAGGAATAACTTTTATCATTTACTCTAAAGCTCTCCCTCATTGGTATACTAATTATAAACTATTTTAGAATTTTAAAAAATTATCTAAAATGGTACCTCGTATTGACTGTTTTCGTTACCATATTGTACTATAACTAAATCCAATAATAAATTTGATATGGCATCATAAAAATGCTTAGGTTATTTGCTTAATCACTATAAATCGGTTCGCATTTTCTCCTCCCTATCTTCTTTAAATTATTGTTCAATTGTTTGATTAATTTATATTAAACAAAACCTTCATAGTTATTCATAGTAATTGCTGTTAATTGAGTACTTCGATAAAAAAACTTGTTGAATTTTGTAAATACTGAGTTGACTTCTATCTTGGGTGCCATTAGGGACCAACAGTTCTTAAATTATGAAATTGCTCTCTCTTGAATTAAAAAAATAAATTCTTAAGTTGATTAGCCGTATCTCTTTCCAATTAAAACTCTAAAGAATACATTAAAGGAGCGATTGGTTCATATAGGAGAATAGTAATAGAAATAAAAATGAATGTAGTGAGGAATGAGAATGAATATTATCATTATAGTTATGATAGTTGATCAAGAGGAAGCAATGATTACCATTATTACTGATAGTGGTTGGTTTGTAAAAAATATTAAGAAATAAAACTTTATTTGTAATTAATTATAATGTAATTAATTAATTAATTAATTAAAATATAATTGTAATTTATTATCTTTAATTAATTAATTAATTACAATATTTTAATTAATGAATTGATTATATTTTAATTAATTATATTGTTATTAATTAATTAATAATTAATTACAATATTTTAATTAATTTTAATTAATTATATTGTAATTAGTTAATTGTATTTTATTTAATTATAATGTAATTAATGAATTAATAATATTATTTTAATTAGTTATATTTTAATTTAATTAATTAAAAAATGACCACTATTAAGGGGTGAATTTCATTCCTCTTTTAAGTAGAGGGTATACAAAATTCCTCAAAAATAGGCACTAAACTATTGTCTCTATAATAATAATTAATAACCAACCACCTACTTTCCATTCTTTCCCTATTAACTAAAAGTCTCTAGCACCCTATGCAACACGTTATGTCTAAGTCAACTTTGAGAACATTCAAGATATTTCACAAAAATAAACGGCACTTTTTAATTAAAAGTGAACCAATCGTTATCAAAGAAAATAGCTACGGTTCTTCTTACATAAGTATATAAAGAAACTGGTCACGCCTCATCTTTACACTAACAAAAGTGACAAAAAACAAGATATCAACGTAGAAAGAGTTCCAAATAAAATCTATATATTCCAATCATTTCATTCTATTGAAATAATATCCAAATCTTCTCCATTGAAACAGTCTTCAATCTTCGTCTCTCTATTGAAAATAATTCCCAAGTTTGTCTCCTATGAGTTGTTCTCTCTCCTGATGGCTAACCTAAGCTTTTAATTAAAGAAAGTGGAATACGATCTTCCAAACTCCGATTTCTGGTACCTTTTATGCATTTTGTATGGTGTGAAAGCACTCTACAATACAAATATATCTCAAGCCATGTATCTTATTGCTTCTTTTCGTCCATATGACACACCTGTATCCTACGCCATTTATCTTACTGCAATTTTTTTCTAAGAGTTACACCAACTAAAACACACGATCATATGTATCTCTTTGAAAATTTTATCTACCATACAATCTCCTTTGAACTTGTGTATCTGACTATGTCTTCAACTTTAGATTGTTTAAGAGGAAAACATGCTAGCATATAGCCTTATGTCAGCCCATGTTTAGCCAAAATTTATGTTTTCTTCATGATTTTGCTTGTAATAGTCTCCAAATTTTGAAAAATTCACTTTAAAGTAATATCTTATCAATTACTCAAAAGCAGTGTATAAACCAAGTGAACTAAAGTAATTTAAGCATAAAAATAAAGTAAAATAGTATTGAAATATATGTACGTTTTAGGTACATCATATTGAGAGCCAAAAGAGGAAGATAAATACATCCATGAAATGTAAATTTCTCAACGGGCATGTAATAAAAATACAGAGGAAATTTCTTGACTATTTTATGCTATTAAGAAATGTTCAAAAAGTATATTTATAGTTTAATTTACTAAAATAAAAATGTCAAAATAATTTCTTGTAGCCATTATTGTTCCATGAAAATAATTTTATCACTTCAAAGGGTTTTACTTTACATAATCACATAGTAACAAGAAAATGAAAGAAATAATAAAAATAATAAAATTAGAAATAAAATAAGAAATTAAAGAAGAATGAATAAAAGAGAGACAAAAAAACTTAAGAAACAAAGTCCAAATAGAAAAAGGAAATAATAAGATTTTGATTTTGATTTTGTATAGTGGTATTGATTAAAATCATCACATTAAATATTCTTATAAATCTTTCCTAAAATATAACATTTACTTCTTATAGTTTTTGTTAATCTATCTTGCTTAACATTGACAATAAGGAGTTTTTAGTCAATATAGGTTGGATCAGTTGAGCAAATAGTAGTGATAGGAAACAAGGAAGGAAAAAAAAAATTGAAAGATTTAGTGGGTCAACTAACATAAGAATATATGATCATTTAAATGAATTCGATTAGAAAATTTGTTAGATTATACTCTATAGTCAATTAGTTGGTTGTATATTTATGACATAACTATTAAATACACTGTGCACGTTATACATGTTAATTCAATAAACTAACGTATAAGATAAAGTCAATAGAGTAAATATATTTTATAAATAAAATTATAATGAGATTATAATCATAAAGTTTATATTATATTTAACTATTATCTATAAATTTTTCTTGGTTGCTGCTTTATTGAGAGTAGATATCAATAAAACCTATAGACTAACATATGTTATATTTTTCCTTATGAACGAAGTAGTCAATTTCATAAACCAAATATGAGAATAATTAAACAAATGTGTGGGTCTTGTTATAAAACAAGTTTATTAAATTGACACAACATAAAAATTTCATATTTCATATTACTTATATGTTTATAAAAATGCTCATATTGATAGTTGTATAAGTGATCATTCAACTTGAAATGCCTAAAGTATCTTATATAGATATTAGTATATTTGATATTACTTAGGACTTATCATAATTAAAGATAGTTCATTGGTAACCATTGAATATAATATAAACTACATAGAGTTATTTAAGCAATCGATACAAGATTCTTCATCCTAAAATAATTAGGAATAATATTCTACTCATTTCAATTAGTATTTATTTGAAAAATCTTTGACTATAGTGGGGTAATACTTTAAAAACAAAATTTCAAATATCATTAAAAGAATTAATTACTAATGATAGAAAACTAATATAATTAGATTCAAATAGAGTAAGCATTAATTCTATACTTTATAAACAATTAGTAAAATTTACCATTACATTCTTAAAGGTTGATGTTAAAATTTGAAAATGATAGATATAAGTTTGAGTGGACTTGGATACTCCTTTAAACTTAGTTAGTTGAGTTGGACTTTTTTTTGTTTGGGGTAATCAGGAGGCATAAGGCCTAAAAACCAGACTAACTTAAAGTGAACAAAAGCGAGGTACATAAACCCCATACAAATCTCCATGGAGGAGTGAGACAATGCCCTTCGATGGTTGGTGATACTGCTTGTAGTGTCCTGGTACGGAAAGTCCATAGTTCGCCAACCAATCTGTGCAAACGTTTCCTTCACGATAGACATATTGTACTGTTATGACTATATTCTCTTTTCGTTGGGATGCTACGTGAACTAGCTATGTCTGTTTTCATTTATTTTTTATCTTTTATTTTTATTTTTAAATTTAGTAAAAAAATCCTATTTCTATTTTTAGTTATGGCTTCCCATAGTTTTCAAAATTTATGAAAACCACAAAAAATAATTTTTTTTTTGTTTTTGCTTTTCAATAATATGATTTACTGTTTAGTAAAAATATATTATTTAATTATTTAATATATTAATTATTAATAATTATTTTTATTTAATATTATATTTATTTAATTAAAATTAATTATTGATAAAAATTATGAATAATTTAATTTAATACTTTATTTAATTATTGTAATTAATACTATTAATAAATATAATTAAATTTAAATATCTTCAAAATATATAAATTTCAAATAAATTTTGATTTAATAGTTGGAATATATTAAAATAAATATAAAATTTTAAATTATTCATTTCGATAAAATAAATATTTTTGTTGATAATTTACTATTAAATATTTTGTAAGAGATTAAAATAAATTTAATTAATTAAAATTATTCTCACATAAGCTTTATCTAATATTGAATTATCATTAGTAATAAAAATATAACTATATTGGTATTATTTTTTTTTTACTATAAAAATAGAAACTAGAAGCAGAAAAGAAAAACTAAAAACCAATGATATGAATTTCGTACTGTACTCGTCGGTACTAGACCGAAGGTATCGTACTGACCAAAAAATAGTATAAAACTGTGTTTAAGGGTACGGGTCGTCGGTATCGATTGATACTGGCAATTTCGTATAGTCTTTTTTAGTATCGACTAGTATTTAAAATACCAGCTGTCAATTTTGAAAAATAGGGGGTTCATTTTTGCAAAAATCAAAATATTTAACCCACCAACGACTGCTTGTGCTGCATCTCCCTCTCACATTTCTCTCTTACACTCTCACTCTCTCTCTTGGTTCTCCTCTCTAGCGACGACTCTCCTCTCCTTCTCCAGTGATTGTCCTCTCTAACGTCTCTCCTATTTCCTTTCTTCCTTCCGACACTTTCATGACGTCTCCATCCAGTCTCCTTACCGCATCACGCACCACTACTCTCCAACCATTGCTTCTAACAGTCCACTATCGTGCCTAGTGCGTGTAGAGTGTAAAGTATAGTAGAACCTGCAGGTTTGGAATTTCAATTTTCCATATCTACAAACCAAACTTGACCCGATCTGAATTGACCGAAATGATCCAACATTTAATTGCATTTTCTGATTTTTTAGGTGTGTTTTTTTGCTCCGAATAGTAATTACATTATATTTGGTTGTGTATATATGTTTTTTGATAGTTGGAATTGTTTGTGTGAGTTGAGAAATTTGAGTTTAAAAGTTAGAATTGTTTATATGAGTTGGTTGAATTTTAATGTAATTTAGGCATTGTCAATTTATGAAGAAAATTAATGGATTGGAAAATTTGAATTTGAATTTGAAATTTGGAATTGTTTGTGTAAGTTGGTCCAATTTCAATATAATTTAGACATTATCAATTTATAAAGAAAATTAATGGATTGGAAAATTTGAATATGAAATTTGGAATTGTTTATTTGAGTTGGTTCAATTTCAATATAATTTAGACATGTGAATTTATGAAGAAAATTAATGCATTGGAAAATTTAGGTAAGAAACTAAGAATGTTGATTAAAATTGATGAATGAAAGATTGTTAAATCAAAGTTAGAAATTAGAATTTAGTAACAATATTAATTAAAATTAGTTAAGAGAACAAACTAAATATAAGCATTACAAATTGAATTGTACAAGTAAACAAAATATATTAGATTATAGTTGAATTATGAGATTACATAAAGTAAGTTGTAAATTTATAGTTTTGAGTTATGGTTGAACTTAAATATGTTATAGGTATAAGTGTATGTCTTTAGTTTATGGTTGACTGATGTAATCTTATAAAATAAGTTATATTATATAAGATGTATACGTGTGGTGTGTAATTGTGTATGTTCAATACTTTGGTTTTTGACTTATTGGAAACTTGAGATAGACGCAATTCAATTGTGTATGATGTAATCATACAAAATGAGTTATATTATATAAGATAAATATGTGTATTGTGTATGTTGAATACTTGAATTGTTGGTTTTTGACTTATTAGTGAATTGTGTTGGATGAAATTGAATTATATATAATACAACATTACAAATAAGGTTCCGTACCTGCCGGTACTATCCAGAATGTACCGTATCAACCAGGAAATAAAATGGTATCGTCCCTTTTGGTACCGAGCTTGAATATTGATCAGTACTAGAGGTTTTCATTAGGTATTGGTTGGTATTTGAAATACCAATAAAATACAGACAAGTATCGTGAATTTTCAAAAAAAGGACTAAATAGCAAAAATTTTTAAAAATAAAATAACCCCCGACTCTGTCTCTCACTCTCAGGCCTCAGTTCTCTCTCTTTCTCTTATGCACGCCTCTCTCTCTCACCCTCTCTCTGTCTCGCTCATTGTCGCCGTCAACGTTGTTCGTCGCCACTATCACCGCCTCTCACCTCTGCCTCCTGGTATGTCTGCCTCCCTTTCCACTGCGACTGTGGCTTACCGAGCCTTACTGCACCTCTTCTCCTTCTCCTCCTTGGCTCCACTTGCTGCTGCCTCGCTCCACCTGTCCTCTGCCTATAGCTGGCTCTGTCCACCAACCTCCACCATGGCTGCTTGCTCCTGCCTCCCTCATCTTCCACATAAACTAGATCTAGTTTTCACCAGACCCAAGTCCGACCCACCAAAAACCCAACCCAGCCATTGAATTTGTGATATTTTAGGGTGTGTTTTAGAATTTTTCTGTTCCTGAAATTGAATTGCTTTTGTGAATTATGACTGTGAGGTTATGAATGGTTGGATGTTGCTGAATTTTGTGAATGGTTAGAGGAATTTGGAATTGAATTGTTGTGACTTGTGAATGGTTAGATTTGGATTTGAATGAAATGGACGATGTGTGTTGTTTATTTGTTGATTGGTTTTGTTTTGTTTATCTGTTTGGTTTGGAATTAGAAGTTCATAATATAAGTCACGGTTTGGTATTTAGAGTTTGATTGGATTAGATTGTTACAATTTACAAGTACAAACTTAATTATAAATAAATTAGATAACAAATTAATTTAATTAAGTCTCTATATAATTTCAATTTGATTTTAATTTCATGGTTTGAACTATACAGAAAGGAAATTGTTGAAATTATTGGAATTTGGAAATGAAAATTGTTTATGTAATTTTGTGATGTTTCAACTTTGAATTGAAATTGGAGAAAGTTGGAAACATATATTACCATTTCTTTCCATTTAACCAATATGTAAAATATGTTGAATTATTTGGTAATATACATGTGTGGGCTATCATAAGTATTTATAATAGATAATGTGTGAAAGTAGTGATGTACATGTGTCTAAAAGGAACTTCTTTTTTCCAAATTATGAACAAGTTGTAGGCTGAACTCCAACCACTTATACTAAGACTTATTAATGTTCATTAAAGATCCTAGAAGAAGCAACTTATATATTTAAGAACCAAACATAGAATGGTGGATATAATATTATGGTTTGTTAGAAATGAAAAGAAGATTCAAAGGTTGGAATATGAAAAGAAAAACATTTCCAAACGAAGTTATATCCTTTAACTTGATCCTTATGTTATAAATATATCCTTCAACTTAATCCTTTTATTATGAATAATTGTTTATGAACAATTGCATAAGATATGTTTAATTGGTGATTATGTAAATCATATCGTTCAACTTGATCCTTATGTTTGAAACTTTAAATTGAAATTGCTCAAAATTGTTAGAAATGTAATTGTTGGAAATGGAATTTATTTATTTATGTTTTATGGTTGTTGGAAATGAAAATTGTTTACGAATATTTTGTGTAATTATGTATGTTGAATATTTGAATTGTTAGCTTTTGACTTATAGTGAATTGTGTATGATGTAATAATACAAAATGAGTATATTATATAAGATGGACATGCGTTTTATGTAATAAAATTATGTATTTGTTATTTTGATATATGCATTCATTTATTTTTATAGATAAATGGAAGGAAGTTCAAGTATTCCTGATCAAACCACTTCAGGAAGATACAATGAGCCAACTTGGACTTATGCTGTATTGGTTCTCGGTATAAGGAACCATACTATTTGCTTATTTTGTAGCGAGCATTTGAAAGGTGGAGGAATCACCTGACTAAAAGAGCATTTAGCTGGGGTTAAAGGAGATGTGGAATCTTGTAAAAAAGTAAGCCATGATGTGAAGTGACAAATGAAAACATTACTTGAAGAATATTAACATGAGAAAGATAGAAGGGAAAGGTTGAATTTTGAAATTGGTAGTGGAACTTCGTTTGTTGGTTTTCGTGGTGATTGTGAAAATGTTGAAAGTGGTAATGGTAGTGATAGTTGTAGTGGTAATGTTCCATCCCAGGTCCAACAAGAAGCACTTAAACCTGATGTTCGAAAAAGAAGAAGGCAGATGACTAGTTTTTTTGCACCATGAACAACTCTTAGAGCCCAATCTTCAATTCATAGTGCCATGCAATTACGAGATGTGACTCAAAATGTAGACATGACAGTAGTTAGATAGTGGTATGATACATGTGTATCATTCAATGCTTCATAGTCGTACTATTATCAGCCTATAGTGGATGCTATAGCCTTTTATGATTTGGGATACGAAGTTCCTTCGATTGATAACTTAAGAGGTAAACTTTTAAGTTACTCTGTTTCTGAAATTAGAAGTTATTTGGCATAGAGAAGAGCGAATTGGGCTATTTTTAAGTGTTCAATCATGTGTGATGGTTGGAAAAATAAGAGACAAGAGTCTATTATTAATTTTTTTGGTTTATTCTACAAATAACTTAATGTTTTTGAAGTCTATTGATGCATATGGCCATATTAGGAATAATAAGACTTTGTTTGAGATATTTGATGAAGTCGTGAATAAAGTAGGGCCAAAAAATATTGTTCAGTTTATTACTGACAATGATTCCGCTTATAAAGCAGCAGGAAGAAGGTTTCAGAATAAGTATAATTCTTTTTTTTTGGACTCCTTGTGTTACACATTACATTGACCTAATGTTGGAAAAATATAGGAGATCCTAGGTACTTTCCTATTATTGATGAGACTATGCAGAAAGCTAAAAAGGTGACCAAGTTCATCTATAATAGTGCATAGGTATTGAATTTAATGAGAAAGGAATTTACCAATGGTAGGAATTTGTGTCGGCCTGCTGTGACAAGATTTGCAACAAATTTCTTATCACTTCAGTCTTTTGTTACGATGAAGAAGGAGTTAAGACAAATGTTTACAAGTAATAAGTAGATTGCATCTCAGCATGCTAGGTCTAATGCTTGCATGGATGTTTCCAAAATTATATTAGAAGATAGAGAATTTTGATCTTAATGTCAATTTTTTATCCGAGTTTGTGAGCCTTTGGTGAAGGTGTTTCGCTTGACTGATAGTGAAGAAAAGCTAACAATAGGTTTTTTTTATGTCATAGAGATAGTGAAGGAAGCAATCAAGTCCAATATGAAACATATATCTTCTTTATACTCACCGTATCTTGCAACCATCAATGGGAGATGGGAAAGGCAACTTTCTTCTTTGTTTTTTACAGCTGGGGCGTTTTTAAAACCTAGTGTCTATTGCAGACCGAATTTGACTAAGAAAGGTGAAGTTAATAGAGGAACGTTATTGATTGTTATAACAATTGTTAGGCATCACATAATGCAAGATCTCTTGCGCTCACAAATGGAGCTTTATAAGGCATCTTCTGGGGATTTTAAAATGTCGATTGTTATTTGACAAAGTGGAAGACTTTCTCTAGGTATTAGTTGTTTCCTTTTTCTTATTTGTTAAAAATTAATTATCACTTTATTTTATTTATAAAACTACTTTTTTGGTGGGATCAATTCGGAACTAGTGTTCTAAGATTGCAAAGGTTTACAATTAGGATTTTAAGTTAATGTATAAGTGCAACAAGCTGTGAACAAACTAAAGCACATTTGAATTTATCCACTATAAGAAAAGGAATAGATTAGAGCATAAGAGGTTGAATGACTTAGTTTTTGTTTGTTACAATTTAAAGATTCGGGAAAGGTATGTTATTATCATTATTAATTTCGATATAATTTCTTATAATTTTCTAATAATTAAATTTTATTGTTTACTATGAGTCTTAATAAAACAAGTAGTTCAGCTGATCAAATTTATATTGATAATGTTGATCTTTTGGCAGATTGAATTTCTGAGCAACCGGATTTGGTATAAGTGAATGACTTGGAAGACAATCTTAGATGGGAAAACATTAAAATGTCATTTGATGAGTTAAATTTGAATGTTATTAATGATGAAGCTCCTCTCAATGATGAGGATTTTTACTAAATGATAACTGAGGTCAGTGCAATTATAATGAGTATCCTACCGTAGACGATTGAATTTCATTCCAGGTTTTTATTTTTCCTCTTCTTTTAATTTTACTTATATTTGATGTATATGTTAAATTTTATATATGCAATGTAATTGTAAATGTTTTTATTTTAGATTTAACTTCTACTTATTTGTTTACTTATCACGAACTCTTGTTGTAAATTGTAATAGTTTAAGAGTTAAAGATATTTATTTTTATTTTTATTAGATATTTTGATGCAATTATTATTTATTATATGATGAAATTGTTATATTTTAAATAAATACTCTATATTGTTCTTAATTTAATATTTGTATTATGATAATTGTCTTTTTTCATATTAATTTCGGTTATTAATTATATGTGAAATCTCTAAAAATTAATGTTATTTCATACTAATTGTGATTATTATTTGTTATTATGATTTTTGGAGACAGGGTTGATGTAAACTTATGAAGTATGCAATACAATTGTATAATATGAGAATGGATTATTTTGCAATTTTTAAAAATTCAAGGAATATTTTATAAATTTAAAAAATTACCTGAAATGGTATCTGGTATTGATCGGTACTGGTATAGCTCTGTACTAGAACCCAATCTGGTAGGAGGATCAGCATGTTATTCGTAACTTTGATATGATGTAATCATACAAAATGAGTTATATTATATAAGATGAAGATATATATTGTGTAATTGTATTAGTTTGAACTTTTGAGTTAAACAATACATATTTTTTGATAATAGTTGATAATGAAATTATGTGTTATTTATTTTGATATATGTTTTCAGTTATTTTTATAGATAAATAGAAGGAAGTTCAAGTACTACTGATAAATTTAACCATTTCAGGAAGATACAATGATCTAACTTGGGCACATACTACATTAGTCTCCGGTATGAAGAATCATTTTATTTGCTTGTGTTTGTAATAAGCATTTGAAAGTTGAAGGAATCACTGAATTAAAGAAGCATTTAGTCGAGGTTAAAGGAGATGTGAAACCTTGTAAAAAAGTAAGTCTTGATATGAAATAACAAATGAAGAATTTTGCTTGAAGAGTATTAGCACGAGAATGATAGAAGTGAGAGAATGAATTCTAAAATTGGTAGTGGAAGTTCATTTGTTGGTGTTCAAGATGATAGTAGAAATGTTGAAGGTGATAGTGTTCCTACCCAGCAAGAAATGAATGTTGCATTTGGTCTTGATGTTAGGAAAAGAAGAAGGCAAATGTCAAATTTTTTTGCACTGTGAACAACTCCTGGAGCTTAGCCTTCAATTTGTAGTATCCTGCAATCAAGAGAAGTGGCTTACAATGTAGATATGACAATGGATAAATGGTGGTATGATTCACGTGTAGCATTTAATACTTCCCAATCTTATTATTACCATCCTATGATGGATGCTATAATCTCTTACGATCCGAGATACGAAACTCTTTCTATTGATTACTACAAAGGTTAACTTTTGAGTAGCTCTGTTTATGAAATTAAAATTTATTTGAAAGAAAGGAGAATGACTTAGGCTACTTATGAGTGTTCAATCATGTGTGATGATTGAACAAATAAGAGACATGATCCTATTATTAATTTTTTGGTTTATTCTACAAAGGGTTCGATATTTTTTAAGTTTATTGTTACATCTAGCCTTATTAGGAATGCTAATAATTTATTTAAATATTCGTTGAAGTTGTGAATAAAGTAAGGCTAGAAAATATTGTTCAGTTCATTACTAATAATGATTCCGCTTATAAAGCAACGAGAAGAAGATTACAAAGCAAGTATAATTCTTTTTTTTGGACTCTTTGTGCTGCACATTACATTAACTTAGTGCTGAAAAATATAGGAGATGCTAGGTATTTTCCTATTATTAATAAGACTGTTCAGAAAGAAAAAAAGTGGCCAAGTTTATCTACAATCGTGCATGAGTTTTGAATTTAATGAGAAAGATTTTGCCAATGGTAGAAATTTGTATCGTCTTACCGTTACAAGATTTACAATAAATTTCTTATCACTTCCGTGTTTTATTATGATGAAGAAAGTATTGAGATAGATTTTTACAAGTGATAAGTGAGTTGCATCTCAACATGCAGGGGCTAATGCTAGATTAGAGGTTTCCATAATTATACTTAAAGATACGAAATTTTAGTTCCAATGCTAATTTGTCATCTGAGTTTGTGAGTCTTTAGTGATAGTGCTTTTGTATGTCTGATAATGATAAAAGGCAACAATGGTTTTTTTTTATAATGCTATGGAGAGGGTGAAGAAAGCAATCAAGGATAATTTGAGAAAATAAGTCTTCTTTATTCACACTTCATCTTGCTGTTATCAATGAGAGATATGAAAGATAACTTTACTCTCCATTGTTTACAGCTGAGGCATTTTTTAATCTTAGTGTCTATTTCAGACCAGGTTTTGCAAAAAAAAAGCTGAGTTAATAGGGAAATTTTATTAACTATTACAACAGTTGTTACCCATGAGTTGATGCAAGATCTCCTAAACTAACAAATTGAGATTCATAAGGAGTTTTCTAGGAATTCTAAGATGCCAATTGCTATTCGACAAAGAACAAAACTCAATCCAGGTATGTACATTTTCACTTTTGTTACTTGTTAAAAATTAATTATCACTTTATTTTGTTTATAGAGTTACTTTTGTTGTCTTATGATTTACATTTTCTTGATGAGACCAATTTGGAAATGACATTTCAAAATTACAAAGGTTTGCAATTTGAATTCTAAGTCAAGGTATGAGAGCAATTGGCTGTAAAAGGAATTGGAACACGTTTGAATTCATCTGTTTCAAGAAAAGAAATAGATTGGAGCACAAAAGATTAAATGACTTGGTCTTCATTCAATACAATTTAAAACTTTGAGAAAGGTATATTGTTATCACTATTAAGTTAGATATAGTTTCTTATAATTATTTAATAATTTAATTTTATTATTTACTAGGACTGTTAATAGAATTAGTAGTTCATCATATCCAATTTGCATTGATAATATTGATCTTTTGGTGGATTTAGTTTTTGAGGAACTTGGTTTGATAGATGAGAGTTACTTGGAAAATAATCTTGAATGAGAAAGCATTTGACATGCCATTTGGTGCAATGAATTTAAATGATTGTGATGAGAAGACTTCTCTTAATGATAAAGATTTTGTATTAAATAACAATTAAGGTTAATGCAATTATAACAAGTATCTCATATCCGATTAAGTGAAGTTTTAGATTTTTATTTCTCATATTCTTTTAATTTTACTTATATTTGATATATATATTAAATTCTATATTATGCAATATAATTATAAATATTTTTGTTTTAGATTTTCACTTCTAATTGGTTGTTTCCTCATCACAAACTCTTGTTGTAAATTGTAGTAGTTAGAGTCAAGGATATTTATTGTTTTTATTTGATTTTTTGATGTAATTATTATTTATTAGATGATGAAATTGTATTATTTTAAATACTTTATATTGTTATTAATTTATATTTATATAATGATTAAATGATCTTTTTCTATTAATTGTGGTTATTATTTACATGTGAAATATGTGAAAATTAATGATAACAAAAACAAATAAATTGTTGATATTTTAAAAAATTTTCATCATTTTTGTAGACAAGGTTGATGTAAAATTACAAAGTATATATTATAATATAATAATGAACTATTTTATAATTTTTTAAAAAATTCAAAAATTATTTCATAAATTTAAAAATGATCCAAAATAGTATTTAGTATTGATCGTTATTGGTATAGTACCATATTAAAACTAAATTCGATTCCAATACTTATACATTATTCATAATATTGCTAAAATCACAAAAAAATAGAATTGAAAATAAATAGTCCCTAAAGTGTCTCGAACGAATTTAAGGGCTAAATCATAAAGACATATTCTTTGACTTTACTAATTTTAAAAATTTTGAAATAATAATAGTTTATGACATGATATGAAAAAAATCACAGTTAAAATTAAATAGGAAAAGATGTGTCTATTTATGAAAAAAGTTGATACATATCTTTTAAGAATTTTATATTATTACTATAGAAACCACGCGAACTCCACATCTCTTATCTTAATTTAACTATTAAATTTGTAAATCTTTATCCATTTACACACCAATAAGCTTGAATTAAGCTTAACTGTCGGCTAATAAAATATCGGTATAGTGTCCAAAACTTCATCTTCGGTTTGACCAAGTGCGGTCCCGTCTCTCAATCTTAGATTAGATTTAGTTTCGCCCAAGGAAATACGTACAACACTAAAGAAGCTAACTACTTACCGTATCAGACACTGAAAAGAGGTGCTTAGATCTAGCCGACAAAAAATGGACCTACAACCGCCGCCGCTCTCTGCGTCGATCACCACCGCGACTGCTTCGAGTAAGCTCCGTCTTATGTGCAGCTACGGCGGGTACATAATCCCGCGTTCCGCCGCCAAGTCTCTCTATTATGCTGGCGGCGATACCCGCATCATCACCGTCCCGACCACCAGCGCTGGCGACCTTACTCTCGCCTCTCTATCGACACACCTCGCCTCAAGGCTCAATATTAGCTACCCTTTTGTTTTAAAGTACCAACTTCCTGACCACGACCTTGATTCACTCATCTCTGTTTCCACCGACGAAGACCTCCTTATTATGCTCGACGAGCACCGCCGCTTGTCTACTCCCTCACGCATTCGTCTGTTTCTGTTTGCAGCCAAGTGTACGGCTTCTTCTCCCGAGTCGGTAGCGCAGAAAATGGTTTCGAATAAAGGTGAGTTATTGGGTGGTGGAAGCGAGTTGAAGCATCCAAAGACCGAGAGTTGGTTCGTGGATGCGTTAAAAAGTGCTAAGATTATGCAGTGTGAATGTAGTCATGAAATTTCTGGTGTTAGTGGAGATTTAAGTAACAGTGGTGGTGGTCTTTGCGGAGCGGAGTCGATGGTTTTAGAGACGAGTTCTTCTTTTGGATCAACTTCTTCTTCAGTTTCATCTTCGAACTTGCCGGCCAAGTTTCAGGTTGATGATTCCTGGGCTGCTTCACAGGACGGAAAGGTCAAAATTTTTGGGGGTGAATCGACTGCGTGGTACTTCTCTTTTGTTGGCTATTTATTTTTATCTTTTTCATATTTTGTTTTTCTCCCTGCAATTTTTCTTTGTTAAAAATATTTTCCTTTCTTTGGTGATATACTTAGCAACTAGTGTAGGAGGTGGAGTTTAACTTAGAGTCGATTGGCATGAAATTCATATGGGGAATAACAAAGGAATGGAAAATGAAGATCATTTTAAAAGTTTCTTTTGGTTGTTTAAGCCTTTAAGGTTTTATGTTAAGGGGTTCTTCCGTTCCTATATTCTGGCTATGGCCGCATATAGTTTGTTTGTTCCTTTTGATCTGCTAATTGCTTAAGCTTGTAGGCGAAATTATGGTTATAACAGTGATGGGTTGTGAATGTGTTGTTACAGTGAGAACGCAATAGCTGCTTCAGTTTTTTATGCACAGCATGGAAATTATCAAGATCCTATTGGCCATAATGCAGCAAAAGTTTCTTCGAATCCATTTGAATCAGATGCGAAATTCACAGCTCCTGCCACTGGGGTTGATATGAATAGATTAATTCAGGTTTCTGAGTTTCCATTGCCTTTGCAATTCGATCAGCCACCACACCAACAATTAGTTCATGATCAGACATCACTGCCCCAACAAGTTTATGATCAGACAACACAGTCACAGGTTATTCATAATCACCCACTGCAACCACAATATCTTCACACAGTTGCTCCACAATATTTACCCCAAAGCTCTACTGGTGGCACGCCAATATCTCCCATCTATCTAATGAATTCTCCTGGAATACCTCAACAACAGCAACAGCAGCTCTATTATCAGGCCAATCAACCACAACAACTATACCTTGTGCCTGTTGGGCAGCCTTATAATTTGCCTGAGCAAAGTTGTTTGATCAACAATACAACTACTCTTTCTGATCGTCCTCCGTTGCATCCCACCACGTTTTTGAACACTGCCCATGTGGTTTACAAGGTTTCAACTCCTTCCACCGTGCCTGAAGTGGCCTCACAAGTTTACCGAACAGTTGAAATGGGAAGTGCATTTGCGAATGTGCCTCAAAGTGAAAATCACGAACAAACTAGTCTTCCTCAAATTAGTAATCAATTACAGTCCATTCGTATTGCTTCTGTGGAAAATAGTCCCTCCAGTGATGAACTTAATGATGACCCTGCTCGTACCCAGATATACAAATCTCAGCCTCCAGCTCCCATACTGCCTTCTCATTACCAAACAATGGGCAAAGCCACAACAGTCCTGTTATCAGAGGCTTCCGCCAAGTTGCGTGCCGAAAATGTTTAGCAGGAGATTAGGACCTCACATCCACGACTGTAACGTAGGCTGAAACATGACTTAACTAGTTTTTTGTGCTAATGCTGAATTTACCTTTGTTGATGTTAAATTTTGGTTTTGTTGGTTCTCTGTTTCATGAATTTTCGTCACCTGTTATGACAATGTAAATTTGTTCTGGGCTTGCAAGTGCACCATGACTTTTATTGAATGCATCAGGTGCCTTATCTGTTTTCTGTTTTAGTTTTGTAAGGATCAATTGTGGATCTGGGCCATGAAATTCTTGTGGTTCAGGTTATGCTACCGAACCATCTTAAGCTTTGTTTTTTATTTACAATTCCTATGCACATGCTGGTTTGACACAATATGAAGTTGTTGGTGGATTCAACGGTGTGTGCACGTGACATAGAGTTTGCAAAGAGTTTCTTTTGCTTGGTGCTATTCCATACATTTGCGCTCGGATTTGTGTCGGTTTCGGGGACATTAGCCACTTTTGGTTTTGGATGATTCAGATTCAAAGCTATTATTTGCGCATTTGTTCTTCTTTTATTAGACGCTGTAGTAGTTGTTACGGAAAATTTTTCCGAGTGAAAATTCAGTTAAGTTTCCGAAGTTCTTGTGTCATAGTTAAGTACTAACATGTTCGTTTGTTTTCAAATATTTTATGTCATTCGTGTATTAGAGTGTCACTCGTATTTTTAATATATAGGTGTTTAATATAAATTAATCAAAAAATGAACAAAAGAGGTATGAAAATATTAATCTTTTATTAATTGTTTACTACAATAAAAGAATTCAAGTTAATTTTATGTAAAAGCACTTTAAAAAATAATCAATCAATATCTTCTTATTTGAATATCTTAATACAAATTGTTCTTAAAGTTTTCAACTTTTTATAGATGATTGAATATACTTTTAACTTACATATAAATTATAAAGGATGTCTTTATATAGGCTAATAAGAATTACAACATGTCATTACATAATAAATTTCGGAGATTTACTTACCTTTCAATTTTTACTTTGAAATTAAGTACGTCCATGCATCCTCAAACTTAACACTACCTAGTTTCATCTTTCTTCTTTTGATTTCGCATTCGAATCTTGCTATTGTCGAAGATTTCTATTAATGTATACCAGGACTCACTTTCGAGTTTTAATCGAATTTACTCATTTGTCTTTACATTGCATTGTTCCATCATGAAATAATCTCCCCCTTTTGATGATGATAAAATATTTGTGATATTAAAGAATAATAACAAAATTAAGTTGAGAAACAAATGATTGCTTTCCCTTAATTTGTGCATAAAATATAATTTAATATCAAGAACAAAAGAGATATTACAAAATTTATCCACACGTATAGATAAATTTACTCAAGTATAAAAAAAATCATAATATAAAAGTCACCATATATACAAAAATCACTCTTCCCACTTATCATAACTCCCCTTAATAATTAGCTCCCTTTAATTCGCATATAAAATATAATTCATCATCAAGAAAAAAAGAGATATTCAAAAAATTATCCACACATACAAAAAAAATTACACACGTGTAAAAATATCATAACACAAAAGTCACCACGTATATAAATGTCGCTCTCCCAAATGTTATCACTCCCCTAAAATCTAATATTACCGATCTTTCTTCCCTATTTTAGAATTATAAAAAAGGAATTATTTATCTAAATATATAAAAAATAAAGTTTCATGCATCCAGCTAATTTGATTAAAAGATTAAATCAAATTTAATCAAGATTGATTAACTTTCTCAATAAAGAGTGCTATCAGACATTTAAAGACCAAAACAGTCAGTTTCAATAGAAGCATCCCTAATTATATCTAATTTTGAAAAATCCACAATTTCAGTATATGCCTGAGTTAAAAAATTCAATTGAAGCAACAAAGGCAAATTTTAAAAAAATTAAAGATCAAAATTAAAAAAATGTGAACATAATTGTAATATTCAAAAATCCATTTCATGAAAGAGTGTAGAATTTTGAAAGCTCCAAAATTTAAAAAATAAGGATAGAATAAAGTACCCAAACTTGAAACTCTATAATGAAAACTATGACATAATCATACTTGTTTTAAAAACTTGAATAGTTTTTATAATTTTATATAAACAACTTTAAAGATATAAACACTATCAAAAAAATCTTAAAGTTTAAGGGTTTAACCAAAAAGAATTTGAGTGTTAATGATCTTTAACAAGAAGGAGAAAGAAAAAAAATTAAAAAAGGGTACCTAGTTGTAATGGGGGATGGTATTTTTTAAAGAAAAAGGTGAGTTTTCTAGGATTTTAAGAGGCATAAAAAAGAAAAGAATAAAAAAAAGTAAAAGACAAGGGCTTTAAATTGTATGTATTGGTCGACCATTTATAGTTACTAATTAACCAGTTGTATTGAACAAATGGGTTAGAAACTCATTGTAACTTAATTTTCTTCCTTGGAAAATACATTCATCCAATAATGCTTTATATTGGTCGACCACATACTAGTCAACGAACTTCTTTTTTTGGTCAATCACTTATGCAACCAATCTTCTCACAAACTCACTAGAAGGAAAGTTCTTTGAGGAGATAAGGAATTAATTAGCCACTCAAAGAAATTCGTCGACCAACGTGCGTAAGTGAATGATAAGAACTTTGAATAAATGATGAATAAACTCACTATATGTGGGATTTTGGCAATTTTTGATAACATTCGTCAACCACACTATAATATTGGTCAACTAATATGACCTAAAGACCTGCAAATCAAATACTAAAATTAATACAAATCATTCTTGCTCTTTTTAAGCACTAATTTATTTTATATACTACATAAAGATTTTCAAGATTTTTTTGGACACTAGAAGGTTAGATTTATTAAGATAAAAAAATCTTTAAAAATAATACTAACATCCCTATTATATACCAATTGCTCTTTAAAAAAACTTACAAAATAAGCCAAACAATATGTTTGAGGTACCTAAGTGAGCTTAGTTCCTTGATTGTTAGACTATTTCTTTTTGACCATGCTTTGAAAGATTTGTTTGCCATTCTTTATTTAAGGAAAAAATCTATCAGCATGCCCTTACTTACCATAAAAATGATATATCGTGTTACATAGGTAATGATAATGCATAAATGCATTAATTTATCTTCTATATACATAATAAGGAATCATTTTTTTGATATTAGATGTGTTAAAAGTTCTTTTAGGGGTAGTGAAATGTCCTATCATGATTAAATTATGATGCATACTATGAACAAAAGCTTGATGTATACTTCTTTGAGGCCTAAAAAATTGTAAGTGGATTGCATATTACTATAGAAGTTATGTCTACTATTTCTTTGAGAGTATTGAACCCTATGCCCAAATTGTAAGCTATAATATGAAAGTATAATACTTGAATTAATTCTAGAGGATGTATAATGTGCATGCATATGTGCTTAGATGTCGATGCTTCACACTCATTTGTCACGTTAATAATGGTTCTTTATTATGTAAATATTTTCCTTTTCAAACATGGTTCTAGAATTAGTTTCACTTCCATGGTTATATCATATTCTATACCTATCGTTTAAATTCTTTTAAGCTTCTAACATGTTTTTTCTAATTTGATACTCCCTTTTGTAAATTTGGATAATAAATTATTGAGAACATTGATCTCCTTTTTCAATGTCTCAGTTTTCACTTTTTAGTACTTCTAATACATTGTTGTAATCAATGATTATATTTTTAAATGCTTTAATGCTATGCAATTCACTTTTATCTTTTCATTCTTATTCATGCATGCATCCAATTATTTTTAAACTTCCTTGAATTTGGAAGATAATTTATTTCTTTTCTTATTCATGATTTCTAAATTTTTAACTAATTTATTATATTTCAAATCATTATCACTATCACACAAATTAAAGTTGGATGTTACCTAATCTTCATCTACATTGATTAAGCATATATGAGCTCTCTCTTCTTCCAAATGCTCATTTCAGGTTCACTTGTGTTATCTAAAGTTGACACTTTAAGTGCTTTCTTCTTATCCTTCTTCTCCTTCCTATAGTTTCTTTTATACTTCTCATTATCATTGGGTAGAGGACATTATGTGGATGAGTTTCCTACATTCAAAATAAATAATGTTAGAGGATTTGTGTTTGAAATGACCTTTACCTTCCTTAAAGTTCTTTCTTTTATAGAATCCTTTCTTCAAAAACTTCTTAAATTTTTTAGTAATTAAGCCAATGTCTTTTTTATCACTTGCACTAATTGGTGTCTCTTCCTCTTTTGTCTTCACTTAATTCTTCTTTTAAGATTTTGAACACAAACTTCTTTTTCTTTAATGGCGTCATTTCTTCTTACTTCTATTAGAGCCTTACCTCTTATATAAGAAGAGATCAGACAAGTTTCTCTAATGATAATATTGTCAGATCCTTATCTTATTGTGTAGCCATCACTTTAGCTTCCTACATCTTCGAAAGTGACCTCAACAATTTTCTTACCATTTTAACATTAGTATAGGTTCTTCTGAGATCTTTAAGAGTATTAATAATATTAATAAATCTAGTGTAGACATTAAATTTGCTTTTATCATGCTTCATTTGAAATAATTCATATTATTGTGTTAACATCCTCACTTTGACCTCATTTTCTTGATTTGTTCCTTAATGTGTAACTACTAAAGTATGTCATATTTCATGAGTCGATTTATACATAAAGACCCTATTGAATTAATTTATTTCTAATACATAAAATAAGATACGTGCATCCCTACTATTCAAGGAGATCTGTCTCTTATCTTAATATTTCCATTCTTCCTTTAATTAAATAGCTTTTTTGTTTTTTTACAATTTTTATAGATATAAAGGGACTATTTACAACTATTTTCCATCAGTAAACACTTTCGCCTACTAATAAAAACATCATTTTGGTTTTTTAATAGAGATAATCATCACCATAAAAGAAAGGTAGTCTATTAATGCATTGTCCCTCTTGGTTAAATGATGATGATATGCCTTGTCTCTTTTGGTTAAATGGTGATGTTACTCTTAAACATGCTATTAAGATCTTTGCTTTATTAGAAATACTAGCCTAATAAAAAATACTTTATTATCATTTGTTAGTCCTTAATGGCACCCAATAGGGGGTGAATTGGATGCTTTCAAAATTCAACAAATTTTCTAACCAATTAACTTAGTTTAACAACAATCAATATATATATATGTAAGAATTAAGGGATTACGTAACAAAAACCAATCAAACAATTAAATAATAATTTAAAGAGGATAAGAAAGGGAAGATGAAAATCGTTTTATAGTGGTTCAGTAAACGACCTTGTCTTCATTCACTCCTAAGTTTCTTCATGGAATTCTACTATAATTCTTCTTTCAAGAAGAAGAATAATCTTTGTACAATCTTTTATCGATAAATAGGAACCCCCTTTACAGTATTTATGATTCAAAGGAACTTTAATCCCACTTGAAATACGCTCAAGTACAATAATATAAGCCGCAATCAAATCTTACAACTCAAAATGCCTCACTTTATCACTTGATAATTTCAAAGAAGCTCATTTACACAAATACGAGAAAATGATGTTTTAATAATTAAAAAACACTTAGAAATATGTACAAAAGATAACGAAATTATTTTTAATGCTAAAGCCAATGAAAAATATGTATTTATAAGATTTTAGGATCCTTACTACCTATTAAAGCCAAGAACTAAAAATTACAATGGCTAGTTACAAAGAACTAGTTGACCAGTATAGCTTATTGATCAACTAATATGCATTAAATAAACAGATTCACTATCTGTTGAGCCATTGGTTGACTAGTAGTCATATTGTTCAACCAATATAGCATGTTAATCAACAAATACATTAACCAATATCACAAAAAACTCTCAAATAATCAAATTTAACAACGTTAACCCATAATGGTTGACCATTATCCCATATAGGTCAAACAATCCCAAAAAAAAAAGATTTTAACTTCTTCAAATGCTTAAACTCGATTTGTTTAATGCAATTATAATTTATAAGTTCTCTAAAATGTTCCTTAGAGAGTTTTTGAAAGATTAAGAGGCTTTTTATTAGAAATAAAAGCTTTAATGTCTCTTGACAAATGGCAAAATTCATACAATAAAGTTACATAAAATCTTTATGGATAATGAGGCTTTTAAAACATGAAGTTAACTAAATGATATTACAATTAACAATATAAATTAAAGAATGACCTTGATGTTCCTTGTTCTTCTTTTGTTCTTAACTTGGTATTTACTTTGTAAATTGTAGCACTTTATATCTTTTTTTATAATCAACTTCATAAATTATTTTCTTGAGTTTATGACTATGTCTTATTCTCATATTTTTTTCTCGTCAAAATAATAAATCCATTAGCTGTAGTTATTTTTTTATCATCAAAACATGGTTTGGAACCTCCGTTGATTTAATGGTATGTTTCTTCGACTAACAATGAGGAGTTTCACATACCTTCCTTTTGTCTTTCTTTAAACCATTATGAGTTTCATCATTCTTCTTACCCTCTCTGCTAGTTCGATTGGGTGGAAGAATTTGAAGATCCACCAAGACATCTACATCTACAATTGTGCTAGTGAGGTCCTTCACATTTTACCTTCAAAGCTTAACTTAAGCCCAACCTTGCAAGTCATTTATAAAGTTGAACAATTTTTGTATATCCAACATCAAAGATGTAAATTACCTTATACACCCTGCATCGATCCATCTTGTCCTAACTATTTCAAAGCTTCCCTTGTAAGCCATAAAGTATTATTAGAGAGGAACGAATATGTTAACTCCTTCATTTTCTTTTAAGTGTCAATTAGAGGTCTACTCGCATTGATGTCATTTAAATTCTTCACATTCCACCACGATTACGTGATATTTTCCTACGTCTAATATCTTTGCCACCATAAATTATTGCTTTATATTCTATGACAAAATTTTGATCTCTTTGGCATTTCTCTTGCCATAAAAATTTGTGGCTCTTACACCGTCATTACAATACTCTCTAATCGAATTTTTAGTTCATTCTTAGATATAATATGTTTGAGCGTCAAGTCATAGATAAGCTCTTCACGAGTTTACAATTATTCCTTAATTACTCTCTTTGTTTCTTGAAATTCAATCACCAAAGCTTCATAATTTTCTAAGAAAGGAATTGTCTTTCATCTGTTAGGGCTAGAGAACCAATAAATGCCTCTTATATATCAACTCTTCCTGTAAAATTGATTATACCAGTCATTGTTCACGAATAAAGCTCTGATATCAATTGCCAAGAGAACTTTTTGGACCGCAACATAATTGAATACGACAATCAAACGCATGTTTGCTAAAGCTTAACTCATCCTTCCTTCATGATTATCAACCAACAAGTCCATTTGTTTCCAAACGCCTCATACTTGTGTTTTGAAGTTTCACTTACACTCCTAACACTTATGTGTTTAGAACAAATCAATCAAAAGATGTGATAAAACTAACCTTTTAGTAATTTGTTTACACAATAAATAATACAAAGGACTTAGGTTACTTCCAATTAGAAGCACTTGTTAAAACAACTGAAGATTTATTTACTCAAATCTCTCAATAAAAACTTTCTCAAAAAGTTCTAAACTCTTATACAGATGTTTATTCCCACCTATAAATGAACTAGAAAAGATGCCTTTATATAGACATACAAGAACTTAGGGGTTATTTGATTCCACTTTTATTTTTTTGTTGTATTTTTTAGTTTTTAATTTTTAGTTTATGTTTTCCTTTTAAATAAAACAAAATTTTATTTAGTTGTTAATACCAATGTAGTTATATTTTTATTATTGATGATAATTACATATTAGATAAAACCTAAAGATAAATTATTTTTAATTAATTAAATTTATTTTAATCTCTTAAATAATATTTATTAATAAATTTTCAGTAAAATTATTTTTTAAATAAATAATTTAAAAAATAAATTTTGTTTGATCAAAATTTATTTGAAATTTTTATATTTTGAAGATATTTTAAATTTAATTATATTTGTTAATGATTATTTAATTAATTTTATTTTATTTAATTATAAAATTAAATTAAATTTTTTCATAATTTTTATTAATAATTAATTTAAATTAATTAAATATATAGTATTAAATTAAATTATTCATAATTATTATTAATAATTAATATATTAAATAGTTAAAAAATATAAATTTAGTTGATACTAAACCAAATTATGAAAAAAAGCAGAAAATAAAAACTACTTTTTGTGGTTTTTATAAATTTTGAAAATGGAAAGAAACAAAAACCATAAACTCAAACAAATAAAAATTTCACTAAATTTAAAAATGAAAATAAAAAACTAAAAATGTAAATATAAATAAACAATTCCTTAGCAATCAAATAAGTTAAAACTACTAACTTTATCCATTAATTCACAATTTACATTTGTGGGGAGTTGCCTTCCTGTCACCAACTCGTTTTAACACATGGAATATAAGGTCTGAAAGATGCCCACTAAGTCGTCACGTCATCTGAATCACTTTTTTCAGTATTTGAGAAAGTGCTTCATTTTGTAAGGTAGTGTTCCAACTTCCTTAATCCATCCATGCTTTCATGTTCTTGCCATCGTTATCTCTTAAATACAAATGCCTCGAAAAAATTTTGGTTGTAGTCTTCTCGAACAATCTTTGTGTACAATTCATCTACTAAGTTAGCAACAATCCGAACTATTATATGATAAACTATACATGTTTACATTCCTTCCAACCTCTTCAATGAAGTTAAATACTACTGCGTACCCTCGACATGAAAAAATGCAATAAGAGATGATGCTTCCTAATCACCTCGTCGAATTGGGGGCTTGAGTGTGTCACAAGGTATTTAGTTTAAATGCCAAAGATCGCTAATCACTTTTTTTTTTCCCTTAAAACCGATCCGGACACTCATTTGAGTCCTAGACATCGGATCATTTTGTCCAGTATGGAATGGAGTCATGATTTAAATGGAACCTTCTTATAGATACATACGTTTTCTCATGGAACATTGAAGTATATTCTCTCTAATACATGAATGAACTGAGGTCTTCTTATGGCGACGAGGCCAGTTTGTCCAGAGCATCACTGACACTCCGCATAGAAGGTCTTCTGTCAGGATTCACCTGAACACAGGCTAGAGCTATTTCAAGAACGGCAATCATCTGGCCTTTCTTTTCCAAGTCACGAGCTAAGAAAGGGTCTAATACTTCAATGAGTGGCTTAACTTCAATGCTAAGCTGAACCAACTGCACTAGATTCATCTCTGATGAGCCTGTTTGCATTGCTGATTTGCCAGAAATCAACTCCAGTAAAATTACCCCAAATGAGTAGACGTCCCACTTCTGAGATGGCTTTGCTAGTTTTGAGGCCTCAGGTGCTTCATAGAAGGAACCGTTAGTACTCGATTTTGTTGGCGTTAATGCACAGGGAGAAAGTTGCGGCGGTGTTCCACTGGTTAGCTGTTCCTGTTGAAGGATTGGAGATTCGTCTGCCTGCCATAAAGCCACACGGCTAAGTCCAAAGTCTGAGATGCGGGGTTCCATGTTCTCCCCAAGAAGTATATTGCTAGGCTTCAGGTTTCCATGGACATATCTTTTTGGGCTGAATTCGTGTAGGAAAACCAAGCCCTTTGCTATACCCTTCATGATCTTTAGACGGACCGACCAGGAAAGTGGTTTAAAGTGTTGAAGTCCTGCTCTTCCTGTTAACAATTTTGATTATCAGAGCTATTACATTTAAAGGACTAATTCTCAACTAACAAAAAGAAACGAGTATTCAAATGAATGAGACTACTTTAAACTTACCATGCATTGCTGTTGAAAGATCACCATTGGGTACATAATCGTAGATGAGCAGCTTCTCACTGTTACACCAGCAATAAGCTAGAAGCCTAACAATGTTTGGATGGTTGATTTTTCCAATTACTTCGACTTCTGATTGAAACTGTCTGAATCTCTGAAAGCCTTCATTTTCTAGTCTTCTCACTGTCACAACTGGTCCTCTTTCAAGAACAACTTTGTAGACAATCCCTATTCTGCTTTTTCCTAGAAGGAATGCAGAAGCTTTGAGAAGTTGACTAAGATCAAAATCAGCCTGTGAGTCTAATCTTGTGAAAGTGTACTGCTCCATAGTCTCAGACAGGGACTCCAGATCGTCTGTTCTGAAGCAGAATTTCTCCTTTCTGGTCATTGATCTATCTTCTGAATTCCAGCTTTCAACACCTTCCTTCCCATTTTGGATGTAAACCTTCCTGAACCACCAATAAAGTGAGAAGAAAATGAGGCAAATTCCGGCCATTGAGGCGGATACGATCAGAACACGCTGACTCCAATGCTTTCCTCTTCCATCTCTCCTTCCTAATGATTTAGATGGCTCCTCCGCCAAAGGCTTAGCATTAGGATTTTGATTTGAAGTGCTTAAAGGGCACAGAGTTTTTAATGGGAAGCCACAGAGGAGAGGATTGCCAATGAAAGCTGTCGGTCCTGCATCGACTAAGGCGCCTTTTTGTGGAATAGGACCGCTTAAATTGTTGTAGGCGAGATTGATATAAACTACCTCAGGAAGATCCCCTAGACTCGCTGGAATAAGGCCATTGAATTGATTGTGCGATAGATCAAGCACCCCTTGTAAACTTGATAAGTTTCCCATGTCTTCGGGGATCACATTATTGAAGTTGTTGAATGAAAGATTCACATTTTGAAGCATAGACAGATTGGTTCCCAAACCATCTGGTACTGAGCCAGTGAAACTATTTTGACCGAGGACGAGACTCTTCAATCTCTTGCAATGAACTAGAGATGAAGGTATGCTACCGTTGAAAGAATTCTGTGAAAGATCAAGGCCCTGTAGGTACTTGAGGTTTCCTATTTCAGAAGGAATTGGTCCTGAAAACGAGTTCTGGGATAGGACCAAAGTCCTTAAGCCAGTTGCAGCAAAGAGTTCCGCTGGCAGACTTCCCGAGAAGAAGTTGTTTCTGAAATCTACATGGCGCAAAGCAGCCAACTTCCCACCATCAAGTTGAGGAAAGCCACCAAGTCCCTTATTTGAAATGTAGATGGAAACTACTTTCTCTTGACGGCATATCACTCCGTGCCATGAACACGGGTTTGTATCAGAAAAGTTCCAGTTGTCCAAAGAGCCAACTGTTGAATTGTCCAAGGATTGCTTGAAGGATAGAAGGGCAAGTCCCTCATCATTGAGAGAACTGACGAGAGCAATATGGTGGAGTATGAGAAAAACTAAGCGAAGAACCATCTCTCCAAAGTAACAAACTTTTCTTTTTGCTTGAATCACCTTGTGTGCTTAAGAAAAAAGTAGTGAGATCTCAACAATGCTTTCACTTTTTCTTCAGCCTTTATATAAAAAGATAGCTGACTGCGAGATTTTGGTCAATGCGAAGTGTCATCCCCACATCTACTTTACTTTTTTTGTCGACTTTGAGTTTCTAACAGTTCCATTCTCCATTTTCTTAATAAGAACAAAAAGGAAATGATACATTTGTAGCACTTGAACAATGCAATAAAAAGCCATATCATTGTATCTGTCACGACTTTCTTAATGTAAAAGCAAACTCAAGTTTTATTTGATTACATAGTACTAATGCTGTTTTCATGTCTCGTGTCACCTGTCTAAACAGTCCATCATAATCTATTATTAATTGTTCCACATCAATCAACAGACATTTTGCGAACAGAAGGAGTTGGTTGTTGTTCAAATTTCAGGAAACATGATCGAGGGTTGACACAAGGCCTTGATTGTGGTCCTTCAATCCAGTTTTAGCGTGATTGGTGGCGTTATTTGATACATAAAACATCATAGATTAGATATAAGGGTTTTAGACTTTTAGTTGTATAAAGTTCGGTAAGATGCCTTGAAATTGGAGTCTGTTAGTCCAACAATTGGCTGAAACGTCAGCTCAATACTTTACACTCTGGCGGTGGCCATATGCAATTGTAGAAACAACACAAATAAGTACATGTTTAAGGGCTTACATCTTTGTACCGATTTTGATG
Organism: Erythroxylum echinodendron; assembly: GCA_027575705.1. Lineage (NCBI taxonomy): Eukaryota > Viridiplantae > Streptophyta > Magnoliopsida > Malpighiales > Erythroxylaceae > Erythroxylum > Erythroxylum echinodendron. The sequence continues at coordinate 18,108,423 of JANZXR010000002.1, read as the reverse complement.
TTCTTGTGATTTAATAGAACATAATTAGAATAGAGTAAGTGGAATCCTTTATAAAGCTAATACATGCCTTGGTTGTAATTTCAACTTTGGAATGATAATTTTTATATTTGAAAAAACGAGTGATGTATACTAAATTTGTTCTTATTTTTTTCTACTTTGCAGATGATTCTAGAAGTATTTTTGACTCAATTCACAATTGCAAGTTATTTTTAATTATTTGTTAAGTTACCCATCTTATATTTTATTGTATTATTTTTATATTTAAATTGCATTTAAATTTTGACATATACATTTATATAAAAGAAATTTAAATAGAAAATCAAGCAATTAATTTCTTAAATTATATAAAAAATAAATAAAAATAAATGATTGCACTCCTGCACCTCATAAATTGTGAGACTTGATGTTCAAAAAAGCGTTAAATGATTTTTTCTTTTACCTTTAGCAAAAGCCTTAAAGCCAATTGTTTTCATCATATTTATCTTTAAATGAACAAAAGAAAACAAATATTAGGCTAGAGATAGAAAATTAATCCAAATATAACTTAAAATTAATTAATCAAATCTAATTTGGTTGAATTTAATTCAAATACTCAATGTTGATTGAATTCAAATTTAATAGAATATTTATATTTGAAAAATTAAGAAAATTAGATTGATTTAATCTAAAATGAATAAATTAAATTATATTTGATCAAAATTCGAACTTGAATATTTTAATATGATAATGAGTTTAACCCTTAAATTAAACACTTAAAATAGGGACTTGTTAGCTATGATAGGTGTTTTGATGCTTTCCTTTATTGAGCAGAAGTTACAGACTGTCCCAAAGATCTTAACTATTAGAACATTTAAAAATCTCTCTTTAAAGATCTTAAATATTAGAACATTTACAAAATTTCTTTTTTATAAAAAATGGAAATTCGTTAAATGGTGCAAAATTGTATAAAGTTTGATCCAATACAAGTTTAGCTTCCCACTTACAATAATTTGCGGCAAAGGCCTATGGTCATAGTATAAATTAACAGCTCAATACTTGTACTGCATCATTTATGGACTTTGTAAGCCTACTGTTAGCTCCTTAGCACATGAAAGCACTTCACAGCTAGCTGAAGACAAACCTTGAGTGAAAGGTTAGTTGGATCACACACATGTCAGTGGCATGCGAAAGCTCCAAGATGATTTAGCACGTTAAATCAAGCAAGGTGCAAGCTTTTGTAGAGTTTCGGACCATGTACAAGCGGACATAGCTAAGACTAAGTTCTTGATGGACTAAGGACTTAGTGGGTGCTTAAATGGACGGATCATGACTAATGGACTTGACATAGGTAAGCATTAGATCAGACTTATGCGCTATGACTGGCTTTGGCTTGGATGGCTCATCATTAACGGATAAAGATTGTGGGAATCTTGGATGATGTGGCAGATAAGATCATGAAGGATAAATGTTAGCGCTAAAGGATAAAAATCATATGGGAGGATCATCTTAAGATAGTGTTCATCTTCGTGAATATGGATAGATCATGTGTAATCTTTTATCTTGTTAGTTGGGATATGGATAAACTTTATCAGATAGAGTCTTATTTAGATGGGAATGTTATCTTATAGGATAATGGTGTAATTCGATAGGATAAGATGTGATCAGGGGTAGTAGAGTTTTGTCAGGATTCTAACTTGTTCCCTAAGCCTTAATGCCTATATATAGCTCATTTGAGCCTTGTTCCTTACACAGAGTTGAGATAGCATTCCTTTGTATACTTTGAGGGAAGTAATAAAGGTTTAACATTATTACTATATCTCTTATTTACTTCTATTGTTTCCGTTATTATTACTTTTGTTGTTTTCTTGCGAGTGTGAGAGTTAAACACTATGAGGGTGGTGAGGAGTTTGAGAACTAGGTTGTTGGTCGACGATCACATGGGAAAGGACGAGTCTTGCTTAGAAGGACTTAAGTAAGATTATCGTGCAAAGGAGTAGCTGCGACTTGTGAATAAGTTCAATGCTTAAGAAGACCTTTGCAACAACTAGTATTAGAGCCATAATTTCGAGATGGTAGGAGGCAGCAATTTGACGGAGCGTGTCATCAGAGTGGAGAAACTTATTAGCCCAATTCCTTAAGGAGAGGAGGAGGTCACTTCCTACAACACTCGAATGGAGATGTTGGTAGAGCAAATCCAGGCATTGCTGTATCAAATAGTGGAGTTGATGAAGGTACAGGAGAATACTAGGTTCGAGATGACGATCCTAAGGTATGTTGTTGCAACATAGGAGACTCGACATGTCAAGAGCACCATGGTGAAGGTGCATGAACCAAAATTTTTCGAAGGTGTTTAGAACGTGAAAGAACTCGAGAAATTTCTGTAGGATATGGAGCAATACTTTGTTGCTTCAAAGATACCCGATGCTAAGAAGGTCAATGTGATGGCTATGTACTTGGATGGGGATGCCAAGCTTTGGTGAAGAATGAGGTCTTTTGTGGAGATCAATGCAGTAAAGATCCCATCGACAAGTGGGACAAGATGAAGAAAGGTTTAAAGGATTAATTTCTTCCGATGATCACTTTTTGGCTCATGAGCGATGCCTTGAAGAAGTTGAAACATGATGGATCGGTAAGAGAGTATGTTAAGAAGTTTAGTTCTTAATACTTGACATTGATAATATGTTAGACGCAGACAACCTCTTCAACTTTTTGTCTTGGTAACAACTATAGGCGCAAATGGAGTTGCAGAGGAAAAATGTGAAGGACGTGATTAGTACAATCATGACTGCTAATGTTTTGGTAGACTTTCGAGTGACGAAGGAAACTAAGGAGAGCTCCTCAAATTCTTCTAAGGGTAAAGGCCTAGACTAATAGGAGAAGAGCGAGGGGAAAAAGAAGAAAGACTCTAAAAAGGGAGGCTTTAAGGGGAAAGGCAAGCAAAACAATGGCTTCAATAGTAGGGAGACGTCCTCCAAAAAGGGCAAACTTGCTTATTATCTATGCAGTGGTCCACATTTAGCGAGAAAATTTCCAAGGAAGGAGAAGCTGAAAGTGTTGATCTTCGAAGAAGAAGAGGAGGATTCGAAGGCAGTTCCAAACCTGATTGCCTTGATGAATGCGGTTAAAAGTGAGTATAACTTTTTTGACAAGTTAATGTATATAGGGATATAAGTCGATGGGAAGGAGGTAATCTCAATAATAGATACTGGTGCGATGCACTCATTCGTGGCGGAAAGGATGGTGCTTAAGTTGGGGCTTAAGGTATCGAAGACCCCGATAAGGATAAAAACCATTACGAGTGAGGTACAAGTGGTGGTAGGAGTTGCTTAAAACGTCCCAGTGAGTATAGGGAGTTGGCATGCCAAGTTCAATTATAGGGTCATACCACTTGAAGATTTCAAGATGATACTAGGCATTGATCTCTTGAAGGGAGCAAAGGTAGTGTTGTACCTAAGTTTGGAAGGTATGATGATCATGTTTGAGAAAAGTTCCTTCTTTGTTAATTGTTGTAGATCCGATGGTGGACGAATGATACAACAATGATAGCATATATGTCAGCCATAAGCATCGAGAAAGGTCAAGAAAGGTATGGAGACCTATCTCGTTGCCATGTGGCATATTAGTAAGGAGTCCCTGATGCAGTTGTAAGTTTGTTGAGGGAGTTTCAGGACATGATGCTGAAAGAGTTGTCGAAGACTCTTCCCCTCGTTGAGAGATAGATTATAGGATTGAGTTAGTTCCTAGAGTGATCCCACCTACACTCGCCCCATATAGGATGTCCCTCTTGGAGTTGAGGGAGCTTTGAAAGCAACTTGGTGAACTATTGGAGGCAGGGTTTGTCTAACCATCTAAAGCCCTGTATGGTGCCCCGGTACTGTTCCAGAAGAAGCAAGATGGAACACTTCGGACGTGTGTGGACTATCGAGCTTTGAACAAGATAACAACTAAAAACAAGTATCATGTTCCCTTAGTTCAAGATTTGATGGGCAGATTATCGAGGGATGCGAATTTCACGAAGATGGATCTTTGAAGTGGGTATTGGCAATTGCGGATAGCCGAGGGTGATAAGCAAAAGACAATGTATGTGACTCGGTATAGGTCATATGAATTTTTAGTTATGTTGTTCGGATTGACTAACACCCCTGCGACATTTGGTAACTTAATGAATGACATGTTGGATGATTTCTTTAATGAGTTTGTGGTGGTGTATCTCGACGACATCGTGATGTATAGCATGGATATGACTGAACATGTGGAACAATTGAGGAAAGTGTTCAAGTTGCCGAAGCAACAAAAGCTCTACATGAAGATGGAGAATTGTGAGTTTGGAAAGCCAGAGATCAGATTCTTGGGTCATTTGGTGAGCAAGGATCAAGTCAAGATGGATCCAAAAAAGATGAAGGTGATAGTTGAGTGGCAGGTTCCCACGACAATGCGAGAATTACGAAATTTTCTTGGAATGATGAACTACTATAGGCGGTTTATAATGGGATACTCAAAGAAAGCAGCACCATTGACGGACTTGTTAAAAAAAAAGAGTGATGTTGGTCAGGTGCGTATTATGAGGCATTCGAAATACTTAAAGCTGCTATCTTAACCGAACCTGTGTTGAAACTGCCAAAGTTTGATCTTCCATTTGAGGTACAAACGGATGTATCAAACAAAGCCATTGGTGAAGTCCTAGTGTAGGAAGGTCATCCTATAGCATTTGAGAGTCGAAAGTTCAATGGTGCAGAGCAGCGATACTCGATGCATAAGAAGGAGATGCTCGCAATGGTGCATTGCCTTGAGACATGAGGAGTGTATTTGTTAGGAACCAGATTCATTGTTTATACTTATAATATTGCTAACATGTATTTTTGGACCCAAGTATAGGATTGAAGATCGTTTCTCCAAGTATATGATTATAGATCATTTCTCCAAGTATGGGATCTTCGTCGTGTCCCTCAGATATTATAGAGGAGTTATTCTATAAGAACGTGGTGAAATACTTTAGTGTCCCTGCAGACATTGTGAGTGATCGAGACGTTAGATTTACAGGCCAATTTTGGATTTCCCTTTTCAATATGATGGGTTGTGATTTGAAGTTTTCAACAGCAATCACCCATGGACGAATGGCCAAATAAAGAGGATCAATGGTCTATTGGAGGTGTACTTAAGGCATTATGTAAGTGCAAGTCAATGTAACTGGTTAAGTTTGATTGATATTGCACAATTTTGTTATAACATGCACAGATCTTCTGTGACAGAGAAGAGTCCCTTTGAAATAGTCTTAAGACAGTAACCTCTCACTCCACTTGATAGGTGGCAAGTGTCCTGTGGAAACAAGTTCGTGATGGAGAAGAAAGAGCTTCAAAATAAGGCGAGGGATAGTCTTTGTAAGACTTCTCGATGGATGAAGAAGTAAGCGGACTTACGAAGGAGACTGTTAGAGTTCGACGTGAGAGATAAGGTACTATTGAAACTTACCTTCACATATTTGGAAGAAGATCTCGAGTAAGCAAGTGCATTGTGGATTGGGGCCAAAGTATGATGGATCGTTTGAAATGTTGAGTAAAGTGGGGAACGTGGCATACTGGTTGAAGTTGCCCGAGAGATTGAAGTTGTACCTGTTGGCCCTTGAAATTTTTTCGTTAAATTAAGCATAATAGTTTATGGAATAAATGCATAAGAATGAATTAAGGGCATTTTGGCATGTAACTTAAGTACCAAAAGAGCCTAAGCTTATAAGGAAGGGTAAAGTGGACTTTTGGGAATCATTAAGGGTACATTGGGAAAAAGAAATTGTAGTCTTGTTATCTTAGAAGAGTGAAAAACGTGAATAGGAAAGAAAAGAAAAGAAAGAAAAGAAGAAGAGAGGTTTTGGTGAAGAGTGAAAAGAATAGAGCCTTTAACTAGGTCACGATTTTTCTAAGGCTTAAAGAGAGAATCTGAGG
>JANZXR010000002.1:18065605-18102408 GCA_027575705.1 Erythroxylum echinodendron | reverse complement strand
ACGTCATCACATAGAAGATAGAACATAGAGGATAGACCACAGACGATAAATGGTCAACACAAAAGATAAAAGTCAACCACAGAGGATAGAGCACAGATGATAGATCATAGGCCAAGAATTATAAAAAGGAGTTAAGAAGGAATATCAGAAAGATAACACACTTCTTGATGTCAGTATATGGACTGAAAAATGATCGATACCTGAGGCTTGTAGGTAGGATATGTAAAGATGAGGCTTTAGTATATACTTACATGCTAATGAGAATATCTGGGTCAGGTAGATTGCTTCTAAGTGTTTTAGTCCAAACTGTACACTGTGGAAAGAATCAAATTCTGATATTTCTCTTTGCAATAAGCCCGATCTTAAATGAATTACCATCTGCAAATGTAAAGTATTCATCATGAGAATTTCATGACTTAGAGGATAATATATTGGGTTTCATGATCATATGATTGGATCCAGTGTCAATAAACCTAATAGATTTGATGGGTCTATCATATTTGTCATGTAAAAAGAGTTGGATTTGGACATATGGTCTTTGAACTGGAGTATGATCCAATTTCATACAAGTCTGCTGCTGTAACATGTATTGAGAATCATTAGGCAATTCTTCTTTAGAGGTCGTAACAGAGATAACGAATTTTATATCTTCATCTTCAGCCGATTGTTCCTCAATAAGATCTTCAAAGTTATTGGAAGGATAAATAGGCAAAATGGATTGCATTTGCTTTAATAACTTGATTTTTTTTTTTGCTTTTGTGAGGATATGTTTGTACAAAATGACTTGGTTTTCCACAAAGAAAACGTTTTAGCTTTTTGAGAAGGATGGGATCTTTTCTTAAAGAATCAAACAAACTTTCTTTTTGTTCCATCTTTTCTCACATATGTTTTCCTTAAAGGCTTGTAGCCTTTCATTTGTCTGCAGAACTTTCTTCGATGATAGGCTTGTCTGTAGTAATCTTTCTTCTTGTTACTACAATCACATTTCTTCTTATATTTGCACTTAATCTGAAGACAAGGCTTCTTGCAACCCTGTTTGAGAGTTGGACCACCTTTAGCGATATTCTTGAATAAGATATATTGGTTATACAACTTATCAAGAGAAGCTAGAGCAAGCTGGAAGATTTCTCCAAAATATATATTAGCCATATCTTGTAGTAAAGAAAATATGGTCCTTTGTAACTCTGGTTGCAGTTGATCTAGTAAGGATGAGATAAAAGTACATCGAAGATTAACATTATTCCATCTATTCAAAAGATAGTACATATCTGTCATACGTTTGTAATGCTTTTGGATGCCACGCTTGTCAAGTGAACAACATTTCATTGCAAAATACTCATGAAAGATTTGTTTATCAATCAGTTGAAAGTCACCAATGAATTCCTTATGAATTATTCCAAGAAGAGCTCTGACTGTAGTGACTTCGATATACTGAAGTCATTGATATTCACTTATACTTTGCCACCATTATCGAAAAGCACCAGTGAAACAAGAAGTGAATTCAGATAAAATATCTGGTAAAGGATTATTCGATCAGTTCATTTGAAGATCTATCTATGCATCGAACTCATGTAGTCGATCTCTCCATTTCTTTAGTGGAAGATTGTCAAAAGTAAACCAAGGATTTAAAGAAGGCTTGGTTTGTGTAGTAGCTTGTGCAACTGGCTGAGCTTGTGGTGCTAGTTTAGGTCTGAAAGTTTCAGTACCTATGGATTCTGCTTCACTTATTTCATATTCAACTTCAGTTAGTTCAGGCATAGTCATTAGAACTTATGCTAACTCTGATGGATTAGCCAGTTGAGCTGAGGAATCAAAGAATCGTTCAGAGATATATTAGGATGATGACTCAGAAATTATTGTAGAGACTTTAGAGGTTGGTGCATAAATTTCAAAACTAGCTTTTGACTTATTTATTTGAGACGAGAAATCTTTTACAGCATGTGTAGGCGCAAGAGTTGCTAAGAACTCTGTGAGAGGCGCTTTATCCTTCCCAGTAAAAGTTGAAGGTTGTAACTTCGGTGGAGAAGTACGAGGAGTATGGATCTGTAACGATTTACTCCACTGATTAATTGGTTCAGGTTTTATGTATAAAGGTGATGGCTCGGGAACCTTTTCAGGCTTAAGTTTAGATTTAGGCTTTTTAGGCTTTGCTTAAGCTACCTGAGGATGTATATACTTTCTAATCAAAGGATAATTGAACTTGAATACCTTTGAATAGTCAATTTCTTCTGGATACTTCTAATACATAGGAGAAGTATATATTGGCTGTGTATGGGGAAATACTGAGGAGGACGAGCCATATACAGCTTTAGATTGTGCATTTTCTATATCAACTTTCATTTGTTACACAATTCCTTGTATCTTCTCAATTTCTCTAACTTTGATGTCGAAATCAGGTCTAAGATAATGTATAGCAATGTAAGGTTGAAGTTCAGCATCAAGTTGTCCAATCTGAGCAACTTGTGACGAGTCGCATGTGTCTGTTGACTGATTCCATCTAGCTTATAATCAATTCTTCGCAAAACTTTGTTTTGTGTTACTGCATTCAATGTCTACCTGTTCAGAACTTTGTTAGATGGATTAGAGATAAGTGTTCCATGTGAAGTTATTCCTGAGGCTCGGATATATGGGCTAGAGATAACCCTTGTTGATTCATCAGTACTCCTATATAGTGGAGGAAAGTCTTCCTCATATGGTGCTACCATCATGCAGGGAATAGGAGTAGTAGTCATAACAGGAACTGTTGGCTTTGGTTGACAAGTAGAGGATTTTAACATCTCACGAAGAGACCTAGGTCTGGATCTTTCAATAGTTAGACCAATAGATTTGCTAGAATCATCTGGATCAGAATCATCCTTGTGTGGATGATATTGTTTTGAAGGCATACAATGATTTTTAGACTTTTTGTTCCTCCTTCGTTTTCTATAATGATCATCATCATCGTCATTATCTGATTCAGGGTTGAGACAGATTTCACAATTGGGTTCGCACATAGATGGGTCAACATCCCATATAAAATGTCCACAATTATGGCTGACATAAACTAGATCTTCGTTAGATTTGAAATAATGAATAGGAGGACTAGATTTACCTTCTGTATGTGAAAATATGGGTTGAATTAGAAGAAACAACCCCAGAAGTAGAAGTTCCATTGGGACCTTCGTTGGGCTTTGCATAAATGGACTTAACTGTTCCATCCTTTAATGTCTTCAGAATCGGAGGAGTTGTTGCATGAAAAAAGTGTTAATGAGGTGCGTAGAACACCTTTTGGTAACTGGTGATCCATTCAGTAGGCATCAACTTTTCAAGCTCCACTGCTAGCAGTTGCTTCGGGATTTAGATGATAATAGTCTAATCATTAGAACGATTAGCAATCATGTAAAGAGCATCCGAAGTAGAATTCGGAAAATTGAGGCCCAAAGTATGATTCTGTAGACGATAGATCATCTGGTGATGTAGAGTAGCCATGATGGCTGTAGAATCTTGATCTGCTCTAGTGATCTGAATCTGAACTTGTAGTCATTAAGACAAAGTGGGATCATCCAAACTGATGTTGAAATCAGGTGCTATCCTCGATATGACACTTCCATTGTTGAGAGTAGTCGACAAGGTACTAATCAAGGCATTTTGGTACATTGTGTAGGCAATGTCTAGAGGAGATATCCTGTAAGCAGTATCTAGAGGAGATATCCTGACTATAGCAGGTATTCTCTTTCTTCCATAAAGTGTGAGAACAAGGCGTATTTATGGAAGAACAAGGCGTATAGTCCTTACATGAAGATGTGTATGATTTTGTTCTCTCTAAAGAGAGATAAACTCCTTTGGTATTTTAAGCTTCACGTATTATTTTACTTTTTGTAGATCTGAGATTACACTGCTCCAATCTGAAACTCTGGATGATTTCCTTGAATTTAGGACGTGAGGTAGACAAGATAGTACATATACTCCGTGTCCAAGAATGATCACGAGCATATATACTGTACGGACTCAACAAAGGTAAAGAAGACTCACAAACAAGATTTTCTACAGCAACATGAGTAATTTTTACTAGATTTTCTATTCTATTAGACAACACACGCTTTACACTAGAAGGTAAACTAGACATAGACAAACTTGAAGATAAATGAATAGGGTCTATCAATAGACAGTGTTTCCATATCTTATGGTTCTCTCCTTACTCACTTAGTCTGTATTTAGATATAATGTTACCGCCGAGTAAGATACGACGATAGCTCTGATACCATACTGGGGACTAAGCCCCCCAAAAGGCCTTGTGAAAAGTCATAGTACCAAATAGTTCACAGAGGCTAAGGCAGCAAGGTGGGGCCCACTGGGCACTTAGTGTGAACTCACACTTTATTGTGGCTCCATTCTTACATTGTTTTTCTAGGATTCAAACTCACGACGTTAGGCAAACTTAGGCGTTATTTAGTGGCTCTGATACTACTGAACCCCCAAAAGGCCTTGTGAAGGGTTGTAATTCCAAATGTTAAATATTGACCTATGAGGCTAAAAGCGTGGCAAAAGGTGTGAGCTTGTACTATTAGCTAACTTTTTTGTCACAGTCACCAAAATCTGAATCAACTTCTTCCCTCGTGTCTGGTTTAGAAGTTAATAGTATTAACAGAAAAAATCTAGTTCTATCAGATTTTAAGTTATTTAAACTTGATCAAATTTTAAATCCAAACCTTATAACTCAATCCAATATCATCGTCGGGTGATCACGTTAAGATGGTCGTTAACCTCTTTTCAACTTTGTACATAACTCAACCCAATACCATCCCTAGGTGATTATGTTAAGATGGTCATTAACCTCTTTTTTCAACTTTGTATATTCTAAAGGAAGCCTAACAAAGGCATTTTCTAATATTGCATGTAAAAATGATAAAGGCTATAAGTCCAGTACTCAACTTGGACTATAATAAACTGGACATTTCGTATTTTGGGCAGAGGAACCCGCCGAGTTTAAATTAAATATTGTCGTTTCTTCCCTGTGTTGGCGTTTTATTCAGTAGATAGAATGGATTTATTCCTTCAAGTAGCAGTTCCAAGTGTTCTTCATTGTTTCATGATCTGTATCGGTGTATGGCGAACTGTGATATTGCATGAGGCTGAATTACAAACGAAGCATCTCAATGAAATCCTGAAATTGCAAATCCATGGTTGCTCAAAGCACAGCAGGTTAGAAAACCAAGCTTAAGAGGAAAACTTTACTGAGAGTAGATTCATTGCAAACACTCTAAAACGATGAAAGCCTGTCACACAAGCTGCAGGTTTTTGAGCACAGAAAAACACTGGGGCAGTAGTCCAAGTTTCTTGTGGATGATAGAGAAACAGAGTCGATTTGAAGACAGGAGCTTATTCGAAAAACATCAATCCGTTAGGATTAAATGCCTCCACAAAAGCAGCATTCCTCTCTCACTTCAATTTTAAGAATTCCCCACCCCGGTCAATTTTCTTGCCAGCGAATAAATTGGCCAAATTTCGAACTACCTTTTTCTTCTTCCTGATAGTGACTGTTGATCGTGGAGTTGTTCGTATGGCTGGAGAGCCGGAATTTCGAACCTTTGTTCGTCTAGACGGAGTCAAATTGACATACTGTCTAGAGGAACTTTTGGGAAACGTCAGTTGCAGGTTCTCTGCACCTGTGCTTTTCTCATGCTTTTGCCTCCTGAGTTTTGGCTCTCCCTCTACCACCACCTTCTTAGCAGATAGTGACCTTGCAGTTCTATATACCTCTCTCTCTTCCTCCAATCTCATTTCCCTTATTTCTCTTTCGGCCATTTCTATTTTCATCAAGGTCTCCTTCTCGCTGGCTTTCAATGCTTCAATCCAGGCCTGAGCTGCTGCAACCTTTTTGTCTGCAATTTCTTCAGCCCTAACAGTACTTCCTGTTAGATAATCATATTCGAACTTTGAGATAGTGATTGAGGAATTATGTCGAGAGACGGAAGCTCTGGATGGCATTGTACTCTCAATTAGCCTTTTCAATTTGTCAAGAGCTAAAGCCTCTGATGTCTTGGCCGCTTCGAGCTCTTGAATTGAAACCTGCAGTCTTTCCTCACTCAAGTCAATTTCAGACTCAGTTTTTAGGATTTCAGCCTTGATAGTGGCAGTTTCTTCACTTACAAGCGCCTTCTCTTTCTTTGCAACCTCTGCTTCTGTCTTTAGTTGTTCAAGGGTAAGCGACAGATTGGACACAACTGATTTAGCCTTCTCTTCAGCTGCAGTTGCGGCTTCTAGTTTAGATTTGGCTCTTAGCAACTTGGAATTCAGATTTTGAACAGTTAGGTCTGCTTTTTCTTCTGTCTTCTTCAGCCGCGCTGTTTCTTCGGAGACATGCTTCAGCTCATCCCTTATGATATCCATTGAGGCCATGAATTGAAAACTCTCTTCTCGAATTGATATCAATTCCTTCTTCGTTGCATTCAATTCTTCTGTAATTGACCTTAGCAAAGGGGAACCTTCCCAATCCTCCCAGTGCCTAAAATTTCCTCCAGAATGCTTCAAGCTGTCAATTCTTTTCACCTTTTTCTCCACCTCCTTAGCATGCTTTAGTTCATTCTGAAGTACATTCACATCAGACAAAGTAACAATCAACCTGGATTCGTCGTCTTTGGCCTGATCAATCTCCTCGATAGTATCTCTAATCCTCCTTTTTATCTCCTCGATTGCGGCTGAAACTTCATGCACTTCCTTCTCACTTTGAACCTTAATTTCTTCATACTCTTTTGATGCCTCGATGCGAGCCAATTCCACTAGTAGTTGCTCTTCATTTACCTCTTCTATCTCCTTCCTAAGCACTTCCACAGAGCTCAGATTGGAAGATAACTTGGAGCTGGAGGCTTCCATCTCCTTCTCTGCCTGCATCTTCTCTTCCTTAACAGAAGCCATATCAAGCTTCAGCTTGCACAATTCTTGCTTAACATATTCCAATTCTCTAACCACTTCTGCATATCCGTGACCTTCAGCATTCCCCTCAAACAATGTCTTACCTTTCATCTTACTTGACTTCTTTATCCTCTCCATGTCTCTCACTTCCGATTTCACCTTTGAGTTGGACTCCTCAATTTGTTGAGCTAGGCTTTTCGCAGCGTTTTTGACCTCTAACAGCTCGGATTCTGCTTCAGCCTTCACTGATTCTGCAGCTTTCCTACTCTCTCTATACTTAACCGTGTCTCGCTTTGCCATGTGCAGCTCTTTGGTTCTTGAATTTGACTTGTACATGAATCAGCAATAGAGAGTTTAAACACAAAAGGACTACAAACTAACATAACTGAAAAATTTTAAGAAAATGCAGTCGGGGGGTTTGGTCTGACGATAATAACATACCTCAGGCAAATCCATCTGAGCTTTCTTCATCGAAGGACTACGTTCAAGGATTCTTTCTCCATACATATTAATGGCTGCTTTTACTGACCCAATTCTTCTACGATCCTCAAAAGCTCTTCGATCCATTCTATGCACAACCTGATACATAAACAAATAAACCAAAGTACACACAAGCTAAAACTCAAGTAAGCATCCAAAAACCGAAAGCTGGGGGTGATTGTTTTTTGACAAGAAAAACTGCAGTGTCGACAATATTAGCTACCAAATGAAAAGGTCCTGATGGAAATATTTAAACTTCAAGAACAACTTACGAATATTCCCATGAAAACTTACCTGGGAATTCCGGTTTTAATAAAACCAATTTCTTTTCACGAAAAAGAACGTAGTTGCTTAGTCCATATGTAGTAAGTACGTCAGGAGCAGAGTTCCAGGCAAGAAGCACCTAACAGAACTGAAGTCCTCCAGTTCAAAGAGCCTTTATCTGCAAAAAGTGAAAAAAAAAAAAGCGGTAATCGAGAGGAAGAGGATTCATAGTCCTGATGATTGGCTGGTATTGGAAGAATCGCTGCCTCCACCTGATTATCACTATTTATTTTTCTTGATAGGGACCACCTATTTGTTTATTTTCAGCAATACATCAAAAAAAAAAAAAAACTGTGAATGGAATGGAATTGGATACCTTTTTTTGTTTAATTTGCAAGTTATTCTTCAGAATTAGTAACTTGATTACAGACAACATTTAAACACCAGCCGTTATCCAATGACCTAAGAAATTGTCAACTTACAAGCATTATGATAAATTCAAAGTATTCTGTACTCAAACTCATCCAATTATATTTGTCACTATTACGACAGATGATTGTCTTTGTCATTAAGTTTGATGTTAATATTATTAGTCCATCTAATTATATTTGTTATGATAAGTGCATAAGATTTTCTTAGTGTTACACAAAAATGAAGCGATTTTCTTATGTTTTCCATGAAGAGGTTTCTAATAAATACGGTGAAAGGTGATTTCAATGTTGACATCAATAAAATTTAGAAATGTAGTCTTTTTAAATAATTTACTTGAATCTTATTCTTTTTTCAAAATATACTAAACTATAAATTAGATGCTTCAACTGATGATAATATAGTCATATATTTGAATTTAAAATGAAATTTTGAATTGTACAATACAAAAAATGTTGTTTTCTTTTCATGGTTTGTTTAATAAAAAAGAGTTAATTAAAGAAATATTTTCAAAAATTATATATTTTGAATTCACTCTTTTGTAATCTGATTTGTGGTTGATTATTGTAATGTCACTCCACTTTTGTGAAATTGATACTCAACATTTTGATGTTATGCTGAAGTAAGTCAAGAAAAGGGATTTAAAAAATCAATAATTATTGAATATAAAAGTATTAAAAAGAACTTTATAGAGCGAAAACACTTCCTTCTCATTTCATATTAAATACTTCAATTATTAACAATGTATAAATTTAAATTTTTTCTTGACTTTGAATGAAAAAAAAATTCTAACTTTATTTTTTTGAGGTGGATTAAAGTGAGCAATTGAGCTAAATAAATTTTGAAATATTTAATTGAGATAACCTTAATATTTTAATTTATCAAAATTTGTACACTAATGATATTACATATCTTTTTGTGAATAAATGGACAAAAAGAAGTATCCAATAAAATTATTAAAATTTTCATTCCATAGATATTTGAGAGTATCTTGAATTTATATTAAAGTTCCATAAATAAAATTCTTTAAACATAGATTTATTACTTTACTGAAACAATTACTAATTTAATTCGAATACAATACCTTTCAAATGAAAAAAACAATAGAGGTAGTGCCTATTTGACATTTTCACTCCACTGAAATTCTAAAATTAGTACTATAGGTAAAATGTACAATATGTGCAATATCTAGCTTTATAAATAGCATGTCATATATTAAACTACTGATTGCAGAAGCATACAAAACTTGCTATATAATTGCTTTCTCCTCCTCGATAGAAGGACTTGTTCACTACTTAGTTTGAAGTGATTAGCAAAACAAGGCTAAGTGTTTTATTTTGATCCATGCAAAACCTATGAATTATCTTCTCAATATACTTCTCTTGAGACAACTATAACACTCTAACTTTCTTATCTCGCATAATCCTCATTCTAAGGACCTTTCTAGTGTCCCAAATCTTTGCAATTAAATTAAGCCTAATATCTGAAATATGTTTCACATTCTTTATAATTAATCTGCTACCATTGTTGGTTTCTAATCAGACATCACTAACACCAACAATCTTTGCATTGCTATCGTTGCACGGTTTTGAAAACTCTAAAATCACCTATAGCATAATTCATGAACAACTCCCTTCGAGCTATAGCATGAGTGGAAGCACCAATGTCAATAAACCAATTACTCTCGTGAATTGTCAAATTGATGATATCAACATTATAAAGGATAAGAAAATCTTGCTTAGCTGTAATGGCAATTCTCTCATTATTGCTATCATTAACTTTTTTGGCTTCAATTCTTTGCCTTTCTAGTTCGCTTTCTTCCATTTCTGGAAGAATTTCTTGATATACCCTTTTTTGTAACAGTAATGGCACTCAACGTTGGCATGTTTATTGGACTTTCCTCAGCTTGCATCTTTGCTTTTGTCACTATTTCTCAAACTCTTACTCTGACACCTCCTTCTGGTGACTACATTTTGAAACATCTGATTGTGAAGATGAAGTACTTTGTCATCTACACCTTATCTCTTTATTCATGATACCACCCTTAAAGTAGTCTAATGATACTATACCATACGGAAAAAAATTGTCAATTTAAAGTCCCTTAAGACTCTAGCAAGGACATAAGCATCATTACCCCAAGAACCTCATCATCAAACTTGATGTCTAAACTTTCTCCCTGATCCATAAACTCTTGGAATTCATTCAAGTGGTCAATTACAGCAGTACAGTTCCATGATAAAGTCCATAGTAATCCGTTCCCATTTTCACTCCGAAATGGGCAATGAATGGAGCTTCCCTACCGGAGCCTGGTGCTCAGCTTAACTTGTTGGCAAGTCATACATCGAGATACATACTCCGCCACTTGCTTCTTCATTCCAGGCCACCAGAAATGCTGGTTTTTTTGAAATATCTTTTTCTTCCGACCTCCAAATGATTTGATCTTTGATTTGGAATAAACTAGTAACATAAGGCTACATTTTTTTATGAAGACATCGATTTCGAATTTTGTCTTTAAAAGTTTCCAATTTTGAATTGAAGTTCAGTGCTGGGCGTAGGAAAAAATGCAGAAAATGGATGATGAATGCACATATATGTGTTTATTCTTTTATTAGTGTTTATGATCAATCATGGGCTATAATTTGGTTATGGATAATGTCGAGTTGAAAGGGGATTAGAATAATGGATAAATGATGATCATTAAACTAGAAATGATAGATTAAGCATGAGGAATTGAATGTTGTAAGTAAAGAGCTAAAAATTTGATCTGAAACTTCCATGAGTTTTCTGTACTGATATAGAGAGTTTTTAACAAAGTTGACTTTATGGAAGTTGTAGATCTTTCTTTAAGCTTTCTATTGATATAAAGTTTCAACTTAGTCAAGTAAAACAATTTATTATTGCCATGATTTGTTCAAGCTTAAACCACAGGGTCCTAGCATGTTTTTCATCGTAAACGTGATTATAAATATTATCTTCAACAAATTGTCGAATAAAACTATATACCAATTCATGGTCAAATTCTCATTCTTCATCTAATTTACCCTTAGGCTTTTTCGTAGCAAATAATAGCAAATGCAACTTAATAACGAAAAAAAGATCTTTCATCTTGTTTCTCCATATGTGGTAATTTGTGTCATTTAATTTCGCTAAACTTCTAAAATCTACCCTCCATAGCTTAACATAGCAATAACCAAACCTCACTCTAATACCAACTATTGGCTTATGGGGGAGAAATTAGGTGCACGATCAAATATTATAAAAATTGAATCCTCTTATCTTTGTTTTAATGATTGAGTAAAATAATAAATAAAATTGTGAAATAAAAGCACCGAATTTTTTATATGGAGAACCCTCTCAAGGTAAGGAGTAAAAACCATGGGCACAACCAATATTTCTTCCACTATTAAAACTAATGATACAACAAAAATTTCTCTCTAAAGTTAATTAGAGGGAAATAATAAAAAAAACTCTTAAGAATAACATTCTTAGAATTCATAAAGAAAAAAAAACTAAATACTCAAGTCAAATTACCACAAAAAATACTCAATATTTTTCTTGGCTTACACTTATAAACTCCTACTATTTTTTAGTAATCAAATAATTGATATAATACTCAAATATTTGGCTAATTGTTTTTGTGAAAGATTTTCCATCTTTCCAATCTTGTTTGGTACACTTTTTTTAGCATATTAAGAAAAAAGTTATGACGCATTAGAAATCTAAGGGTCTCTGTAGCGTCGCTGACATATTTAAGAAAGAAGTAATGGCTCCTTAAGAAGTTTGGTTTCTATATGTTATTAGCTGTCAATCTATTCATTTATTAAATCATTATACTTTTTTCCGAATTTTGATAACTTTGTTCTTCTAATTGTTTTGGCTTTCAACTTATAATTTTGAGACCTCCACTGCCACAACAAGCATCATCACCATTAACTTTCTATAAATTTTGATACTTTGAATAATTTTATTATTCACTAATTATTCTAAAAAGTTTAAAAATCTATGTATACTTTTTAGAGGTTATTGTTCTAGAAAATGTCCCTCCTAAATAACATTATTCAAGAGAACAAGTTCAAAACAAAATTTATTCCCATTTCTTGAGTCACCAGGGAGCAAATTCTTTTCATACTTTTAAAAATATATATTGATAATTGTTGGGAACTCAGGTTGAGTCTGATCCTGGTCGTAATGAAATAATCACAAAACTTTTTTGTATTTTTGATTTTCTGAAAACCAATATCACTTTAATTCTATAAAACGATTAAGATATAAATCACAATAAAGTAGAATCTTAATTCGTCTCTTATTTTGAAGCTTGATCCTTATCTTGTCGTATCCCTCAAACTGTTTATGAAATCGATCTGTCTTAACTACCGTAATCGTACAAATGTTTGGCCTCTAACAATATCTATAGAATAAGTTGAGAGAATTCTGTAATACTTACAGACAGGGTAAGCAAGAAGTCCTAGCTTTATTAGAGCTTAAGCCTATATATAATAAGCTTTGGATGTTTTAGTAATTTAATTGATCCTTATTTATTAAATATCTCATATTGATCCTTATTTATTAAATATCTTACATTTAATCATAAAGTTTCTCAAACTTTATAATCAAGTCCAACTTGATTAAATATCTTCACTCTTTACAACTCATTCTATATGTGAGACCCATTAGGTTCCCAAATATGTTAGCAATGGTTATAAATTATAATTATAATTCATAATTAGAAATATAAAAATAAAAATCCTTTAAATTTATCTTTAATTCTTTAATTAAACAATTTATAATCATAGATCAAGATTGATGTCTAACAACGCATCATAATCACCCAAATATTTAGGAATGTCAAAGTGGTTTTGACTAGCCTTTCTGTGCATATTTTTTTTCGTATAATTCAATCATTTCATCATACAATGTTCTCGTTGGATGTAAAGTATGGAATTAATGTCTAATTTATTTTTAGTCTAATCATATTAGTTCTTTGCTATTAGTTATATATCGATTCAATTAATGAAATTTGTAAGCTATTTACAAAATGTCATTCTACCTTGGCCAAGGATTTCTCAGATTAATACTAGTTGAGAATAATGGAACATTCTTCCTAATTACTTTAGGATGATCAATCCTATCTTGATCACATAACTACCTCCATATAGTTCATACTTCATCCAATGACTACTGATTGACCAACTTATGATTAAATAGGTCATAAGTAGTATCAAAACATAGTAATTCCTATACAAGATAACTTTAGAAATCTCAAGTTAAAAGATCACTTATACAATCATCACAATGAGAATTCCATAGACATATAAGCAATGTTTCAAATGGATCTTTCATATCGAGTCTTTTAGTGAACATGTTCTCTAACAAGAACCTAAACGTTTGTTTAAGTATCTATGTACTTTAGTTTTATGAGATTGACTACTTCCTTCATAAGGAAAAACAAAATGAGTGCTAGTCTTTTTTCGTTCTATTAATGTCTATTCTTAACAAAACAATGAGTAGGAACATTTAAGGATAATACATAAATGTAATATCAATATTATAATTAGAATCTCATTATAATTACATTTACAATGTAATTATCCCATGGACTTTATCATATACATCTAAATATGTACAAGATAAAAATGTCTTTAAATTATATTATCACTAAACTAAAACCAAAGCGATTGGTTGTAGGGTATAAACTAATAATCTCTCAGTTACGCTAATCCAATCATTTAAGTATGTTATACCATATCTCCATATGATGATTATATTACTATGGCTTAGTAAGAGAATTCTATAAGGTTCTCTATAGTGAGCACTTACGTAAATCTTACAACATTCATCTTAATTATTAACAGAATTAAGAAAAATTGCCTAAATACAAACTTGGATCTTTGATGAGACATTAGCTCGTTATGTATGCCCAATGGTTTTAATGTTCGATAGTACATTACTGTCTTAAACAATGTAAGGAACTATATCAAGTTCATTAAAGAACATGTTGATCCAATTAATCATATCCACCAAATGAAAAATATATTATGGCTTAATTAACAACAATTTCTACATTAGAATCTTTCTAATGGATAATTAATTTAATTCTAAAGTAAATATCCTTATCTCCTTAAACTCAAATATTAACTCATATATAGAATAATGGATATCTTTAATACTTCACAAGTATTTGATATCTCAAATACTAAACATCTTTAGTACATTATCTATATACTTGGACTTAGAATAGGTGAACAACTTCTAATCTATCTCTGTATTTGTATTTCCCATAATTAATTTATTACCTTTTCCTATCTAATAAGAGTTGTTTTTGGAAAATTATGTTTTCAACAATTGAAAGTTAGAATTGTTGTTCTCTATGAGCAATATGTCTCCATATACTCCTAATGAAGAGGACAACTATACTCCCACTAACCTTCTTACAGACATGATAAATTCATAATCATCTCCAAAATAAACTCTTTGAATTCATCATGAAAGTGAATCTTTTAATGTCTCATAGCCTTTCAATTATACATCAAATGTATCAATAAAGGCAATAGTTCCAATTGGATGCTCTGCCATGAGTTTTGAATTTTTCAAATTTCATCTTACTCTCACTACTTATCTTAAGAGCCATTCTCCTATAAGAATATATTCAGACAAACAATTTGTTCAATAAGTCTGTAAGATTATATCTATCCTTTTGAATATCTCATAACCTTTTATTATCCAATCTAGTTCTAAACTTAACGGATAGTGTATGCTTCAACCAAGCATTATATCCTTGAATCATTAACTTTGACTCTTTTAAAGACATAACGTTTCATATCTAATATGAAATCTTACTAATTGATTCAATTGGAACTATTGAAGGTAAGTCATTATACTAGGCATCGCTATAGAAGAAATACTATTGCAGCATACAATATCTTATATTGTATTTTCCTCATTACAGAAATCTATGCTCTTATGAACTTAATTATGAAGGTATTCACCAAAGAATCTCATTCTCTATAGATAACTGAAAATTTAAAACTTAACACAACTATCTCATCGAAGTGCTTCAATATTCTCAATGTTTAATTTCTACTCATATATATTAAACAAATAATAATTTAAAAAATTTGAACTTTTCAAAATTTTAAATCATTATTTGTTTAATATATATGACTATATCATATAAAATAATTATTAATCTAATGAAATATAAGTATCATCCTTCTTATGAATCGTTATTCCATTCAATGCATCAAATGGATAAATTTAACAATTCATTACCATCATCATCCTTTCACTATAGGTTAATTTGGTTATTCTTCAACTTGACAAGTTTCACAAGTTTCATACAATTCATAATTATAAGGATAACTATATTCTTTTATGTAATTTTATGATTCTCGTTAAGTTGAATTAACCAATATGACATAAAAGGATAGTCTCGGTTATCCAACTTCATATTCTTACCACTTATGATAAGTATAAGTCTCCTTTGATCCAATATATACAAGTTGTTTGTATAAATTGACTCAACTAATTTTATTTAACAATCTATTTCTTACCGAGCATTAAACATTATAATAGTGTTGAATCTAAATTTGGTATCAAATACTCATAAGCATTAACTAGAAATACATATGATCTCTATAACATCTCATATAGACGAGAAAAGTCATGAAATCAATTTTCTTCTTATGAAAAATATTATCGTACTATAATTAATCCTTTAATTGTAGTCCACAATCATGCTTCCACAATCATGCTTTTAGTAGGCTAAATTAAGTGTAAAAATTTCATCAAGGTACTATGCCTTTTAGCACTACTCAATTCAAACTCTTGCATCTTGTATCATGGTATTGACATACATCTTTCATGTTGTCATCAAAGTTTATAAGACATTACTCAACTCAAAATGTCAATACATTTTGTCATCTATATGATTTTGACATGTTTTTAAAACTTTGGTCCAAATCCTCAGTAGGTATTATAGCAAAATTGCATAATAGGCATACAATTTCTTGTTTATACCTTTAAGAATTTTTCTCAAACATAATCCTATATCTAAGAAATTTGGTTTAATAACTCTTAGCATCAACTATACAAAACAAGGTAAATTTCACTCAGAATAGAATATTAATGTAAGAAGAGCAATGTAATTAATTTTATGCCATGACTATCAAATGAGATTATAACTCTAATCATATATTTGTTTACTCCCATTATTTTGTTGGAAACAATAGCCCTCACTATTATTCAGAAAGATTACTTTAATCTTTCTGGTGGCTTAGGATCTCATTCAAATACAGTTGATCTTGAGTTTGCTTAACAAACCAACTAAACTTAAATTACATAGATAATAACTTTATCAATCACATCTCACGTTACTCTTAGATTTGTTAGATGACAACTCTTGCAAAAACATATCTTATATGTTATTCCTAATTCTGCCTCTAAATTCATGTGATCACAAGTTTGCTTATCCAAATCACACAAATTTAGTTAAGTAGAATCCACTGTCATAAGACTAAAAATGTTTAAGTTAAAGTGACTTTGAGTTTACTCAACAAGTCTATAATAAACAGAACTCTGGTTTATTCTTATAACAGTGGAAGGTGATAATCACATTCTCAACATGTGCTTAATGTTTTAACAAGGGATTTTAACTTCATTCGTCTCATTAAACACAAAATTGCATGTAAAATATCACACATATAAAACATACAATTTAATATGCGTCTAATATATATATATATATATATATATATATATCAACCATATAAATGAAGTATACAACTTATGCACTCATAATCAAATTATATGCATAAAGCATCAAACTTTATTTGATTCTAGTTATTGATCTTCATAATTCAAAATAATATTTTCAACTCCTTGAAAAAATTAAATTAGATTAAACCCATAGATTCCTAAATAAACTAAACTCCTATTACAAATAGAAAATTATTTTAATTTGAAAACAATTTTCAAATTTAATTGAAAATTTTTCTAATTATCTTGACTCCTGTAACAAAATTTAATTGAAAACAATATTCAATAAATTATTCTTCTTATTTATTATAATTTAGAAAATTTTCTTTTTCAAAATATTATAAGAAACATATTCTAATCCAATTAGAAATTACTATTTATAATCTCATTAGAAGTTACTTTTACTTAATTAGAAAACTATTTTCTAATATAGAAAGGAAACTACTTTCAAAATTAAATAAAATACTTTTAAATTTAATTAAGAAAGTCCTTTATATTATTTATTTAAAGATTGATTTCTTAAGTAATTAGAAAATCTTTCTCTAATAAGTGAGAAACCTATTTTCAAAATGTTAAAGAAAGCACATGAAAACATTTTCAAAAGTTAACTAAGAAAAATACCTTTTCTAAAAAAATTAAGAAACTTATTATTTATAAATAAAGAAATAATTTATAAATAAATTAAATAATAATTCTCTAAAATAAAGTCATAAATTGAATTTATTTCAATCAAATTGAAATAAATAAATTTAATCAAGAAACACCTTTCTTAATCACGTAAGAATACACTTTTCTTAATTCTAAGGAACTTAATTGATTAATTTCAATCTAATTAGAACTAATTAATTCTAATTTTAGAAACTACTTTTTAAAAATTAATTAGAAACCAATATAATTATTAATGTTAATCAAATTAAGAAAAATAATTAATATTAAGATCTCATCTTCATAAATATAATCTCATTATATTAATAATCTAACATAACCTAATTATGTCAGGTAACTCTTTTAAAAATTTGCTTGATTATAATTATTGATTTGATAATTTATTAAATTTAATAATTCATCTCATTGAAAAATTAAACTAAATTCCAAAGTATTCCTAATAAAATCAACATTTGAAAACAATTTTCAAACAATTATAAACTAATTTTCTAAATTTATTAGGGGTTAAAACATTAAAAAATAAACAAAAGGAGGATTCTGTATGGTGCTTGTGCTCAAGGGCATTGACGTCTCTTCCTGAATAGATGCTGGGTTTTCCTTCGCTCTCAGCGCCGTCTCCATTATTCTTCACCCCATCGTGTCACCGCACTGCCATTTTGTCCTCTGCACCAACACCTCCTATTGTGCCATCGTCTTCCTTATCCATTAGATTTACATGCCCTTGGCGATGCCATTGGTTCCACTAGTGGTGATGCTACTGATTCCACCAGTGGTGAGTGGCCTTGTCGTCGGTTCACGGTTGCACCAACAATGGTTCGTCGCTAGTTTCAACCCATCAACGCACCAAGTGATTTCAAAAGCCAAAAACAAGACCAACAGCCCAGGATAATTTTCAAATGCTACGTGAATTGAAAAATTTTTCATAATAAGGCAGATGCTTAGAGACATACAAATTTCCAAAATGCATAATCAAATTTCAAAACAAATAAAAACATAGGGTGAACATGTAATATGATTTTCGCACAAATCAATATTCCAGAACACAAGAACAAGATACAAAAGGAAGAAACAATTTTCTAGAAGACAAAATAGACACAATAAGAATTTCTAAAATAGTTTCAAGATTAATAAAACAATAAGCCTTAGTGTATGCTTTAACAAGAGTTAAGAAGAGCTAGACGTCAAGACAAAATACAAAGGAATAAGGCAAAAGAAGGAGAGCAAGGATGAGATGAGAAGACACTAGTGGACTTTATAAGGCTAGGTTTTAGCCCTCAAACAGTTACAAGGATTGTGGTTTAAGCCAATACCCTTGAGATCAAGCTGACACTCCTCAACATACTTAAGCAGTGTGTAGTCTTATAGGTTGTCAAACGAAGATCCCAACGGTCATCTTGCTAATTTCTTGGAGATCTGTGACACCTTCAGGTTTAATGGGATGTCTGATGATGCTGTGAGGTTAGGATTGTTTCCTTTTACCTTAAGGAATTGGGTAAATACATGGTATAACTCACTCAGTTCAGGGCAAATCACTACTTAGGAGTAGCTAGCTTAAGCTTTCCTGGATAAATACTTCCCCTTAACTAAGAAAACAAGAATCATCAAGGAGATCACAAACTTTCAACAAAGTGATGGAGAGTCTTTGTATGAATCCTAGGATAGATTTAAGGAATTACAAATGAGTTACCCCCACAACGACCTTCCGAGGGAGTTCCTTTTGCAAACTTTCTACACATCACAATGGTGTGAATTAGAGCACAAGGGGAACCATAGATGTAGCTACATAAGGGTCTTTGGTGAGGAAAACTATTGATACAGCTTATGACCTTTTGGAAGAGTTGGCAAGAAATAACTACATGTGGCCAAATGAAAGGAGTAGACAAAGGACCAAGAAGCAAAAAGGGATGATTCCAATTGACTCGGTGACAACCTTGCAAGCACATACAAGGAGCTTCTTCATCCACAGTCAAGGCCATGCAATTACAATGTGAGTTATGTGGGCAGGAAAACCATGGCACAACTGAATGCTTTTTTCTGGGAGCCAGTGGCACAGAACATGTCAATTACCTAGGCCAGCCTTAAAGAGGTAACAATCCATGCTCTAACGCTTACAATCCTGGGTGGAAAAACCACCCAAATTTTGCATGGAATACTAATAATACAGGTGCTTAAGTGAGAGCACAAGGACCTCTTAGATTTCAATAAGAACAACTTAGGTCTTTGGAGAGTAAAATAAGCAAGTTAATGGATGTAGGTTTTAAATTCTCAAGCCAAGAGGAATGTTAAAGAAGACAAAAAGAGAGTCAGAAGAGAACGAAGGCAAAGTTTAACCAGATTGCAAAGAACCACGCTTCATCCATCCACAACTTGGAGGTATGGATAGGTCAATTTGCTAATGCTTTGTCTTATAGGAACGAAGGAAACTTACTAAGAAACACCGAGGCCAATCCAAAGGAACACCTCAAGGCGATCACATTTAGGAGTGGCAAGCAATTGAAAGAGCTAAATGTGCAAAAAGATAGCCAAGCAAAGAGATAGAAAAAGAGAAGGTGGAAGAGAAAGAAGAAGAGAAGCCATATATACCACCGCCACCCTACAAGCCTAATATTTCATATCTACAAATGGTGAGACAACATCAAGTAGACACTTAAATCTTCAAATTCTTGAAGAAGTTAAATATAATTCAGATTAATTTGTCTTTGGTGGAGGCATTGGAGCATATGCTCAAGTATGCAAAGTTTCTCAAGGACATATTAATGCACAAACGCACTTGAAAGGGTCATCAGATGATGACCTTGACGGTGAACTGTAGTTCGATCATTGCAAGCACAATGCCTTTAAAAATACAAGATCTAAGGAGTTTTACTATTCCATGTGTTGTTGGGTTTAAGAGACGTCAAGCTAACATCTATGCTTATCCAATTTATGGATCAATCCATCAAGAAGTCATTTGGAGTACTAGAAGATGTTATAGTAAAAGTGGAAAAATTTATAATTCCTGTTGATTTTGTTGTGTTGGATTTTGAAGAAGATAAGAACTTTCCATTGATTTTGAGTAGGCCCTCTATGAATACTAGTAAGGCATTAGTTAATGTGCATGATGAAAAATTGGTTTTGAGAATTGGTGATGAGCAGGGTGAATTCAATATGACTAAATCTTTGAAGAAGCCGGTGGATGGAAGTGCATGTATGAAGATTGATGTTGTGGATGATTATGTGAAGGAAGTTAAAGAGGAAGTTGTTGAATTGTATAGGGATGAGAGTGTAAGTAAAGAGAAATTGTGTAAGGAGGGTGAGCAAGAGAAGTTGGAGAGAACGGATGCACCCATACCACCCCCTCCATTGTAAAGCCACCCATTGTAGAACTAAAACCCTTACCTTCCCACTTGAGATATAAATTTCTAGGTAAAGACCATACCCTACCTATCATCATTTCCAAAAAGTTAGATTTTGAGCAAGAAGAGAAAGTGTTCAATACCATTAAGCAGAGGTTGAGAGCTATGGGGTGGCAGATTTATGATATTATGGGATTAGCCCCAATATGGTGATGTATAAGATTAACCTTAAAAAAGGATGTAAGACAGTGAGAGATTGAAAAAGAAGGTTAAATCCAAACATGCACGGGGTTGTGAAGAAGGAAATGGTGAAGCTTTTAGATGCATGTACTATATACCTAATTTCAGATAGTGAGTGGGTGAGTCCGGTGCAATGTGTGCCTAAGAAGGGAGGCATACCAGTGATGGAGAATAAAAAAGGTGAAAAGATTTCCACTAGGACCATCACAGGTTGGAGAGTGTATATTGACTATAGGAAGCTCAATTTGGCCACTAAGAAAGACCATTTCTCATTACCTTTTGTGGACCAAATGATTGAGAGGGTGGCTGACCATGCTTTTTATTTTTTTCTTGATGGATATTCAAGGTATAATAAGGTGTTCATATACTCACAGGACCAAGAGAAGACTACTTTCATTTGTTTTTACGTGACTTTTGTTTACAAGAGGATGCCTTTTGGTCTATGAAATGCACCAGCCACATTCCAAAGGTGCATGACGGCCATCTTTGCAGATATGAATGAAGACTTTATAGAGGTATTTATGGATGACTTTTCTATTTTGGGGACCTTTTTAGCATTGCTTGTTTAATTTGAATAAAGTGCTACAAAGAAGCAAGGAGTCTCATTTAGTCTTGAATTGGGAGAAGTGTCATTTTATGGTCCAAAAGAGAGTTGTTTTGGGCCATAAGATCTCATGTAGAGGGATTGAGGTAGATCGAGCTAAGACTAAAGTGATTGAAAAGCTCCCTCATCCTACTAACATCAAAGGTATCCGAGCATTCCTTACAGATGCTTCATCAAGGACTTTTCTCTTATTGCTAGATGCTTAACTCACTTGTTAGCTAAATATGTGTCTTTTGTGTTTGATGATGATTATTTAGATGCTTTTAACAAGTTAAAGAAGTCACTTATAACAACACCTATTTTGATGCCGTTGGATTGGTCACTTCCCTTCGAGATTATGTATGATGCAAGAGATCATGCCATTAGTTATGTACTAGGATAGTGGAAGGAGAAGAGGTTACATGTAATATATTATGCTTGTAAAACCTTGACAAGAGCACAATTGAACTATAGCTCTATTGAGAAGGAGTTATTTGTAGTGGTATTTGCATGTGAAAAATTTTGTTCTTATCTTTTGCGCTCACAAGTTATTGTTTTTACAAATCATGCACTGTTGCATTATCTCTTTGCAAAGAAGGATGCCAAGGCTAGGCTTATCTGATGGGTGCTTCTGCTCTAACAATTCAACATTGAGATTAAGGATAAGAAAGGAGCAAAAATATTGTAGCAGACCACTTATCGAGAATTGAAAACATACAAAATGAAGAGGAAGAGGAAATTAAAGAGCGTTTTCCTGTCGAGGCCTTAATGATGGTTAAAAAATGCCTTTTTTCTTTAGTTTACAGAGACTGCCAATTATCTCTCAAGTGG
Organism: Erythroxylum echinodendron; assembly: GCA_027575705.1. NCBI lineage: Eukaryota > Viridiplantae > Streptophyta > Magnoliopsida > Malpighiales > Erythroxylaceae > Erythroxylum > Erythroxylum echinodendron. The sequence continues at coordinate 18,079,935 of JANZXR010000002.1, read as the reverse complement.
TATTCTTCCCCTTAATCTCTCGCATCAACAAAGGAAGCGTTTCTTATTTCAGTGTTCTCACTATATTTGTGATGAACCTGTCTTATATAAAATATATGTTGATAGTTTGATTTGCAAGTGTGTCCCTAAAGGTGAAATGCCTGAAGTTTTAACTCAGGGTCATAATTCAGTTTATACAGGACATTATGGAGCGAACAAGACGATTGCTTGCATTTTGGAGTGTGGATTCTACTAGCCAAACTTGTTCAAGGATGCTAGGATGCTTGAAATTTTGTATTGCATTGTTATAGGTGCCAAAGAGTGGCCAATATTTCGAAGAGAGATGAGATGCCACTTTCAAACATCACAGAGGTGGAGATATTTAACGTGTGGGGCCTGGATTTCATGGGACCATTTTCATCTTCACGAGATAACTCTTATTTATTAGTTGGAGTTGATTATATGTCTAGGTGGGTCGAAGCAATAGCTACTCTAACAAATGATGGCAAGGTAGTGGAACGATTCATCAAGAAATCTTTAATAGATTTAGGGTGCTTAGAGCGATCGTAAGTGATGGAGGCAACCATTTTTGCAACAAACCTTTTGAGGCTTTTATTAGGAGATACAATGTTCATCATAGAGTGGCAAACCCTTATCATCCACAAACGAGTAGCCAATTAGAGGTGGTGAATAGAGAGTTGAAGAAGATTTTGGAGAAGCTAGTAAATACTTCAAGAAAATATTGGGCTTTGAAGCTGGATGATACATTGTGGGCTTACAGGACAACTTTTAAAACTCCCATAAGTACAACACCATATCAACTTATGTATGAGAAGGCTTGCCATTTACCTTTGAAGTTGGAGCATAGAGCCTATTAGGCAATTATAAAATTGAACATGGATTGGGAGCTAACTGGCGAGAAGAGATTGTCACAACTTGATGAATTGGAGGAGTTAAGGTATGATGCATATAAAAATGCCAAGTTGTGCAAGGAAAGGGCTAAGAAGTGGCATGATGCCCACATCAAGAAGAAGGAATTCAAGAGTAAGGATTTAGTGCTTTTATTCAATTCACGACTTCGGTTATTTCTCAAAAAGCTTAATCCAAGATGGAGTGGGCTCTTCAAGGTTATTCAAGTGTTTCCCCATGGAGCTTTTGAGTTGAAAAACGATAAGGGTGAAACTTTTAAGGTTAATGGGCATAGGTGCAAGCTATACTTTGGATGGCCATTCTCATAAGAAAAGGAAGTACTTTCTTCCTTTCACTCACTCTTTCATGATTGCATATGGAATGGTCATGCTAATGACCTTAACTTAGCATGTTTGTCTTTCATTTGCTTGTCTTTTTGTTAGTGGGGTTTTGTTTTAATTTTATAATGTTTAGTTTGGTTTTGATTGGGTTTTAACTTGTTTCACCACTGGATCTCTTGTTGTTTAGGTGCCCAATGATGTGTTTTGAGGTTACTTAGAGGTTTTTTGTGCATTATAGCTTGTTGGAGGACCAAAGGACGAGAGGAAAAATGTGCCACCTCTATCGCCTCTATCACCATAAGCCCATCTTGCCTTTAACCTCTTATCTTGTTCTTCTTGTGTTTTGTGTTTGTTTTTCATTATGTTGTTTGTTGGTTTTGGGTGTTCTCCTTTTCAAATTGAGGACAACGTGTTGTTCAAGTATGGGGAGGTAGTCTCTGCATTTATGTTTTCATTTTTGCATGTCATTTAGGATGCATGTTAGGTTGTTAGTATTAGGTGTGTCATTTCCTTTACATTTGAATCTTTGTAATGAATGTGTTGCCCTGAGATTCTATCATGGTAGTTGGAATGAGATTAAATGCATACGTGAACTCAAATTAGGCTACTTGAGTAAATAGTGAATCATGTGGAGAAATGAAAGTGGTTGGCTATATAAGCTTACTCAAAGCTGGACACTTGAGCAATGAGGTAGTGTATAGAAGCATAATGGATTTGCATTTGAGCCTATGTGAGGAATTGAGCCTTTATGTCTCCATTCTATAGTCATTTCATTTCCTTGTTTATGTGATGCTTCCTTAGGTAACTACCTTTAGAACTTGCTTTGAATCGATTTCAATCTACTGGATGCATACTAGATAGAAATGATTAAGGCCCTTTTTGTTTTAACCCTTAGCTTAAATGACCAACCCTTTTGTTATCCCTTACTAGCCCCGTTAAGCCTTTAACCTTTTGTTTCTTGAAATCACCCCATTTTAAAACCCACAAACTCCATTAGCTTTCCCAATCACAAGTTAATAGAGTGTTAAGTGATACTTTAGTTTGGAATTTTTTTGGTTTCAATTTTTTTCCTTTCTGAGATGCTTTGAGTAGATTTTAATACTTCTACTCTTAGAGAACATTGCATATATTTGCTATTTTCCGTTCATTGTTTCTTTATTATGATAAAAAAGAGAAAAGAATAAAATCAAATAATAAAAAAGAAGAAAAAGGAATAACATGTAATAGCATTAATAAGTGCGGAGTAGTGGTCATATCCATTTGCATATATCAGAAGTATATCTTTGTCATCCCTTTGTACAATTAGTACTTTATAAATGCTTGTAATAAACCCCTAAAACCTTTTTGACCCACCTTAACACTAGCCATATTAGAACCTAAAATAAAGTCCTTTTGATCTATTTTGACATGTAATCATTGTGGAGGAGAATTGGTGTATTAGCAAGCCTATGATAGTGTAGTTTCCTATAGGAAGTTTTAACAAAACACTAACCATCAAACACTTGAGAGAAATAAGTGAAATCCGTAAGCAAGGTCCATTTTGAGTTTATACTTGCATCGATGAAAATTAGTTATGATGTGTGTAATAGCTTGACACTTGAGTTAGCCAAAGTTTAAGGGATTGCATGCTTTTAATCTTCGTGAATATGAAGTGATAGAATTTTATTAGTTATATTTGATTTTTGCTTGAGGACAAGCAAAAGTTTAAGTATGGGGATGTTGATAGGTGTAAATTTCATTGTATTTTTCAGGTAATTTAATGTGTGTTTAGTGGTTAATTTGATTGTTTAGTACGTGTTTAGGTTAAGAATTGTGTTAGTTCATAAATATTTATGTTTTAAGTGTTTTTTGGGTGAGAAAATGTACTTGAGCTTCAATTTTATATAGATGAGGTACCGTGATGAGTTTGTTAGTGTTTCAGGGCATTAAGAGGAGAACCGGAGAAGAGCCGGGGGAAATAACTTAGGGCCAGAATCATGGCAAATATGCCACGATCATGACATAAGCTGAAGCATAGGGTCACAATCGTGGGTAATTTGCCACGATCGTGATAGAGAGCAAACAAGCTGGCCAAGATTATGGCCTGTGTGTAGACAGATGCAGGGTCGCTTCTAGATTCGAGTTTTCGAGGGACAGTTCGAACCCCAAAAAGACACTAAGGTTACCTTAATTAGAAAGACTAGAAAAGCATTAGGATGTAACCCTAGAAAGGAGCTTTACAGTCAGCCTCCATTTGGAAACCTTAAAAATAGAGAGAAAAGAGAGAGAAAGAAGAGAGAGAGAAGAAGAAGAGGAAGAAGGAGAAGGAAGAAGTAGATCCCGACACCACTGCTCCCCAAATTAGGTGGTATCCCGATGCCATTGCCTTCTCGATTTGTCAAACCTAAGTTTCATTTTCTCTTTATTTCCTTTTTCATTTAAATGTTTAAAGCTGAGATGAATTGTATGGAAATGGATTTTAGGTTATTGATAATGTTCTAAACTCTCACTCAGGATTTTACTTTGAGTTAATGTTGATTTAGTTATTTTATGTTTATTAGTTTGGGTGTTGTGATTGATTAATGTATTTGAATATTTTAGTAATAAACCGAGAGGGTGAGCTGGATAAAAATGATTAGATCAGATTAATGAGATTAGGCGATTGATCTAATTGACTACTTAATCAATCTAGTCAGTAATTTTATAGAGAGAGATCTCGTGCGATACCCGATTGCGTATTAAAGAGCTTTAGAACTAATTAGAATTGTGGGTAATTGTGAAGTAAGAGATTGTAAGTTCTATAATTCGATTAGGGTTCATAATTTAAGGTTTAATGGTTATAACTCGAGGGAGAGTAACTAACCCTATGACCATTTAGAACCGACACCCCATAAACACATAAGTGGCTAGATTAACGTTAATGATAGGTAAAATGCCCCCTCTCATAAATTGATTAACTCTTTTGATGGATCTTGAAGCCAAAGTTTCTGTACTTTTGTTACATTACTTATTCGTTGCTAGTTTATTTGATTTAGTTTATTTTTCAGTTTATTATTCAAATTTGAGTCTTAAACAAAGCACAACCTGAATTAAGAAATGCCTAAGCACAATCTTTGTGGGGGACAATATCTGCTTTTTACTACAAGTAACGACCCGTAGACTTGCGATTTTTAGCATAAAACAAGTAGTTTGTTGTTTTTGCAATTAAAAATAAACTATTTATAAAATATCATTCTACCTTCGCTAAGGATTTCCCAAATCTATACTAATCGAGAACAACAAAGCATTCTCCCTAATTACTTTAGAGTGATGAATCATATCTTAATCATACAACTACCTCTATATAGTTCATGCTACATCCAATGACTATCAATTAAATGACCCATAATTAAATAGGTCATAAGTAGTAGCAAAACATAACAATTCCTGTACAAGAAACTTTGGAGACCTCAAGTTAAAGGATGACTTATACAATCATCACAATAAGAATTCCATAGACATATAAGTAATGTTCCAAATGGATTTCTTATTTTAGGTATGTTCAGTTAACTTGTTCTCTAACAAGCACCTACATGTTTGTTTAAGTATCTATATACTTTAGTCTATGAAATTGACTACGTCCTTCAAAAAGAAAAACAAAATATGTGCTAGTCTGTTCTATTAATGTTCAATTTTAATAGAACAATGATTAGGAGCATTTAGGGATAATATATAAACGCAATATGAAACTCATAATTATAGTTTAATTGCAATGTATAATTACCCTATAAACTTTATCATATACATCTAAACATGTACAAGATAAAGAATGCCTTTAAATTAGATTGTCACTAAACTACAACTAAAGCAATTGGTTGTAAGGCATAAATCAACAATAATATCTAATGAAGTTTTTGAGATTTACTTAAGATGTCTTCCATCGGCATGAATGTAACTTATGTTGTACAAAAAAGGAATATATTCAAAATGAAAAAATTTATGGAAATACAAGACATCAAAATGTCACTTTTAGTTAAAATAAAAACCATAAACATTGAGACGAATGTTAGAGAATATATATATATATAATAATTTAAAATATTAAGTCTTAGTAATATTAAATATAACTAAAAACATAAAAATAAGAAATATAGGTTAAAATAAAGAACTGAAAATTTAAACTAAAAGTAAATGTAATCTAGAAATAGATAAAATAATATTAAAATATAAAAAGTCGAATACGAAATATGATATGCAAACTATAAGGTTTTCGTCCATGCTTATGTAAACCTGTGCTAAATGGAGATTTATGTATAAAAGATGACACGGTAGAATTTGAATAAACGATGATCTTTTGGAGAATAAGCCAGCGCGAGTACTAGTTACAGGTGACAATGTTACATATGCAGGAATTTTTGGCTTTCTAGGCAGAAGGCCAAAAAGATTCTATAAATATTCACGGAAGTAGGGGCAAAGAATGGAAAGTTTTATTATGAAAATGAAATCAAGTGATTCACAATTGGCCAAGGCCGCATTTTCTAAGGTTTTGGAGTTGATGATACAGTCAAATCCTGTCACTCTTATCAAAGGCCAATGACCCTCCACGTCTCTTCATGTAAATCCACACGTCCGGCAATGAACAAGGCATAAACCATGTTATTTGGTAGTATTTTGTATAATCTTTTATAGCTGGAAGACAACTCCTTAGAATTTTGTTAGGCATGGGGAGGTATACTGTCATACCTCAGGAGAGAATTGGTCCATGTCTCACTATCAATGTTGAGCATTGCTTGTCTATTTTCTATCTTTGAATTGGTCCATGTCTCACTATCAATGTTGAGCATTGCTCGTCTATTTTCTATCTTTCTTTACCTTTCAGTGTTTTTATCTTTATGTCTCACTATAAGTTATCAATTGACGTATTATACATGATTTGTTGATGGATTAAAACACTTATATTCCTATAAATATATAATTAATTGGTTAAGAAAGTATTTGAGTCAACCGTCTTTACTAAGATGGAGTACATGTAGAGTAACAGGCAACAGGTAAAAGATTCAGGTATATAAACTAAATAGTTTTATACGCGAATTAAAGAATAACAGTGTTATTTTTAATTGTCCTCCTGTATACAGGAAGATACTCTTGTGTCATATTTGATTAAGACAATAGCTACACAATAAAAGGTTGGAAAGTTGGATCGTTAGGCAGAATTTGGCATATTCATATCGGCTTTATCATCAATTGTAAAACACAAACAACCAACACGACAAATGGCGGATCTTTTCTAATCTAATCTGCCTGCCAACTTCTTGTTGTCATCTTGAGTGATCTTCAAATTTCTATTGTCTACGAAAGGTTTTTTCATTTTTCAGTTGAACAGTTTGGCCATGCTGGGACCAGGTAAATGCCCGCTGGATGAGAAAGAGAGACTTGATCGTAAGCTTCAAGAGCTACAAATGATGTTTTCCTTCGAAGCTGAAAATATATATGTGTGTGTATATAAAACAGAGTTTTATATACAAGTGTTGGTTTATGCCTTTTCAGTTAATTTTTTGGTTGTAAATTTATTTGTGTGACATTATTTTTATTCAATAAAATTCATTATTTATTTTTATGTATTTGTTAATTATTTAATTATTAATCATAAAGATAAAATCCCTGAAATAATCGTTATGCAATTAGAAATTATAATACGATTATAATTATGAGATTCGAATTGCATTTTGTATTATTTCTAAATTGTTCATAAGCATAGTTTTATCAACACGGAATATTGATGAAATGGTTAGACTAGCACATGTTTGGTTTTTTCTTATGAAGAAAGTAATCGATCTCATAGATTAAAGTATGGAGACACTTAAAAAAACATGTGGACACTTATTAAAGAATAAGTTCACTGAACTGACCCGATTATGAGAATCCCGAATGGAACATTACTTGTATGTTTGTGGATTATCTCATTATGATGGTTGTATAATTGATCTTTAGATTTGAGATTATCAAAGTTATCTCATGTAGGAATTACTATGATTTGATGCTACTTAGGTTCTACTCTTGGAGTAGTTTAATTTGGTAGTTATTGAATATAGTATGAACTATATGGAAATAGTTGAGTAAATCAATAAAGAATTCGTTGTCCTAAAGTAATTAGGGAGAGTGTTCTGTTGTTCTTGATTAATAATAATTTTGGGAATCTCTGGCTAGAGTAAAATTGAAATTTAGAAAAGTTGTTTTCAAATATTAATTATAAATCATTTACTAATTAGCAAGAATGAACATGATTGGATTATTTAGAGTAGACACGAATTTCATACTCTAATTCTAATTGGACATTAGATGATGAAAGGATTAATTTATACATCATAGCCATAGCCATGTATAGACAGGTCAAGTCAAACCACTTTGATATTCATAATATTTGGGTGTTCATAACATGTTGCTAGACATCAATCACGATCTGTGATTATAAATTGTTTAATTTGGGAATTAAAGATAAACTAAAAGGAGTTTTAATTTATCTAATTCTAAGTTTGAATAAGAATTATAATTTATAATCATGGCCAACATGTTAAGAACCTAATGGGTCACACATAAAAGGTCTATAAAGGAGAAAGTGATATTTGAATTAAGTTGGACTTAATTGAAAAGTTTTCGAAACTTTAAGGATCAATATGTAATATTTGATCTTATAAGGACTAATTCGTAATTATGACTAAAGTTTGACTTTAGTTGTAATTTTTTGATAAAATCCAATGACATGAAAAATATGAATTTTTATATAAAAGGAAAAATTAGAAAATTTGAAGCTAGCACTTTTTACATTTTCCTCTCAAATTAGATTTGAGTTTTCTCTGAATAGATCTATGGATACCATTAGAAGCCGCACGACTAAATAAATCATGGATTGAAGGATTCAAAGAAAAAGGAAAATTATAATAGGAAATCGAAATAGGTTAGTATAACTTTGTTGATTTCTTGTTTTATGTTTCAAATTAAATTTTGTTAAAGTTAATTTCGTGGAAAATTTTAAATTCATTCCGCTACAGTTAGATATGATCTTGCATTTATTTTCCAACAGTGGTATCAAAGCTACCTTTAACAGATTTAATTGTGATTAATGAGCTTGATTTAACTTTGATTTGACTTAAATATGCAAAAGTTGCATATTTATACGTTGAAATTGTTTTGACAATTTGGTTTGGTAATTTGAAAATGTGATTTTTAAAAAGCTTTTATAGTGCGTTATGAAATGGCTTTACATTTTTACTACCTAGATAATTGTTTTTGATATTTGCAATTTGTTGTATTAATTTCTAGAATTGTTCTAAAAATATCGTTTATGCTCTAAGTGATTAAATATTTTTGTACTTGTTATGGAAATATTCCATAAATTTGTCTTCAGTTTACTGTCTAGAAATGTTCTGGAATGCCTACGTTTGTTCTTTGAAAATGAAACTAGAATGTTTTACTTTTTTGGAAAATTTGTTCCTATTTTTGTTCATTTGGAAAGTGTTTCTGGATATGCAAGGACATTTTTTATATCTTAGTTAACTGCTGCTTTAGCTTACGTTAATTATTTCTGGAAATGATGTAAAATGGCTACATCATTTTCTGTGAATGTGGAATACGATTCAGGTGTTTCTGGAAATTATTTTTATTTTGATCTTTGTTGCGTTCCTTTTTCACTTGCGCGATGTTTCTTCAAAAACTGAAGAGTTTCAGTCATTAGTGTTGTCTCTTCATTTGCATAACTGAAAAAAAACGTTTCAGATAGTCTTCATAAAGTCAAGTATCTATTGAATTTTTGGTTTTCAATGCATAACGTATGCTTAGATCATGGTTTATGAACTGGAAATGGTTGCATTACAGGGAATGGGTTCTGTCCACTTAGTTAAGCATTAAAAGTTTAAATCAAACTTCTATTAACATGTGGTGGCCATTAAATTCAAGATTTAATTAGGTGACGTTTGTGTTTGATTTTCTAGTTTGTGTTATTGTTCATTCAATTCAAATTTATTCAAACTCAGATGCTTCAACAACTGTTGATGTATGTTTCGTTAATGAGATTAATTGAGCTTAAGGGTTGTCGAAATAGAGACCACCGGCAGCAGATGTAGCTGCTGGCGGTTGGAGACAGAGATTTCTCTCTCTAGAGATTTATGTGTATAAAAACTTGTGTTTTTTGTACCTTTGGAGACAACGTAGAGTGTAAACTGGAGGCAGAGCAAGCATAAGTCAGGTAGACGAGACAGTAGACCAAAAAACTAAAGAAAAAAACCAGCGATGGTTTCTAGAGCGCGCCTGCTGGCGGTATGTTGCTTCCCTGTTGCCTTTCGTAATTTTTTTATTTTTATTAACTTAATGAGATTAAGGTTAATTAATTTTTTAAAAAATTAATTTAAATTTTCAATAGTTGATTAATTACATTATATAATTTTCAAATATATATTTAGAATTAAGAAAAAGTGCTCAATTTTTTTTCATAATTACATTATGGCAGATAAATTAATATAATGAGATTATATTATTTAGAATGAGACCTAAAATTTTAAATCCCTCATTAAAATATTAAGTACATGTTTAGAACAAAAATAATGCCTTCCATGGTTATAGGATTAAACCATAGTTTTGTTTATTGTTAGGCTTGTTGAGTAAACTCAAGGTCGCTTTAACTCGAATATGTTTAGTCTTATAACGGTGGGTTTTACTTAACTAAATTTATATGATTTGGATAAGTAAACTCATGATCATATTAATTTAGAGGCAAGGTTAGGAATCGTGTATTAGATATGTTTTTGGCCAAGAGTTGTCCCCTAACGAATCTAGGAATCACATAGAATGTGATTGATAAAATGTTATCCACCTAATGTTAATTTAGTTGGTTTATTGAGCAAACTCAAGATCAATTAAATTAAAATGGGATCCTAGCCCACTAGAAAATTATCTGATAATTTCTCGAATTAATAATGAGGGCTATTAATTTGTTTAAAATAGTGGGAGTGACTAAATTTTTTAAGTCTTTATTTATTTGGTTTTACAGCATAAACTAAGTTTTTTCTTTTTAAAAAAACAAATTTTGAAAAACGAGTACGAACTTGTCCCTGAGCAGCATTATAGATGCAAACAAATTGACTAGACCAAAATTTTCAGACTAGTTGAGTAACTTTAAAATTATTTTTAGGCAATAAAAGAAATTATATGTTCTTGACACTAAGCTTCCACCTAAACCTGTGTAAGATGCTACCAATGAGGATTGGGAATATTATCAAAGTCATATTGATGACAATAAGCAAGTTACATGTGTGATGTTGGCTAGAATGTCTCCCGAGCTTCAGAGGCAACATGAAAATATGAATACAAGGGAAATGCTCCTACACCTTCAAGAATTGGTTAGTGGACAGAGTCTGGTGAAGAGGTTTTAGACTGCGAGAGCTCTGTTTCAATGTCGGATGGCTCATGGATCTTTAGTGGAACTTCATGTTCTACAGATGATTGGCTACATTGAAAAATTAGGACAATTGAAGTATGGACTGAACCTCGAGTTGAGAATTGATTTAGTGCTCCAATCTCTTACCTCGAGTTTTTCACAATTTATTATGAATTTCCACACAAACAAAAAGGACGTATCAAGGGCTGAATTGCTCAACATGCTCAAGACCACTGAGGGATGCCTTAAGAAGGAATCCAGTTTTGTTCTTGTTGTTGGCTCTTCTTCTTCTAAGAATAAGGGTAAGACCCTTAAGAGCAAGAACAAGAATAAGAACCAGAAGGCTTATGCTAAAGTAGTAAAGCCAGCAGACGGTGTTAAGAGGAATAATGACAAGGGCATCTGCTTCTATTATGGTATAGCTGGACATTGGAAAAGGAACTGCAAAGCTTATCTTGCTAGCTTGAAGGAAAAGAAGTTAAGCATAGCTTCAACTTCAGGTTTGTTTATGATTGAAATCAATCTTTCTACTTTTGTTTCACAATCTTAGGTATTAGATACCGGATGTGGCTCTCACATTTGTAACAATGTACAGGTACTGACAGATAGTAGAGCGTTAAGAAAAGGTGAAGTGGACTTAATAGTTGGTAATAGAGCAAGAGTTGCTGCATTAGCTATAAGAACTTATAGTTTAGCTTTGCCTTCTGGTCTTGTACTTGAACTACATAATTGTTATTATGTTCCTGTTATCACAAGAAACATTATTTCTATTCCATGATTGGACATGAATGGATTTATCTTCATTATTAAGAATAACAGTTGTTCTTTTTATAAAGATGATGTTTATTGTGGAACTAGCATGCTTACAAATGGTTTGTATGAATTAGATCTTCAAAGACCAATTCTAAACATAAATAGCAAGAAAAGGAGATTAAGTGACCAAAATCCATCTTATTTGTGGCATTGTAGGTTAGGTCATGTTAATGAAACAAGAATCACTAAGTTACACAAAGAAGGATATTTATATCCTTTCGATTATTAATCATATGAAACTTGTGAATCTTGTTTAATGGGTAAGATGACCAATCTTCCCTTTAGTGGAAAGGGACAACATGCTAATGAGTTGTTAGAGCTTATATATTCATATGTATGTGGCCCTATGTCTACTCAAGCTAGAGGTGGATTTTCTTATTTCATAACATTTATAGATGACCATTCTAGATATGGCTATGTGTATTTAATGAAATACAAGCTTGAAGCATTTGAAATATTGAAAGAATTTAGACTTGAAGTAGAGAAACGAACTGGTAAGAGTATTAAGACACTTAGATCTGATCGAGGTGGCGAGTACTTGGACCATGAGTTTCTTGGTTACTTGAAAGAGAATGGGATTCTTTCACAATGGTCTCCGCCTGGAACTCCACAACATAATGGTGTTTCTAAAAGGAGAAACTATACTTTATTAGATATGGTATGTTCCATAATGAGTCATGCAGTTCTTCCAGTTTCATTTTGGGGATATGCTCTTAAAACTGTTGCTTACCTATTAAATAGAGTTTTATCTAAATTGATTGACAAGACTCCGTATAAGATATGGACTGGTAAAAGACCAAGTTATCACACTTAAAGATTTGGGGATGTGATGCATTTTTGAAGTGTGCAATGTCTGATAAGCTTGAAGCTAAATCAGATAAATGCATGTTTGTGGGTGATCTAAAAGAAAGTTTTGGATATCAATTTTATCATCCTCTTGAGCAAAAAGTGTTTATCTTAAGAAATGCTATATTCTTACAAAGAGAATTCATTCTCAAAGAAAGTAGTAGGAGTGCTATGGAACTTAAAGAAGATGTAGAACCACAAACACACATTCAAGTAGAATAAGAACCACAAGTTGATACATTAGATGTACAACCAATGGTTCAAGAAACATATAGTCCGTGATGCTCTGGAAGGGTACGTCATCCTCCTATTAGATTAGATTTACATGTCGCAAAAGGAAATGATGATGCTTCACTTATGAATAACGAACCTACTGATTTTAAGGAAGCAATGTCAAACATCGATTCTTTAAAATGGCAAGAAGTCATGTAATCCAAAAAGGACTCTATGTACACTAACCAAGTATGGACGCTGGTGGATGCACCTGAAGGTATAGTACCTATTGGGTGCAACTAGGTTTTTAAGAGAAAAACTGACATGGATAGAAATGTACATACTTACAAAGCAAGGCTAGTGGAAAAAGGTTATAAACAAAAACAAGGAGTTGATTTTGATGAAACTTTTTCACTAATAGTAATGATTAAGTCCAAAAGGATTGTATTGGCTATAGCTACATACCTTGATTATGAAATTTGGCAAATGGATATCAAAATACCATTTCTCAATGGGAATTTGCAAAAGGATGTGTATATGATACAACCTGAAGGTTTTGAATCCAAAGAATTTCTTGATCAAGTGTGCAAGTTGCAAAGGTCCATTTATGGACTGAAACAAGTGTTGCGGAGTTGGAACATTCGTTTTGATGAAACAATCAAAGAGTTTGATTTTATCAAAAATATGGATGAACCTTGTATTTATAAGAAGGTAAGTGGGAGTGCAATCGTTTTCTTAGTGCTTTATGTAGAAGACATATTGCTTATTGGAAATAACATTTCAATGCTCTAGTCTGTTAAGATATAGTTATCCAAGAATCCATGAAGGATATAGGAGAAGCAGCTTATATATTAGGTATAAAGATCTATAGAGATAGATCAAAAAGGTTGCTTGGGTTATCCCAATCTACGATAGACAAAGTGTTAAAGAGATTTAGCATGGAGAATTTTAAGGGATTCTTACCCACATCGGATGGGATTTATCTGTCCAAGAGCACATGTCCTAAGACACAAGAAGAAAGAAATAGAATGGATGGTAATCCATATGCTTCAACTATTAGATTGATCATGTATACGATGCTATGTATGAGACCAGATGTTGCTTATGCTTTGAGCATAACAAACAGATGTTAAGCTAATCCCGATGAGGGTCACTAGACGGCTATGAAAAGCATCTTGAAGTACTTGAGAAGGACTAAAGATATTTTTTTAGTCTATGGACGAACTGAGCTGAGAGTTCAGGGTTATTCGGATGCCAATGTTCAGTCTAATCAAGATGATAGTAGATCACATTCAGGGTATATTTTTACTCTTTGTAGTGGTGCGATTAGTTGGAATAGTTCTAAACAACCAACTATCGTAGATTCAACAACTGAAGCTAAGTATATTATAGAGTTCAAGGCAGCGAAGGAAGCATTTTGGATCAAGAAAATCATCAATGAACTTGGAGTGGTTCCTAGCATTGTTAATCTGATAGTATTGTACTGTGACAATAATGGCATTATTGCATAAGCGAAGGAACCGAGGTCTCATCAACGATCCAAGTATGTTCTCAGAAAGTTTCACTTGATCTGGGAGATAATGGAATAAAAGGACATCTTTATAGAGCGAGTTCCCACTGAACAGAATCTTGCAGATCCTCTTAGTAAACCTTTATCTCAAAGAGACATGATAGAAATATGGATGGCTATGATATTCGATACATTGGCGATCGGCTTTAGTGCAAGCAAGAGATTGTTGGTTTATGCCCTTGTAACCAATTTATTTTTAGTTGTAAATTTATTTATATGACATTATTATTATTCAATAAAAGGCATTCTTTATCTTTGTGTATTTGTTAAT
>JANZXR010000002.1:18033497-18065505 GCA_027575705.1 Erythroxylum echinodendron | reverse complement strand
TCTTCATTGTTACTTCAAGAAATTGATTTGCATCAATAAGTAAGTACTTGCAACGTAAATTGATTTCTGATTTCTTTAGGATTGGGTCTCAAACTTATGATTTGGGGTTTGATCTAGCATGTTCTTAGAATAGAAAGAATAGGGTTTTGATTCAATAGGATTAGGGGGTTTCAAGAACCTTGTTTTCTTAGGGTTTCCGTATCAGGAAATGTTCCTGCACATTCAAGAGTTGTTTGGTGCACAGAGTCGGGTGGAGAGGTTTGAGACTGCGAGAGCTCTATTTCAATGTCAGATGGCTCATAGATCTTCAGTGTAGCTTTATGTTCTATAGATGATTTGCTACATTGAAAAATTAGGCCAATTGGGGTATGACTTAAACCTCGAGTTAAGCATTGATTTAGTTCTCCAATCTTTTGCCCCAAGTTTTTCATAATTTATTATGCCCCAAGTTTTTCATAATTTATTATGAACTTCCACATGAACAAAAAGGAAGTGCCATTGGCTGAATTGCTCAACACGCTCAAGATTGCTGAGGGATGTCTTAAGAAGGAATCCAGTTCTATTCTAGTTGTTGGCTCTTCTTCTTCCAAGAATAAGGGTAAAACCCTTAAGAAGAAGAACAAGAACAAGAACTAGAAGGCTTCTGTTAAAGTAGCAAAGCCAGCAGGTGGTGTCAAGAAGAAGAATGAAAAGGGCATCTGTTTCTATTGTGGCGTAGCTAGACATTGGAA
This sequence comes from Erythroxylum echinodendron, assembly GCA_027575705.1. NCBI lineage: Eukaryota > Viridiplantae > Streptophyta > Magnoliopsida > Malpighiales > Erythroxylaceae > Erythroxylum > Erythroxylum echinodendron. Next base: position 18,064,774 of record JANZXR010000002.1, on the reverse strand, counting down.
GAGGAACTGCAAAGCTTATCTTGCTAGCTTGAAGAAAAAGAAGTTAAGCGTGACTTCAACTTAAGGTTTGTTTATGATTGAACTCAATCTATCTACTTCTATTTCACAATATTGGGTATTAGATATTGGATGTGATTCTCACATTTGTAATAATTTGCAAGTATTAAAAGACAGTAAAGTGTTGAGAAAAAGCAAAGTGGACTTACGAGTCAACAATGGAATAAGAGTTGCTATATTAGCTATAGGAACTTGTAGTTTAGCTTTGCCTTCTGGACTTATACTTGAACTAAGTAATTGTTATTATGTTCTTATTATCAGAAGAAACATTATTTTTATTCCATGTTTGGAGATGAATGGATTTGTCTTCATTATTAAGAATAACAATTGTTCTTTTTATAGAGATGATGTTTATTATGGATCTATTATGCTTACAAATAGTTTGTATGAATTAGATCTTGAAAGACCAATTCTAAACATAAATAGCAAGAAAAGGAGATTAAGTGACCAAAATCCATCTTATTTATGGCATTGTAGGTTAGGTCATGTTATTGAAACAAGAATCACTAATTTACATAAAGAAGGCTATTTAGATCCTTTCAATTATAAATCATATGAAACTTGTGAATCTTGTTTAATAGGTAAGATGACCAAACTACCCTTTAGTGGAAAGGGATAATGTGTTAATGAGTTGTCAAAGCTTATACATTCATATGTATGTGGCCCTATGCCTACTCAATCTAGAGGTGATTTTCTTATTTCGTAACATTCACGGATGATCATTCTAGATATGGCTATGTGTATTTAGTGAAATACAAGTATGAAGCATTTGAAAAGTTTAAAGAATTTAGACTTAAAGTAGAGAAACAAACTGGTAAGAGTATTAAGACACATAAATCTGATCGAGGTGACGAATACTTGGACCATGAGTTTCTTGGTTACTTGAAAGAAAATGGGATTCTATCATAATGGACTCTACCTGGAACTCCACAACATAATGGGTTTTCTGAAAGGAGAAACCGTACTTTATTAGATATGATATGTTCCATGATGATTTATGTAGTTCTTCCAGTTTCATGTTGGGGATATGCTCTTGAAACTGCTATTTACCTATTAAACAGAGTTCTGTCTAAATCGGTTGACAAGACTCCATATAAGATATGGATTGGTAAAAGACCAAGGTTATCACAACTGAAGATTTGGGGATATGATGCTTATATGAAGCGTGCAATGTTTGATAAGCTTGAAGCTAAATCAGATAAATTCACATTTGTGAGGTATCCAAAAGAAAGTTTTGAATATCAATTTTATCATTCTCTTAAGCAAAAGGTGTTTGCCTCAAGGCATGCTACATTCTTAGAAAGAGAATTTATTCTTAAAGAAAGTAGTAGGCGTGATATGGAACTTAGAGAAGTTCTAGAACCGCAAACACACATTCAATTGGAACAAGAACCATAAGTTGATACATTAGATGTACAACCAATGGTTGAAGAAACAAATAGTCCATGATGTAAAGGGACATCATCCTCCTGTTAGATTAGATCTATATGTTGAAAAAGGAAACAATGATGCTTCACTTATGAATGATGAACCTACTGATTTTAAGAAAGCAATGTCAAACATCGATCCTTTAAAATGGCAAGAAGCTATGAAATTGGAAATGGAATCCACTACACTAACTAAGTATGGACTTTGGTGGATTCACTTGAAGGTATAGTATGTACTAGGTGCAAGTGGCTTTTTAAGAGAAAAACTAACATAGATGGAAATGTACATAAGTACAAAGTAAGGCTGGTGGTAAAAGGTTACGGATAAAAAAAAGAAGTTGATTTTGTTGAAATTTTTTAGGCAGTAGCAATGCTTAAGTCCATAAGGATTTTATTGGCTATAGCTGCATACCATGATTATGAAATTTGGCAAATGGATGTCAAAACAACACTTCTCAATGGGAATTTGCAAGAGGATCTGTATATGACACAACCTGAGAGTTTTGAATCTAAAGAATTTCCTAATCAAGTATGCAAGTTGCAAAGGTCCATTTATGGAGTGAAACAAGCATCACAGAGTTGGAACATCCGTTTTGATAAAACAATTAAAGAGTTTGATTTTATCAAAAATGTGAATGAACCTTGTGTTTACAAGAAGGTAAGTGAGAGTACAGTTGTTTGCTTAGTGCTTTATGTAGATGACGTATTGCTTATTGGAAATGACATTTCAATATGTCAGTCTGTTAAGATATGGTTATCGAAGAACTTTTCCATAAACGATATGGGAGAGGCAACTTATATATTAGGTATAAAGATCTATAGAGATAGATCAAAGAGGTTGCTTAGTTTATCCCAATCCATGTATATAGACAAAGTGTTAAAGAGGTTTAACATGTCAAATTTCAAGAGGGAATTCTTACCCACATCGCATAGGATTTATCTTTCTAAGAATATGTGTTCTAAGACACAAGAAGAAAGAGATAGAATGAATGGTGTTCGATATGCTTCAGCTATTGGATCGATCATGTATGTGATGCTATGTACGAGACCAGATGTTACTTATACTTTGAGCATAATAAGCAGATATCAATCTAATCTCGGTGAGGGTCACTAGATGGATGTGAAAAATGTCTTGAAGTATTTGAGAAGGAATAAAAATATTTTTCTCGTCTATGGAGGAACTAAGATGAGAGTTCAGGATTATTCGGATTTCTAGTCTGATCAAGATGATAGTAGATCTTAGTTAGGGTGCATTTTTACTCTTTATGGTGGTGTGGTTAGTTGGAAGAGTTCCAAACAACCAACCAACCTAGATTTAAAAACTGAAGCAGAGTATACTGTAGTTTCCGAGGTAGCAAAGGAAGCAGTTTGGATTAAGAAGTTTATCAATAAACTTGGAGTGGTTCCTAGCATTGTTGATCCGATAGTATTATACTGCAACAATAATGGCACTATTGCACAAGCGAAGGAACCGATGTCTCATCAGTGATCCAAACATGTACTCTGAAAGTTTCACTTGATCCAGGAGATGTTAGAGTGGAAGGACATCCTGATAGAGAGAGTTCCAACTGAATAGAATCTTGTAGATCCTCTCATTAAGCCTTTATCTCAAAAGAGACTGATAGACATATAAATGACAAAGGTATTCGATACATTAGCGATTAGTTTTAGTGCAAGTAGGAGATTGTTGGTTTATACCCTTGCTGCCAATTTTTTAGTTCTAAATTTATTTTATGACATTGTTATTCAATAAAAGTCATTTTTTTATCTTTGTGTATTTGTTAATTATTTAATTATTAATCATCAAGATAAAATCCCTAGAATAATTTTTATGTAAGTAGAAATTATAATGCGATTATAATTATGATATTCGAACTGCATTTTGTATTATTCTTAAAATGTTCATAATCATAGTTTCATCAAAACAAGGTATTGATGAAATGGTTAGACTAGCATATGTTTGTTGCTTTCTTATGAAGAAAGTAATCGATCTCGTAGATTAAAGTATAGCGACACTTAAACAAAAATGTGAGTGCTTATTAAAGAATAAGTTCACTAAACTGACCAAATTATGAGAATCTCGAATGGAACGTTACTTGTGTGTCTGTGGATTATCTCATTATGGTGGTTATCTCATGTAAAAATTACTATGTTTTGATGCTACCTATATTCTACTCTTGGAGTAGTTTAATTTCGTAGTTATTGGATATAGTATGAACTATATAGAGATAGTTGAGTAAATTAATAAAGAATTAATTGTCCTAAAGTAATTAGGAAGAATGTTTTACTGTTCTTGATTATTAATGATTTTGGGAATCTCTAGCCAGAGTAAATTGAAATTTAGAAAAATTGTTTTCAAATATCAATTATAATCATTTACTAATTAGCAAGAACGAACATAATTGGATTATTTAGAATGGACATGAATTCTATAATTCCAATTGGAATATTAGATGACGAAAGAACTAATTTATATTCACAGCCATGCATAGACAAGTTAAGTCAAACCACTTTGACATTCATAATATTTGGGTGGTCATGACATGTTGGTAGACGTCAATCATGATTGTGATTATAAAAGAATTAAAGATAAATTAAAAGAAGTTTTAATTTATCTAATTCTAATTATGAATTAGAATTAGAATTTATAATCATGCCTAACATATTAGGAACCTAATGGGTCACACATAAAAGGTATATAAAGAAGAAAGTGATATTTGAATTAAGTTGGACATACTTGAGAAGTTTTAGAAACTTTAAGGATCAATATGTGATATTTAATCTTATAAGGACTAATTCGTAATTATGACTAAAGTTTGACTTTAGTTGTAATTTTTTGGTAAAATCTAAGGACATGAAAAATATGATTTTTCATATAAAAGGAAAAATTAGAAAATTAGCATTTCTTATATTTTTTCTCTCAAATTAGATTTGAGTTTTCTCTAAATAGATTTATGGATACCATTAAAGGTTGGATGATTGAACAGCTCATAGATTGACAGATTCTAAGCGAAAGGAAAATTACAACAAGAAATCGAAACAAGTTAGTATAACTTTGTTAATTTTTTGTTTTATGTTTCAAATTAAATTTTGTTAAAGTTGATTATATGGAAAATTTTAAATTCATTCCGCTATGCTTAGATATAATCTTACGTTTATTTTCCAACAATAAGGAGTGAAGGAGGATATAATTATTTTAAATTACTTAAGTTCTACGGAAATACCTTCTTCATTTTCAATACAAACATTATATAACATAACAAAATTTTGAGAATAGAAATTCTTACTAACTAATCGTTAAATGGGGTTAGTAAGTCTCACAGTGTCGTAAGAACATTCAATTTGATTTAATAGGCTATTGATTGAGTTGATCTTAAAATTTTGCGTTTTACTGGTATAAGGCGATAGCAGAAGCAGGATCAAAATCAAGATGATCAAGAAGTAAAATAAAATTTGGGTAAGGATAGTAATAAAGGTGAGGCACAAGGATTTACATGGTTCACCCAAGTTGGGCTACTGCCACGGATGACAATGAGCGATAAAATTCACTATAATGAAAAATAGTACAAATTAAATCCTCTAAGCACAACAAGAATATAAATTTTTGTGTATAATCTCACAAAATAAAACTCTCTCCTAAAATAAAGAGAATATAAATTTGAGCTAATATTGGTGAAAATAAATTCTCAAATTTTGCTGAGTGTCTAAGCTTTTTCATACATAAAAATAGAGGTCAAGGTGTACTTATAATGCTCAAAACTACCTTTGTCTTACACTATAAAACAATTTCTCTTCAAATTTGACTGCCAAAAATATTGCATATGATTTTAGCATTAAAAACTTGGCTTGAAAAGTTTGAACTTATATTTCTTAACAAATAAGTCAACATTTGTAGCTACAAATTTATTGATCTAAGTTGATGTCGAAGAATTTGGGCCACTAACTCAACATAAGTTCTTCATATGCCTTGGGTGAGTTTCCGTTTGTAGTTTGTTACTATTTTCCTTGCTTTTAGCTTAATGGACCTTATGAAATCATTGTTTAGATATTAAAGAACTTAAAAGATATTGATTGTTAAAACGACTCTGATATATATATAACTAAGAGGTTATCTCTTTAGTGATGATTTTATTAAGGTATATGCAATATTTAAAGAATAAGTATTGATGTAAGTTGAAATTGTTTGTTATTTATTATAAGATTAATATAGTTTTATTTATTATTAAAAGTATGTTTTACTCTTTAATACTTTCACTAAAATTTAAATTAGACTTTCATATTTGTTAATCTTTTACAAACTATGTAATTCAACATTAACAAAATTTAAAAAAAAATTTCATCTTACTTATTTACACTATTTTTAAAGTTAAGAACCTGCATTAATTACATAGATATGAACTCTCAAATTGTTTGAAACCCAAAATTTGATTTTCGTGTCGTCGCAAAAATATTACCATTTTTGTTTATAATTACTCTTATGAAATTAATAAGATGAACCACCAACTTTTAACCTGAGTCCACATTCTGTTATGACAACTTTTACGTTCTATCATTTATTTTGTTGCAACAAACTCCTACTATAGACATAGATTATGTTATTCCCTTTCATTATATAGTAATTGTAACATCCTAGGAACACAATAATACAATTTATCATTTTATCTCTTTATGGTATCAGAGCTCTAAAGCTCACAACCCCATTTTTTTCTATTTTGTCCTATGTGTCGAGCACACTGCTGCTCCAGATTGTTGCCGGCTCATCACTGTTACTGCCGATATTTGTTTTTTACCAAGAAGAACTACGTCCAGCTGCTCGAGAGTCCTCATCTCTGACATTCTTATCTATTGAGTGGTTTACACAGCCACTTCACTTCATCATCAACACCTTACTGAACCTACTGTCACGCCCTACTCGATTGAAATGGCACCTGACAACTCGTCTTCCTCTACTACTATCGAAATTAACCACTCTACAATGGTTGTGATCATCAACCCTGGCCTCTCATCCGAAGCCAAGCTCTTTGGTGCTAACTATCCCTCGTGGAAAGAAATGATGGAATCTTTGTTCATCAGATATGGTGTTGAAGGCTTCATCGATAGTTTTGCTCCTTGTCCTGAAGCTACAACTGTCAAATGTAAAGTTTGGATCAAGTAGGACAAGCTTCTGATCCACGCACTGATGTCATCAATGTCTCCTTCCGAGGCAACATTACTTTTTGCAGTGCAAACATCCAAGGAGGGATGGGATCTCCTTGCTAAAACGTTTATTGGCAAGTCGAGTTCTCATCTAATGTGGCTCAATGAGTGATTACTCACTATTAATATGGGTGATTCGACAGTAACCAACTACCTGAAGAAGTTAGTGACCTTGCTAAAGAAATTGCTGTCATCTCCTCCCCTATTGACAACACTGACCTTGTCCTCCTCACGCTCAATGGACTGTCACTGGATTTCAAGGAGCTCAATTCTACACTACGGGCCTGATATACTCCAATAGCCTTTGATGAATTATATGAGAAATTGGTTGATTTTGATTCGTTTTTAAATCGCAGTTTTCAAACCTCTGAACTACAGGGACCACCAAGTGCATTCATTACCCATCAGGGACCACCAAGCCACCACCCTTAGCACTCACTCCCTCATCGTGCTGGTGGATGCTTGGCGCCTAGTCAATTGCTCCCGCTCAAACACCTCAAGCAATCGCCCAGGCACTGGTGCAGTATCCACTGCACATCGCTCGAGCCCCGTTGCCCATCATCACTCAAACAGTGTCCAAGGCTCTTTGATCTACCAATATTATGAGAAGCCTGGTCACTCAGCCAAGACGTGCTAGGACTTGTATAGACGTCCTACTAGGTTTTGACGAGCTTCTGCCACCCATTTCACATGCAATGGTTCTCCATCTACCAATGCTCCGCAATGGATACTTGATTCTGGGATTATGCATCACATAACGAATCAACTGCAAAACATGATAGTCTATACTTCGTATACTGGTGGTTATGGCTTACAAGTTGGTGACGGCTATTCTCTACCCATTGATAGTACCAGTTGTTTCCATCTACCTACACCGTTAAAGCCACTTTTGTGTGATGTTATGCTTCACGTACCTATGATTGATAAAAACCTTATTTCTACAAAAAGACTTTGTACTGTTAATAACATCTCTATTGAACTCTTCCCCAACTCCTTTCAGGTGAAGGATCTTAAGACGTGATTGGTGTTGTTTACGGGGACGTGTCACAATGATCTCTATGACTTCAACTCTTCAGACATCAAAGCTCAGGCGTTTCATTCCAAAGTTTCAAATCCTATGATCCTGCATCATATCCTTGGTCATCCATCCCAAAAACATTCCAATAACTTATGTCCCAAAATAAATTTCGTCTGTCTCTTCTATTACTTCTTTTTGCGTTTCATGTTAGTATGATAAAAGCCACAAACTACCTTTTTCATAATAAAATCTGATTAGCAATAAACTACTAGAAATTCTATTTTCAGATGTTTATTGAATAGCTCCAGTTCCCTCCATTGATGGTTTTAGATACTATGTAATATTTGTCAATCACTTTACGAAATATACATGGCTCTATCCTCTTTAACACAAATCTGATTTATCAATTATTTTTCAAAAATTCAAAACTATTGTTGAAAATTTTTTTCAATTCCCTATCCCTACCTTTTACATAGATAATGACGATGAATATCTTAAACTCAAGCCATTTCTCCAACCTCATGGTATCTCCTTTCAAACCACCCCACCATATACACCTGAATTAAATGGCGCCTTTGAGAGTCTCCATCATCATATCATTGAAACCACTCATGCAGTCCTTCATAAAATTCAACTCCCGCCTACCTTCTAATCTCATGTAGTGCTCACCTCTGTCTATCTCATCAATCGTATGCCAACTCCCCTTCTATCCATGAAAACTCCTCACGAACTATTTTTCTGTCAACCTTCTTCATATGGTCAACTTCACTCCTTCGGTTGTCTCTGTTTTCCATGGCTTCGACTTTACACTACACATAAACTTCAAAGTCGATCCACTCCCTACATCTTCCTAGGTTACTCTCGGTCTCAATTTGCCTACATATGTCTTGATCTTACAACCAACAAACTCCATGTCTCTCGTCATGTCACCTTTGTAGATGATTAGTTTCCTTATTTGTCCCTCACTTCCTCCTCCCAAATGTCTGACACCTCACCTTCCTCCCTAAATCTTTCTCATCACCTTCTCCCTGTGACACGTTCTCCAGCTTCAGCACAGACTGCTCCTGTTGATTCTCCATCTCATCCTAGCACACCTTTATTACATCTCAATTCTTCACCTACACCACCTCTACAACCACCCGTTAACTGTCACCCTATGATAACAAGGGCTAAAAATAAGATCCGAAAACTAAAATTCTATACTGTCTCCAAACACCCATTACCTCTCTATGATGTACCTTGCACTATACATCAAGCCTTACAAATACCTCACTGGCATGACTCAACCCATGTAAAATACAATGCCCTAGTCAACAATGGTATATGGATATTAGTTCTAGTAGAAGAAGCCTAGAATGTGGTTAACTGCATATGGCTCTTTCAAGTAAAACACAATCCAAATGGCTCCATCTTGTGCTACAAATCTTGATTTGTTGTCAAAGGTTTTAGTTAGTGTCATGGTCTTGACTACAAGGAGACCTTCGCCCTAGTTGCCAAGTATTAGACCATCAAAATAATTCTTACTGTGGCTCTTACGCATTCCTGGCATCTTCATCACTTGGATGTCAACAATGCCTTTCTTAAGGACACCTATCTGAAACATTTTACATGAAGAAACCACAGGGTTTTATTGATCCTACACAACCACCTTATGTCTGTAAATTATAAAAAGCCATCTATGGGCTTAAACAAGCCCCTCGCACCTGGTACCATAAACTTGGCCACTTCTTGGTTGAATATGGTTTTATCAGCAGCACTTGTGATTCTTCTCTATTTATACTTCATCGACAATCGACGGTCTTATACTTTCTCATCTATGTTGACGATCTACTCCTAACAGTGAACTCATCATAAAATGGATACCTTCATCTCTTTCATCTCCAAACGATTCTCGTTAAAGAACATGGGTACTCCTACTTACTTTCTTGGCATTGAACTCATTCCAAATAGTCATGGACTCTTTCTTTTCTAACAACAGTACTTTCATGATCTTCTTACCAAGTTTGATATGGCAGATTGTAATCCATGCAACACTCCTTTAAGCACCATTCCTGCTTTAACCCTATATGATGGTACTACCAATACTAATGGATTTAAGTTTCACAATATTTTGGGGGCCCTCCAATATATGACTCTCACACATCCTGACCTTAATTTTATGGTGAACAAACTATCTCAATTCATGCACAAGTCGACTGAACTTCATTTTCAACAACTCAAGCATACACTACACTACCTCAAACATACTCATGATTTTGGCCTACAACTATATCATCCTAAAAATTTACGATTACATGCATTTTCTAATGATGATTGGGGAGGTGATGCTAACGCTCACACCTCCACCTCTGGCTATATCATTTTTTCAGTGATAATACTGTATCTTGGAGTTCTAAATGTCAATGCACCGTTGCTAGATCAACTACTGAAGTGGATTATCATGCTCTCGCCTCTACTGCATCAGAAGTTATGTGGCTTCGGAATCTGTTACTAGAACTTCATGTACCTCTCTCTGATACACCACATCTATTCAGTGACAACCTTAGAGCCACCTGTGTCTGTTCTAATGCCAAATTTCAGTTACGAATGAAACATCTAGCTCTGGATTATCACTTTGTTCGACAACAAATTCAATCCAATATTCTCTCGGTCTCTCATATCTCCACTAATGATCAAATTACTGATGCACTAACCAAATCCATCTCTAAACAAAACTTTGACCACTTTTGAACCAAGATGAATGTCGTCTGTCACAACATCATCTTGCGGGGGCATAATGGGATGAGCTACCAACCATTAACCTGAGTCCACATCCTGTTATAACAACTTCTTTGTTCTGTTATTTATTCTGTTGTAACAAACTCCTACTGTAGACATAGATTCTGTTATTCCCTTTCATTATATAGTAATTGTAACATCCTGGGAACACAATAATACAATTTATCATTTTATCTCTCTAGAAATTACCTTATATGGGATGCAACTCACTGTGAAAAAACTTTCTAATGATCGTTATTTAGCGTCAGGAGAAATCCATTAAGAATCGAGGTCTTCCAATTCTCTATTTGTAGTTGTATGCTGTGATTGAGGAAATTAAGAGATTCTCATTAAAACATAAAAAAGCTTATTATAATTTATGAATGGATCTCTTGTATCTTTGGAAATTCGTATCATTCCTTTCTTTTTTTCCCTACATATTGGACAAGTGGATATTCTATGAATTAATATCTAATACATCTATCGAGTCCTTGCTTTTCTAGATCTGTGGACATTATATTGATCTAAAGAGCATTAGAATACTAGGTTTTGCTTGCACATGTGCGGAAGAAACTACCAAACCATTCAGCTATTTTGTCTTACCAGTCTATTCAGTTAGTTTTTTGTTGAATGCAACAAATGTGATTTGGCTATGCAGGCTATGATATGAATATAAGAGAAGAGGAGGAAACCAAGCTTGTCCATATAATATAGTGCAAAAATAGATATATGCTAATCAAAGGCTGGATAATTTTACACTCTCCTTTCGGTGTTTGTTTATACTTGGACATTAAACTCTTCTTAATACCACTTGCTGTTGATATAAATTACAGGTAATCCTAGGGTTGAAGGTTATGGGGAAATAGATGACAATGATGATTTGGATCATAAATTTGATTGTGGGCTAGATGGCATGAGACAAGACGAAGTTTTAAAAGCTATTAAGATCATATAAATTTTATCAGTTAGTTAGATACAAAATGAAAAACATTAATTTATGAATTGTCCTCACATTTCAATAAATAAATATTTAATTAACTAAAAATTTTTATATTTTACTAAAGTAATAAATTGAATATGTTGAATCTAATTAGTTATTATATTTATTGTAATTCAAAATTTCAACCTCAACATTTAGATGTAATAAGAAAAATTAGAAATAAAGTCTAACTAAATTAAATTTTCAAGAAAAACAAGTGACAATAGAATCATATTTATAACTTTAACAGAATATTAATTTATGATATGAATGAATTATAAAATAAGTTTTAAAATATTTTATTAATTTATCAAAATTACTAATTTATCCCATTAACTCAAATTCAAATTGAAAAATAATTATATAATAAAAATTATTAATTTATAGATGTTTAATAGGCGAAGTTTATAAATTTGTGGGTTGGGAATTCTTGGTGAAATTGTATTATAGTTAATATATCTGTAAAAGAGGTATTAAATATTTAAGCCAAATTTCGAAGAGGTTATTGTTGGATATTTTTTATATTTTCCATAGGTTAGGACAACGATTAATTACATTTTATCAATTTTCAACAATTTATTAGTTAAGTTACGTAATTTGATCCGGATAAAGATAATAAAGTGGCCTAATAAATGATCCAAGTCACTGGACCAAAGATTAGAAAGAAAATAGATCTCAATCAGTATAGACTAGTCCCATATCGGGCTTATGATGGGGAAGCCTAATATGGGTATTCTATAAAAAGTATTACGGCCTCCTACAGTTGCTCATGTTATTCCTGAATACAAAGTTACTCTGACACATTCAGAAGTTCACATTTTGAGAAAACTGTAGAAAGACTTTAACGTGTCCTAGTGAGCAATTTCCATGAAGGCAGCGGTAGATTTGCTCTTTTTTGGACTTTGGAAAGCTCGTTTAAAGTTATGGAACTAAAATTAGGTATTTTTTGCATTTCTTCATTTATTTCCCTTTCACGTTTGATGTGGGATACGTAACTAAGGTCTCATTATGTATTCCATATGGTATTAGAGTGATGACGTGATCAAATGGTTAAAAACGAAGACTTTTTTATTTTTCTTCATAAGGTTCTCGCAGAGTTAACTTCTATTTTTAGTTTTTTTGCTTATTATTGCACAAAAGTAGTATTCATGTTTTTAGCATTGAAAAATAGGTCAAAATGAGCCTTGGAGCTCAAACAATTAGACCGAAACTTGCTAAAAATCACCCTGACAGCCAGCAACGATGGTGAACAGTCGAGTTCATATAATACAGACACCCGATGGGTGAACAGTACTGTCCATAGGTAATCATATTGCTTCCACAATGCATGGGTTTATATCCAGGATAGGGACAAATAAAGGGAAGTAGAAACTGATGGTTGACAGAAATGAAGAAGCAGATGTAATATCTATAAGGGGTGTATGTGTTGAAACTTGCTGCAAGGTTCATTTTGGTTTTACATAACACATTTTATATGTGATCTTTATACCAATTTTGGAAAAAGACGGTTAACATTTTGTATTTAATGCTTCTGTTGTATAGTTGTTGCTTAATGTAAAACATAATGATACAACTTTTATATCATATTGTTTATATAGAATATGTCTCACCCGTAAATTAGATATATTAGGGTTAAGACATTGATTTAGGAAAGCATTCTCTCAATCCTAGATTATGATCATCTAGAAACATGTGCTGACTGTTGCAGGGGTAAGTTGACTAAAATAAGGAAAAAGGGTACTACTTATGTTTCTAGCTTATTGCGTACGATACATACAAATATTAGAAGACCTTATACAGTTGCATTGTGCAAGTTTAAATGTATTATGACATTTTTTGATGATTATTCCCATTACAGCTTATGTGTTCTTGTTTAAAGACCGAGGGTTGAGAACAGATTGGAAAAATTCTTTAAGAAGTCATATCTGACCGTGGAGGAGAGTATCATGGCAAGCATGGTGTTTCGAGACTTAAAAAGGTTCGTTAGAATAGTGACTAAGTTCACTATACTAAGTAGTCTTGAGAAAAATGGTGTGTTGGCAAAAGGTGTAACTGTACCCTAAAGGGCATGAAGAAGTCAATATATAATAGGACTAATCTACCTGATTATCTAAAATGGTGAAAAACCTAGCCTTACATCCATTCATGTATAGGGTTGTCTCGCTGAGGTAGTATAATCCTTATAAAGACAAATTGTATGCTCATTCCGCTCATTGCTATTTATTTAGATATCTACCACTCTAAAAGCTACAGATTTTAGTGTGGAGAAAGAGGGACTAGAATAGTGGAATCACAAGAAACTAAGTTTTTAGAATACAATATCTATGATGATGGTGGGCCTTTTGACCCTTCGGTTGATAGTAGGTTAGACACTATAGTTTCCACGTATCTGCCACTCATACAGTCAAGTCCAGTGGATCAAGTTTTATATGCCATGCCTATATAGGAATAGGAACATGTTCCTATACACACAGAGGTTCCTGGGGGTATAAGATCTAATGCAATTGTATAGATCCACTAGAGTGAGATGACCTGCTATCCCATCTGATTACATATTATATTTGGTGAAAAGGACTATGATGTTAGACATGTTATGGATCCAATTACTTGCATAGAAGTTGTTTCTAAACCCAATACAGATTTGTGGTAGGATGTAATAAATGATGAGATATAATCCATAAAGTATAATAAGGTATAGGAGCTTGTTGATTTGCAACAGAATTGCAAACCTGTCAATTGTAAATGAATTTACAAATCCTAAGGATTTCGGGATAAAGTTCATCTATTTATGGGCTCGCGCAGTTACTTGATGCTTCACTCAGGGAGAAAGGTTTGGCTTTAAGTTACATTCTCTCCATCTCCTTAAAAGATAAAATTTGAGTGATTATGAAAATTGTAGCTTATGATGACATAGATTTACATCAAATGGCTGTCAAAATCACTTTCCTAAATAAAAACCTTTGTAAAGAGGTCTATATGGAACAACTTGAAGGATTTCAGCATCCAGATGGAACTGGCATGATTTACCTGTTAAGAAAATAATAAATAGTTTACATCAAACCTCTCGAAAGTGATTCCTTACATTTGATGAGGTTGTGACCTCTTTTGGCTTCGTGGAAAACAAAGTTAAAAGATGCTTATATCAAAAGGTCAGGGGAAGCAAAGTTATCTTCCTATTATTGCATGTGGATGATACATTGCTAACATTGAATAACTTGGCCATGTTGCATAAGGTTAAGTAAATTTTGGCCAAGTATTCTAATATAAAGGACCTTGGTGAAGCATCTTTTGTCCTAGGTAAGTAGATTTACCAAGAAAAATCTCAACACTCATTAGGCCTCTCACAGAGTGCATATATTAAGTATGTGCTACAAAGATTTAATATGGATAACTGTAAGACTATCGTAGCACCTATCTCTAATAGTGAGAGATTATCTTTGGTATAGTGTCTAAAGAATAAAGTAAACAGAGAGGCTACGAGGAATGTTCTTGAAACTGGTATGGTTGATAGCTTGATGTATGATGGGGTAAGTATTAGGCAGGACATTGCATTTACTGTTAGATTGCTTGATCAATATCTGGCTACTCTAGTGTAGACCAGTGGAATGCAGTCAGGTGAGTGTTGAGATACTTAAAGGGTACAAAGCATTATATGTTGACATATAGAAAATTCAACAGTAAACCTTATAGGGAATTCAAATTCAAATTTTAGTTATGTATCCGGATAATCAAAAGTCCACTTAAGGTTACATTTTTATGTTTGCAGATGGTACAATATCGTGGAAGAGTGTTAAGTAGACATAGCCGACTTCCTCGACCATATATGTATAGTGCATGCTATGAGGCTGCTTCATAAGTAGTTTGACTCAGAAACTTGATTTCTGAGTTGTCTGTGGTTGATTCGGTGGTTAGACCCATTTGGTTGTAGTGTGATAATCTTTCTGCTATGTTTTTAGTAACAATAAAGAAAATCACAATGCCTTTGCATATGGAGGTCAAATATTTGACTATAAAGGAGTTGATACGAAAAGGTGACATTAAGGTTTGGAGTATTTAAAGATTGAGAAAATGTTAATGGATCCTTTAACTAAAGGACTTTGCCCACTTGTGGTTGGAAGACAAGTATACAGTATAGGTGTATTGAAGTGATACTATTAGTTAGAGGATCGTTATGTTTGCTCCATATACATTTGTACATTTATAAATTTTGATAAATTATGATAGTATGGTAGTTTATCAACAAAGATGATAGACGTTTATTTTCAGTTATACGTGCTATTGTACATTGTCATACTACGTGTGAAAGTATTAAGATCTGTGTCAATCTTAAGCATTTTAAAAGTCATTGGGCATATATATAGATTGACCTTAAGCCTATGTTAGATGCATACAATTTTAGTACAGATATAAATGAATTTTAATATGACATAGGGGGATATAAGTTCTTAATCCCATAAAGGTTCTCTAGTGTAGTTTAACATTCAGTTAGATAACATAAAGGTTTTCTCTGATGCAGTTTAGCATTTGGTGAGAGGAAACAAGTTTTCTCTAATGTTGTTTAGCATTTGATAAGAGAAAGCATGATTTCTCTAATGCAGTTTAGCATATGCGGTTTAGCATAAGGTTTGGAGAAATTGATACTTACAAACTAAGATGATATAGCTTAGATCATAAAGATATCATCTTAGTTTGCCACACTCTATTTTTCCATTCATGTTAGTGAGGTATTATATATGCGTGATTGTATTGAATTTGTGTCACACATGACACTTGTATTTGATACTTTTTGATATCGAAAGTTTTGCACGATAGAATGATAGACTTTCACTATTTTTAGATCAAATGTTTTGTTTTTGAACCTAGTCGACTAATATAGTAACGTGGCTTAACAATTAATTATTATCTAAGAGGGAGAATATTGGATATTTTTGACATTTTCCATAGGGTTGGATAACAATTAATTGCATTGCATTTTATCAATTTGCAGTAACTTATCATTTAAGTTACGTAATTTGATCTAAATAAAGATAATAAAGTAGCCTAATAAATGATCTAAGTCATTAGGTTGAAATCCATGAGGAAAGTAGATGTCGATCAATGTGAACCAGACCCATATCGGGCTTGTGATGGGGAAGCCCGATATAGATGTTATTAAAAAGGTTAAGGTCTCATGTAATTACTCATTTCATTCGTAAACATAAAGTTACTATGACCCATTCAGAGGTTCACGCTTTGAGAAAACTGTAGAAAGGCTTTAACGCATCCCAGTGAGCAGTTTCCATGAAGGCAACGGTGGATTTGCGTTCGTTTAGGTGTCGGAAAGCTCATTTGAAGTTATAGAACTAAAATCAAGTATTTTCTACATTTGTTTATTTATTTTCCTTTCACGTTCGATTCGGGATACGTAACTAAGGTCCCATTATGTATTACAAGTATGTGCGTTCGTGAAGCTATTTAAGAACAACCTAAGGCCCACTTGGTTACGGTATGAAAATTGGGAGTTCTGAATCGTAGTTTGATTATGGTCCAATGACACCGCATTTGGATGTATGAGATGTTTGGGTAAGACTTTAATGATTATTATGGATGATTTGTTTAGTCTATAGATTGCGCAGTCAGGTTGATATTAATTTTACCCTTAATAGCATTTTTGTTGATTTCTAAGTGGAATCACAAATAAGGTTATTTTCTTAATTTTAAAATTTTATGGAAAAGTTATTAAAAATTAAATTGAAAAAACTAGACGTACTATTGCTAATTATAAAAAATGATTTTTAAATGGTATATTTAAAAGTAAATTTCTAAAAAATAGGCTTTAAATGAATGTACAATTTGATTTTGAAATAAAAATATTACATAAAATTTTAAAAATAAAATGGAGATACAATGACTAATTGAATGATATAATTATTGAACATTATTTTAAATGAATGAAATTAAAATATTTAAAAATAATTTTTTAAGAGTTAGACAATAATTAACAAAAATAGAATAAAAATATTTTACTATCTAGAATTTATGGAAATAATAAAATCTTATTAGCTAAAAATAATTTAAACATTAATTTGCAAGATTGGACAAACATAATTAGATAAATAACTAATTAATGAATATTTCAAATATAATTATACTTTGACCGCCAATTTAGAATATCTAACCTTAAAATCATAATGAATTAAATCTACAACTCTAAATCCTAAACTTTTAGTCATATTTAAAAAACTTTAATGCAACATAAATAAAAAAACTTTTATTTAATGCAACATAAATAAAAAAACTTATATTGATCTTCCAACTTTTATTTCAAATGTAGTTAAAGTTCTTTAACTTTATTAAATAAAAAAACTTTTATTTAATGCAACATAAATAACAAAACTTATATTGATCTTCCAACTTTTATTTAAAATGCAGTTAAAGTTCTTTAACTTTATTTTATATTAAATTGAACTTAAACTTTTAAAAAATTAGTGTTTGAACTATTTTTAGCCAACCTTCAGAAATTGGCCTATACATATCGTCCATGGAAATTTTTGTAATATTACTTGAAAAACCATAAAACTAAGCACATAATCTAGCTTGAGAAAAACAAAAACCACAGTAATTAAAATGCATTAGAGCTTGAAGCTATTGATGCATTAAAAGAACTTAGTTAGGCAAATGAAGGAACTCATTAAAAGAATCCAACTAGGAGATTAAAGCATAAAAAAAACCCATTAAAATTTGAAACTAGGTGATTAATTTCAATAAATTAATTTTTAATTGCATGATTGAAGTTTGGGCATTTTTTGACATTAAGAAAACTTGAAATTGTCCTATTTTTCTTCGACGTTCTCATAGGAGAATGAAGTAATATCACTTTGATTAACAAGATTAAGCTTTGGGTACTTTTGACAGAAAATTAGAAATTTTCTACATATATTCTCAATGTTTGATGTGTATATATAGGTTGTGTATTATATTGGTTTTGTATATCTAATCAAATTAATCACTTCCTTGTTATTTATAAATAATGTATTGAAATGTAGTTCTGAGCTATAATTTGAGCCTATCCTTATCACTTACTATGTATGTATTACATGTGTACCATATTGGCTATGTCATAGAATCACTTATGTTTGATATTTGATTAGAATAAATATTTGGTAAGAATAATAGATGATAAATCTGAAGGGTTTGTAGTTAAAAATTAATAAATTTGGAGGTCAAACTATTTTAATAACTTCTTGGACTAATGATAATATTGGAAGAAAATGTTATGGATACTCTGATTATAAGGTAGGTAAATTGTTAATAAAAAAGTAATTATTTGATAACCAATTTTTTTATTACCATATGTTTATAAGAAAGGAGATATAAACTTTTTAATAGGTATATGAAAACTTCAGTAAAAGAGCCAAATCTATTATAAATCAATTAAATAACCAAACCAAACCAAACATACCCAAATTCCCACCTAAGCAGGGTATGGGGAGAGTAAGATGTACGCAGTCATGCCCGCATCTCCGATGGAGATACAAAGACTGCTACATGATGAAAAAACAATAGTTAAACTGATATTAAATTATACAATTTGTAAAATAAGAAGATTGTCAAAGTTGCTATTAATTATAGTATAAGTGTTATAATATTTGTAACTATATTTATAACTCTACTTATTAAAAATTGAAGCATTTTAACTTCATCAACTTTAGTGTTACACTATGATAATTTATTAGGAGTGCCTTATTAGATTTAATATACATATAAGTGATGCAAACATTTATATTATCAACTTTCATGGTGAAGTTTGAAGTTATTTTTGAAATCGCATATACCTATCAATATTGTATTCAATACTGGTGACAAATTATACTCAGTTGTAAGTGAATAAATATAGAAACTTACACATTTTCCCTTGTCAGGAATTCCTCATATATAAGAGCCAAAGTGAGCTAGAAAACTCTTTACGGTTTAAAGAAAGAAGAAAGTTTAGGCAAAAGTCTTACTTATTAGAAGAATTTAGATTTTTTCCACTCACACTGAATCTCTTTAGTTCAAAAAGACCCACAATGTCATTGTGAAACATCTATCTACTGCTATTAATTGTCTATAATCTTCAATCCAACCTCCTTTACAAGCATTAAAACATACACAACATCTTGTAAATACCTTTTTCCTTCTACATTATTAGTACATATTCTAATTACTTATCTTGTACTTGAGTTCTTATTCTTCACCTCCTCACTATACCATACCAACAATTTGACAAATTTATCCACTTAACACACATTCATCATCTTGATGGAACTGTCTTTTTCTCTTTTACAAGTATTGAAACTAACATCTACACTTAACTCCTTTCTAAATAATGCCTTTAATATGATTATCTTGATGTTTGGTTATCACTCAATCATTTTAGTGGTGTGCTATCCATTTAGATGTCATGAGCTTGATAATATATTTGTATGTAGGTTCATACTTTTGATGACAAAATCATTATCATTTCTCCTAATACTTACAAAGAAGTAACCAATGATAATATAGCTTACATCTCACTCTCAATTGAAACTTATCATTTTTTTTTGTATTCCAACTCTAAGCTCTTTGTAATAGAGTATTTAATAACTTCTTTCTTGAATTGCCTAGCATTTTTAAACTTCAAACCTAGAATCCAAGGTGGAATAGTATATTCTGGATCATAACAAAAGTTTTTAAACTTACCTCTCAAATCATTATTAACATCATCTTCATCATAACTTATATAGTACTGACTCAAGTCATCACTCTCAATGAACTTACTCTCTTTATTATAATCAAGTCTTTTCTTTTCATCTTTTTCTCCTTTTTCAATTTTATGGTATTCAACAATATTATTCACAGCTTTATCTCCACCTTCGTTACTAATAATTCATCTTCATTTATTTTCTTGTACTTCCTATCTTTGTATTTTAATTTAACATTCTGGAGCACATCATTATTTATTTTACTTATGCATTTCAAATAAGTCAATATTTCACTCTTAGTAACTTCATTTTTAATAACATAAGTAATCACACCTTATTCCTTTTCACCAATGTTTGCATCCACTTTAACATTGGCACTATCATCATCCCTAACACCAATAATAATATAATCAGTAGAATATTTAGTTACTTCACCACTACCTTTATTAGTTGCACAACTAATTCTGGCTTCACCACTGATGTTTACATACTATCAACACCATCATTATCATCTCCAGAAGTTATATAATTACTTCTATTAGTGGTAGTGGGCACACAATCATCATCTTGCCTGACATTATACTGCTTTATTTATTATAACCTCTATCATCCATATTATTCACTCTCATAACAAACAATTCATCCTCTCTATAATCATTGTTTTCTTCTTCATTATTTGCTGGAACCATATTACTAAAAATCCCATCGTCCATATTATTTACTTTTGATACTTCTTTTCATTGTATACACCCTAAAAATAAACATCTAATCTTTCATGATTTAAAATAATATAAATTATGTAATTAATTTTTAATCTTGACTAGCTCACCTTCTTTAAGTTTATTTGGTTGCTTGTACATACTTTATCCAACCTATCATACCAATTATGCTTAGTAATTCCCATAGTACTAAACTAACATAGCTTGTTTGAGTTAATGCCTTCCACTAAAATTTTACTTCAATTAATGTAGATAAATGAGTTATCTTTATCAAATTATCCCTTATAGTGAAATAATATTTTGTTGTTAATAAAATTTCACATCCTAAACAAAATAAGAAAATGAATAGCAAGATTACCCCATATATGGTCCATTATTCCATTATTTTTAAAACACATAAGATAACAAACAACTATTTGTATAATTCTTTACACACACCTAAGTGTTAGAGTTTTATCATATTATCTTAACTCCATCCACAAAGTGATTCCTCCAAATGCCTAAAAGTATAAGTCTCCCTCGTGTCATTTTCAAAACTACTATACAAATAAACAAACCCCTTGAAACTAGTTTAATAACAAAACTCATTTCAATTAATATAACTTAATGAATGATTATTTCAGTTAATATAAGAAAACTCATTTTATTTGTTATGATTTAGGATGGAATAGTTATCATATCCATGTTTATGGTAAATTTGATACATAAATATATTTACTTTTATAGTAAATTTCATATTAATCCTTTAATAATTTTAGTTAATATAATTAAAACCCGAAGAATTAGAATCTTTCACATTGTTAATAACTATATAAAAAACTTTAAAAATCATTTTTCAACTCCCAAGATAACTTACTTTAGTATGTTAAAATCACTCACAATTAACTTTCGAAAAAAAACACTCGTAATCAACCATACTTTCATCTTCAATAATATGCAATTATATTTTTGTATAAAAATTTGTTAAGATATCTTATTAATTAATTTTGGACATTATTTATAATTGGACATAGTTGGATATGTGTGGAATATCATTATGATAAGCAATCTACCTTATGTGGGATTCTTGAAGACAAGAATGCATGAAGAATAAAATCTTAGTGAAGATAGGATTTATTTGGGATATGGTCATATCTTAAGAAAGATAATTTGCAGATTTTTTTGGTGATTTTGGTGCTATCTTTGGCAACCTATTTCGGTGATTGTAGCTATCTTTGGTTGATGGATTTTTTTATGATCTGATCTATTTGGGTGGCTGTGTTTTCTCTATGATGTGTGTGAATATTTTAGGTAGCTAAATTACTATTTTTGGGGGAAAATGTTTAGTATATGGATGATGTGTGCAGTTGTAATTTTGTAAGGTTTTGGTGGTAAAATGCCAATCAGATTGATGGTCTCTTGTAGTTGTTATGTGTGGATTGCTTACTCATTATTCTCGGAGACTCACAGCATATGCCATTCTACGACTTCCCACAATTTCTATTGATGAAGCTATATTTTTAGGGGAATGTTTTATCTCAAATGTTTCCTTTATTTATGTTGTTATTATTTCAATAATTTGATATCATATTTTCATATTCATTTATTGTTGTAAAATCTTCTGTTGACGTTAGCATAAGTTGGCAGTGTTATTAGAAGTGCAATACTTTTATAAGGAGTGAGAACGAGTGGATAGTGTTAAGGGGTGAGAAGTGTCGGCTCAGTAAAGCCTTGTGCAAAACTGTTGTTCTTTGGTGAAAGTGATTAAGCTAAGTGAGGGCCTCACAGACATAGGCAAGGTGTGCTGAACTGCCAAATCTTGGTTGTTAATTTGTTTATTGCTTGTTTAATTTTTTTGGCTATGTTTTTTTAGAAAATTAACAACTATTGACACAATTGCTTTGTATCAAGTAACCGACCGAAACAGTTTAAAGCAACTAAGGAAGCACATAATTTTTGCGAAATTACATCCTTTGGGACTTTCAATTGGTATCAGAGCCTGGTTCACCTTATTATAACTTAGTACGTCAAGTTAGTGCATATCGATGTTTCACAATTATTGCTACAAGAGAAGAGGCAACAATCACTAGCTATTGTTACTAAATGGTTCCAATTACCCTACTTAGAAAGTAAGGATGAGAATATTTATTCAAGCACAAGGAAACAAAGCATGGAATTCAGTTTTGAATGGTTGGATATATCTTATGACGATTGATGAAAAAGATGAAGTGGTACTTCAAGATTCATCTGAATGGACAAGGGTTGAAGAAGAGGAAGCACTTGGTAATTCTCAAACAATGTACGTTATCTTCAATACAGTAGATGAAAGTCGCTTTACTATTATATCAGCTTGTGAATCAGTAGAAGAAGTATGGGACACTCTGCAAACAATACATGAGGGATCAAAATCTGTAATAGCTTCAAAAATTCAGAAGTTAGCCAGTAGATTTAAAGAGCTTAAAATGGAAGAAAGCGAAACCATTGGAGATTTTCACGAGTGGCTACATGATTTTGCAACTTAACCACATCAACTTGGAAAGAATTATTTAAACCTGAAGCTCATCAAGAAAACTTTAAGATCATTATCTTCGAGATTCTTACTAAAAATTATAGCCATTAAAGAAGCCCATGATATTTCAACGAATTTTCTTTGGATAAGTTAATTGAGATTCTTACAAACTTTGAGATGAACTTGTTTAGAGATAAGCGTGAGAAGGATGAAGAATTGGTGTTGGAAGTTGAGGCCGGTGAAGTCATGAATGACTTAAGGGATGAATCCGATGAGAATAAGGATATGATGTTATTGACAAGGAATTTCAGAAAGTGGTTAAAGAAGTTGAAGAAAGATAGACTTGAGTTTAGGCAGAATGTTGGGAGTTCATCAAACAATAATTTCAAATAGCAAGTAAAAATTCACAAGGGTAAAAGAAAGGTAAAGAAAATACAATGTTATAAATGTCAAGGCTTCAGACATGTGCAAGCGAAATGTGCTAATACTTTGAAGAAGAGAAAAGAGAAGTCCTATATGAACATTTAGAGTAAGAATGAATATGAAAGTGAGTATGGTAGTAAATAGGAATTTATGAGTAATCATGCTGCATTGGTTGCTTCATACAATAAAAGTCCAGTTGCTTGCTTAGTAGTAACTAGGGAAGAAACTAATCAAGAAAACTTAGATGAATCAGTCCAAAATTCCAGAAAAATGTAGATGAATTAGCTTAAACTCTATTTCAGATTATGACAATGATTTAAAATACAAAAAGGAGGATATTTGTAAAGCTTATAAGTTAATGTATGCAAAATGGGAGGAAACTAAAGAAGGAAAATTATGCAATGAAGAATATTATTCAAGATCTTGAGAAGTTGTTATCTAAAATAAATGAGTTTGATAAAACAAGGTTGATGGTGGTTAATACCGAAAAAGGAATAAGGATGTTAAATGGAGGCATAAAAAAGTTAGAACAATTGCTAGAAATTGGTAAGACCAAAGGTGATCTTCAAGGTGTTGGTTACAAAGGTGAATGTTCTAAGTTGAATGGTGAGAAAAATGATGAAACTAGATCGGTCAAAGGAGAAATTTCAAGAAGGAATCAAAAATTTATACCTACATGTCACTTTTGTGAGGTAAGTGGGTATATGAGGCCGAATTGTTAAAAGCTGTTACAAATGATATTTTAGAGGGCTCAAAACCAAAAATCTAGGCATCTTAGATGAATTTTCAGCTACAGCCCATGTTATCAAAGCATAATTGGGTTAGAAAGGGTCAATTACAAGCATTTATAGCTCCTAAATCTACGTGGGCTGCTTCTCATAATGGTTGGTCTTTTGACAATAGGTGCTCACGTCATATGACAGGTGAAAGAAGCTACTTGTTGGATTATCAAAGTTGTATGGATAGCCATGTTAATTTTGGCGATGGAAAGAAAGCTTTGGTCATTGAAAGTGGAACCCTTTGCGTGGATGGAATGCAACAATTTAAAAATGTGCTTCACGTTAATAGGTTAAAAGCTAACTTGGTAAGTATTATTCAGCTTTGTGATGATGGTTTATCGGTTAAGTTCACCAGTGATGAATGCAGGGTGGCAACTGAGTAAAGAGAGTGCTTAGTGAGTGGTAGAAGATCAATAGATAATTGTTAAATGCTACAAGTGACTACTTCTTCCAAATCAGTCTTATATGATGGCAATAAAAATCTATAGAATCGAAAGCTTGGCTCTAACTATGATCTTATTAATAAGTTGATCAAATTCGAAGCAGTGAGAGGCTTGCCTATAATGAACAATGTTGACAAGAATATGTGTAGTACATGTTAAATGGGTAAACAATCGAGAGTGCCACACAAAAAGGTTAGACATGTTACATCTTCTCATATATTGAAATTAATTCATATAGATTTGGTTGGGCCAACACAACATGTTAGTATCAGTGGAATGAGATATTTCTAGACATATATTGATGATTATTCTAGATACACTTGGGTAGCTTTCTTAAAAGAAAAATTAGATGCATTCAAGGCCTTTAGGAGTTTATATGTGCATATTATGAATCAAAAAATATGACAGCGTTGAGGATACGATCAGACCATGGAAGGGAGTTTGAGAATGCAAGTTTTAATGATTTTTGTGATAACTATGGTATCATGCAAGAGTTTTCAGCACCTAAAACTCCACAACAAAATGGAATTCGGAGAGGAAGAATCAAACTCTTCAAGAAATGACCAAATCTATGTTGAATGGAAGAAAAATATCAATGAGGTTTTGGGCTAAAGTATTAAACACAACATGCTACATATGCAACACAGTTCATCTTAGAAGCATCTTGAATAAGACATCCTATAAACTTTGAAAGGGAAAGAAACAAGATATTAGCTACTTTCATCTATTTAGCAATAGGTGTTACATTCTCAGAGATCGTAAAAAGCTTGGAAATTTTGAAAGTAAAAGTGATGAAGGCATTTTTCTTGGATATTCAATCCATAATAAGGCATATTGAGTATTGAACCAAAGAACCAAGATAATGATGAAATCCATAAATGTTATGGTAGATAATATGCATCAAATAATTGATAAAGTAGTATAAGAAAATTTTCAAAATCAACCTCACGAACTAGCACAAAGACACAGTGAAGGAAAAACCAAAAATTGCTCAGATTCATAGCTTATTGCTGTTGGTAAAGAAACTAGTCAGACAGAGGATCAGTTAGTAGATATGGAGGAAGAAACCAACTAGGCACCTGATATTGAAATAATTCTTTCGAATAATGTAGACTCAAGGAAAGATGATTTAAACAAAGATTTTCCATCACAAATCAGACAAAATCATCCTATTAAGAACGCAATTAGTGAAGTTAGTGATAGAAGGAAAATAAGAGAAAGAAAAAGGATAGATTATCAGGAATTTACAGGGCTTTTACATTATACTTCTTCGTTTGAGCCAAGGAATGTGCAAGAAGCATTACAAGATAAGTTCTAATAGCAACTATGCAAGAAGAGTTAACACAAGTTGCTCGAAATGAGGTTTGGGAATTGGTACCAAGGCCAACGAAAACAAAACCGATGACAAAGGCAATGAGACTAGAAATAAGTTAAGGTTAGTTGCTTAAGGATACTCTTAAATTAAAGGTATTGATTTTGAAAAAACTTTTGCTCCAGTGACAAGGCTTGAGTCAATTAAACTTCTTTTATCCATAACTTGTATTAAAGGGTTCAAACTCTGCCAAATGGATGTGAAAAGTGCGTTCTTGAATGGGTTTCTACAAGAAGAAGTATATGTCGAACAACCAAAAGGTTTCATTGATTCAATACATGCCAAACACATCTACAAGCTTAAAAAGACTACTTACGGTCTCAAGCAAGCACCAAGGGCTTAGTGTGAAAGACTCACTAAACATCTACTCTACCAAGGACATGAAAGAAGTAGTGTGGACAAAACTTTTTTTCTCAAAAAATTCAGATCTAATTTGATGATTGTGCAAATATATGTTAAAGGTGGTGGAAGACTTTGTGAAGTTGATGACACCTGAGTTTGAGATGAGCATGGTAGGTGAATTGAATTTCTTTTTGGGATTACAAATTAAGCACATAAAGGAAGACATCTTCAGATCACAAACCAAATATGCAAAGAATTTGGTGAAGAAATTTGTCCTTGAAAATGCACTGCAAGCTAGAACACCTATGAGTGTGTCAACAAAGTTAAATAAAGATGATCATGGAAAAAGTGTTGATGTAAATTTATATAGAAGCATTATTGGGAGCCTACTTTATCTAACCGTGAGTAGACTAGATATTTTTTATAATGTTGGAGTATGTGCTCAGTATCTATCCAACCCTAAAGAGTCACACTTGATAGTAGTAAAGAGGATGGTCAGGTATGTCAATGTTACTTCTAAGTTTGGTTTATGGTACTTATTTGATTTAACTTGACATCTAGCTAGTTGTAGTGATGAGAATTGGGCTGAAAATTTAGATGACTGAAAAAGTACATCAAGGGGTTGTTTTTTTCTTTGCAATAATTTGATTTCATGTTATAGTAAGAAACAAAACTCCATTTCCTTGTCAACCACAGAAGTAGGATACATTGTAGTCAATTGTTATTGCTCTCAACTTTTATGGATGAAACAAATTTTGGAAGAGTAGGAGTGATTGTTGTGTGTGATAACAAGAGTGCTATAGACATCTTGAAGAACCCGATTTTGCACTTGAGAACCAAACATATCTACTTAAAGTATCATTTCATTCAAAAGCTTGTGGAGACCAAAGTTACAGTTCTTCATTTGTAACAACTGAGAAGTAACTGGTCGACATTCTTATGAATCCTATTGATTCGATTAGGTTTGAATTTCTTTAAAGGGCTCTGGGATTATGTTCCTTACATTTTTAATGTAATGTTTTTTTATTCTTATTTTAAAAAATTAGAAGGAATAAAAAATCAATAATTTAGTTCTTTTTTTCCTAGTTGCTGCCACATACCTCCTTCCACCCTCTTTCATTTTTTTTTGAAATTTTACCTCCAAAATTAGTTTGAATTTCTTCTTCACTTATGATTATTGTATGTTTCTCACAACACTATGTTCTTCTCTTTTAGTTCTCTCTCTTGGCTCACCACCACCGACGTATCTCTCATTCATCTCCATAAGCAATCTTTCTTTTGGACCTTCAATGGGCAAATCAAAATGCCAAGCCTCCCATTCTCTCTTGGAGCAGTCCCTAATGACATCTTTACCATCCGCTTCCAGACATCCTTGGCGTTCCAGTCATCTCCAACAAAATCCACCTTATGGGAGGTCGACAATAGGCGTTGGGTCATCCTTAGGAGTACCCATTGACATTCTTGAACCTTCTTCTGTTTGGAAACAACCCAAAGTTGATGATGATGTAATACGGGTGTTGTCTTATATGATTAAGGAACCCTCCTCTAATTTAGAAGATGATCTTGTCAAGCCTATAGTTCCCATATCTCTAATTGTGTCACCACCGATAACTACTCCTTTTGCTTCCTAACAATTGCCAAACACATTGCTCGAAAATCAATCTGTTCGTTTTGCCAATAGACACCTGTTTGAATTTCAGTGGATGATGCTATGTCTCATAAGTTTTATTCTTTCACTGCACAACAGAAGTGGGACTCCATTGTAAATATTGGGTTTGTTCTCGACCATCCTATAAAATTGATTTAATATCAACAATTTTGTTAGGAAGTTCTGTTAACTAAGAGAAATATGTTGACTACTACATTACTGCCAAAACACTATGATGCTAAACTTGATAGAGAATTTTATTGCAATCTTGATAAGGGTGCTTTGGATGATTCTGCATTGTGTTATCATGTGGTTTATGTGAGCGGAACTATTATTAGATTTGATCCGAATTGGTTGAACACATTTTGGGGGTTTGATAATTTGATTAGTGATCGTGTATATGAGGATGACTGGATTGTGACAAATGATATTTTAGCTACTGTTTTAACGGATGGTAAATTGACTACTTGGCCATTTTCTTCTGCATTTCATGCGTTTGAGTTGTCACAAAAATATTTTGATCTTCATAAGCTTTGTTGGTGAATTGGTTACCTAATACTCACATTGTGACAGTTTATCCAGCTTAAGCTAAATTGGTTTATGTCATCAGCACCAGAGATAATTTTAACTTGGGGAGAATTATTATTGAGGCTATAATTGCAGTTGGTAGCAAACAACAATCTCTATTATATTTTCTGTGTCTGATTACACAATTTTTGTATGCTTATGATATTCCTCTGACAGCTTCTAGTGTTCTTAACTCTATGTCTTTACTGAACATCTTGCCTCGTATTTTGAATGTCAACAAGCTTGGTGATTGACTTGTCTTATTCATCTTTTAGACCATCTGAACCATCTGCAACATCTACTGTAAATTCGAATGTCGCTTTAGTTGCTAAAATTGATCGGATTAAGGGTGTTATTCAAGGGGGTTTGGATGGCCTTCATCAACTCAAACAGAGGATTCTTCGCTAATCTTGTTTTTTGGAATCTATTCTCCGAAGGAGGAGAATATTGGATGATTCGTGGCTCATTGTCATTTATGATTGGTGGCTTATTGTCATTTGAGATTATTGTTTCTTTGGATATTTTCTGGTTATTTTTAGCTTATGTGGATATTTGACAATTGTTTATGTGAACTTGACAAACTTAATACTATTTGTATCTTGATGTTCAATTAAAGGGGAGTGCCCAATTATCTTATTAAAGGGGAATTCCTACATGTAACAAATAATGCCAAAAAGGGAGAGATTGTTAAGATATCTTATTCATTAATTTTGGGCATTATTTATAATTGGACATAGTTAGATATGTGTGGAATATCATCATGATAAGTAATCTACCTTGTGTGGGATTCGTGAAGACAAGATTGTGTGAAGAATAAAATCCTAGTAAAGATAGGATTTATTTGGGATATGTTCATATCCTAACAAAGATAATGTACATATTTTTTGGTGATTTTGGTACTATCTTTGGTAGCCTATTCGATGATTATAGCTATCTTTGGCAGCAAGATTTTTTGTGATCTAATCTATCTTAGACGATTGTGTTTTCTTTATGATGTGCATGAATTTTTTGGGAAGTTGAATTGTTGTTTTTGTGGGAAAATGTGCAATATGTGGGTGATGTGTGCAGCTGTAATTTGGTGAGGTTTTGGTTATAAAATGCTGATCAAATAGATGACCTCTTATAGCTGCTATGCGTGGATTGTTTAATGATTATTCTTAGAGATTCGCAACAGATGCCATTCTATGATTTCCCACAATTTTGGTTGATGGTTTTAAGTGTTTCTTTTATTTATGTTATTGTTTTAATAACTTGAGTAGGGATAGCAACTGGTCGCTCCTGGGGCCTGACAGACCACGAACAAGCAGGTCGTCCCAACCTGACTTATGTTTTTTTAATTTTTAAAAAATGAAATCGTTTTTGACAAAACAAAAGTTAAAAAACGACATAGTTTTTGACAAAATGACGTTGTTTTGTACCATCTCGTTGGGCCACAGTCAGGCACTGTCAGGATAGTCCCAGCTCGAGCACGGCCTACGGCCCAATCAACCTGGATCGAAGTGGGGTTGGGGTGAGCTTAGCCACATTTGCCATCCCTAAACTTGAGATCATATTTTTATATTCATTCATTGTTACAAAGTTTTCTATTAAGGTTAGCACGAATTGATCACGTTATTGGGAGTGAAATACTTTCATGGAGTGTGTGAACGAGTGGATAGTGTCAAGGGATAAAAGGTGCCAGCCTAGTAAAACCTTATGTAAAACTGTTGCTCTTCGGTGAAAATGATTAAGCTGGGTGAGGGCCTTGCAAATGTAGACAAATTGTACCCAGTTACGTTACCAAATCTTAGTTGTTGATTTGTTTATTGCTTGTTAATTTTTTTTAGAAAATTAACAGTTATTGACAGATTTGCTTTGCCACCGACAAAAATAGTTCAAAACAGCTAAGGCAGAACAAAGTTTTGCAACAGTACATCCTTGGAGACTTTAAAAATTGTAAGTGAATAACTCCTCCTCCTCTCGTTTGTGTCATTAAAGATAATCATTTACGAGTTTTTTTCTTTTTTTCAAAACCAGTGCTTTCTATTTTGCTCTGAACTTATCAAAGAACACGAAAGTAATTTAACAACCAAGAAGCACTAGGGCCCCGTTTGGTTGGCAAGAAAGTAAAGTGAATTTGGAATCTGATTCTTGGGAAAATAAATCTATAGAAAGTAAAGATATTTACATGTTTGGATATCTATAAGAATTCTATTAGGAAAGTTGGGTGAACTCTTATTATAGTGTTTGGTATGTATCAATATTTCATGGAATGTAATGTAATTTTAACTTGTGTTTCCATTGATATCCCTATCAAATAAAAATTGAAATCGTTAAATAATATTAATTTGTAATACAAGTTATATTATTAAATGTTAAAT
>JANZXR010000002.1:18014116-18027625 GCA_027575705.1 Erythroxylum echinodendron | reverse complement strand
TGCTTGTTTCTGTGCGTGAAAGCGCCCATGAGATTTGGGAAGCGATTGCCAATGAAAAGACTGCATTGTTTCATGATTTATGCTGATTATAGAATTTAATCAGTTGTTTTCCAAAAGCAGTTGCCGACCCTCAAAGTTTGCTGGAAGAAAAAGATGCAATACAAGAAAAATTGGCGCTTACTGAGTATGAACTTCGTTTGGCGCAAGAGGACATTTCAAGGTTGAAAGATGAGTTGGAGAAGAAAACAGATTCCCAAGTTCAACAAAGTGGTAATTTCTAATTGCCGATGGAAATTGTAGAAGTTTTCGTGTTGAGATTGCCCAATGTCATTTCCCTTGTGAAAGTTTGATTTCATCATTCTTATAACTGCACAAGTTATTCAATGGTGGAAGTTGGCTATGGACGAAAGGTTTTAGGTTTGTTTGGCAAGTAACCATTAACCAGAATACTTAGGCTTTTTCTCCTTGTCTGGCTGAGGAAATAGACAGCATCCTGGTCTTACCATCTGGATAGATTTGAAATGTTAAATTACTAGTGTTGTTTTCCCAGAATCGCATTTGGACTAGGTTTTAGAATCCCACACTCTTTCTTTACGGATCATGGCAGGTGGTTTTATTATCACACATTAATCCACAGGGTATTTTCTTTTAGGTAGGTTGCACATCTGTAGTTTGCTCAGCTGCTTCAACTCATTTTTCTCTTGAGAAAGGCTGTTAGAACTCTATGTATGAATCGACTTGTTTCTGCTCCTATCCTTCCTTCCATTTTGTTTTTAACCAATGCTAGCAGTGCATATATAAGTATATATATTTGAATCATTACCGCAATTACCTATCATGATACATTTAAGGAGTTTGGTAAATAGACAATGCCCTTGATTGGTAAATCACTGTTCTTTTTCTTTTGGTGGCTCTTTGATTTAAACTTGTTTCTTTTTTAATTTTTGATTTATCTTGAATGCATTTACAGAGTCCAAATCCGATGTATCCTTAAATTCAGGACCTACCATTCTACGGGAAAAGAAGGACGGCTCTATCTCTGACTTGGGCTCTTTAAAGGAGAGCGAGCGCAGAGATCTTAACTGTGCTGTAAAAGAGTATTTGCTTCTAGCTGGATATCGGCTTACTGCAATGACGTTTTATGAAGAAGTATGTGAAGCTTTTAATTCGTTAATCTCTTCTTATGCAGTAGCTAACCTTTTCTACTTCTATTTGTCAATGGATGTGCCATTTTTTTTTCCCTCTGTTCATTATTCAACATTTATTGTGCCTTTTCTCATTCAAGAAAATGAATAAGCAAATAGTATATTGTGTGTTGGTACTACTTTTTTTTTTTTTTTTTGTAGGCTTCCTTATGTATCCATGTCAAACTTAAACAAGGCAGTTATTGCTTCCACAACATTTACAGGTTTTCATGAATGTTCTAAGTAGTTGAGCTAGGAATAATTGCATAAGAATCTTAGAAGCTCTGAACTTGGAGTTTGTTGTTTCAAGGTCTTGAGGTGCTGTTAGTAATTTACAAATGTTGTGGATCTTAAAGTTTATTAAGACTAACATAAAGACATTCTTAAGACTTAATTAAGAGTAATGACTTTGTATATGGTCTGCTTGGTCTATCTTTTCTTCATCTCTGAAATTTGATTTAATTTGCATCAGTGGCATATATTAATGGTTTGGGGTTGGAAAATTCTCTTAGCTGACTGTAACGGAAAAGAAGTTAGAAAGCTATTGAAAAGTTTACGTTGGAGAGTTAAGCGGTAGTCGAATCTTTATTGCATGTAGCTGCCACTTTTAACAGTGTGCCATCTTTTACAGACTTCATTGTGTTTATGGTCCTAATATGTCTTAAGCATTCTATCAGGTGGCAGGTGTTGTTATTTTTGTTAGATATTAGTAAAATTGGCTGAATTCTCATTAACGATTATAATTCCTTCGAGTAATTTCCACTTCAGGTCCCAGATCAAAACTTAGATGTTTGGCAGAACACACCCGCATGTGTACCAGATGCCCTGAGGCATTATTACTATCAATACCTTTCTTCTACGACTGAAGCTGCTGAGGTATTTTCTCCAGTTAGCCTACCTTCTGCTGGTGTCTTGTTAAGCTCTAAAATCATGTTTATGGAAAATGTATCTAACTACGATTCATCAGAATGTTTGATTTTTGGAGGTTAGTGATTATTTTTCAGTTGAAATCATTATGAGCTGTTTCTTATGGATTGTTAATCTGTGGTGACTGATCAAATCACTTTGAGCCCATGAAGAATTCTTAGAAGGTCACAAGTGACGGAAAAAATGTATTACAATGGAAGCAAGGCTCAAGTTTGAACAAAACCCATCTTCAGTTTTTTCTCCTTTGACAGTTGCATTTGTGCCTATAAATTTCTTCTCTTAAAAACTAACAAATGACCATTTTGTTTTCTTTTTTCCCGTTAACTGCATAGTGATGCTACAGTATCTTGAGTTCTGACTTTCAACATTCCTAACATGGCCCCAAGTTGTATCCCAGTTTAGATTCCAGTCCTGTTTAATATTCTATATTTGATATGGTGAACTGTCAAACTCTAGGTTGAATTGACTACACATGAAAAAAAAAACAACTCTCATATGTTTGCAGGAGAAGATTTCAATGCTTCGAGAAAATAGGTTTTTACTGAAAGAAAATGATAAGCTGCACGATGAAAAGAAGAAATTGCTGAAAAGCAAAGATTTGGCTGAAAGTCAAATAAGTGGATTAAATAAATCTTTAGAAGCTCTTCAGAAAGATCTGAAGGACAAGGAGAATCAGGTATACCTCTCGTACAGTCTTGTTTGGTGATTTAAGATTTGTTTCTCTGGTTTTACTGGTAAATCACATTCCGCTACATTTATCGTCAGTTGCTAACTTACTCATGCTTTTCAGGTGGTATTGTTGAAGGAGTCCTTGGAATGCCGGAGAAAGGAATTGAATGATTGCAGATCTGAAATTACTTCATTAAAAATGCACATTGAAGGAGCCCGATCTGCAAAAAGCCTTGTACCCAGTGATATTGATGCTAATTTATCCCATCCATTAGAGAGGTACAAGGAAGAAGTCAAATTTTTACGGACAGAACTGGAGAGGTTGAGGGAAAAACACACTAATTCTCCTGAATTTGTGAATTCAATTAATCATGAGAATGATTCTCTACAGACTGAAATGAGAGTTGTTGAGATAGATGAAGAAAAAACTGTAATTTCTCAATCGGTTGATGGAACTGTTGTTATACACAGTGAAATTGTTCAGCCACCGAAAGATGAATCCAGTAAACCTGAGCAAGTATTACAAAATCAATTTCAGTCAAATGGAGGTGATGTTTTTGATGATGGAGAGCAAGTTACCGAGCATAATCTTGAATTACCTTTAGAAGACAGTAGCCTCACTCTAAATTCAGACAACTTAACTGGTGACGCTGCTACCAAGAACACGGCAAGTTGTTACTCTTGTTATAGACCATTGTAATGTTTCGACCAGGGTGGCTATCTTTTCTTGGGTGGTTGGTGCTTGTCCCCTGCAAGCCATGAACACCGAACCACTCTTTCCCCACCTGCCTTTTTGTAATGCTAAATTACTTCTATTTTTCAACTTTTAATGTCAAGTAAATATCATCTTCTAGTATATTAGAATTGACTTGTCATTTTCAGGGGCCAGAAACAATTCAGATCCTTGCAGATGCATTGCCCAAGATTGTTCCTTATGTTCTAATCAATCACCGAGAGGTCTTTGTCTGAGTTGTCTTTGGTTGTTTTGTCCTTGGGCCTAGTAAAGGATTCCTTGTTCATTACTTGGTGCTGTTCATCTCAGGAACTTCTTCCATTAATGATGTGTGCAATTGAGCGTCATCCAGATAGCAATATACGAGATTCCCTGACACACACATTATTTAATTTGATAAAGCGTCCAGATGAGCAGCAGAGACGAATCATAATGGATGTAAGGGTACTGCAGATTCCATAGATTTACATTTGTGCTTGTAGCTGAATCTTTGGGTGCTTTTTTCAGGGATGTGTTACTCTTGCCAAGAGTGTAGGAGAGATGAGAACAGAAACTGAATTGCTTCCTCAATGCTGGGAACAGGTAACATGTCATGAGCAATTTGATAGAATTTCAGTTTTCTTTACTTTGCCCTGGTTCCCTCTTAAGGACCATTTTCCTTCTTTATTTTTTTGTTTTAGATAAACCACATGTATGAAGAACGTAGGCTGCTTGTTGCTCAGTCCTGTGGAGAGCTTGCAGAATTTGTCCGGCCTGAGATCCGTGATTCTCTGATTTTATCCATTGTACAGCAACTAGTAGAAGACGCTTCAACTGTTGTTCGAGAGGCGGCTGCTCATAATCTGACTTTGCTACTTCCTCTCTTTCCAAATGTGGAAAAATATTTCAAGGTCAGCCTCACTAAATATGCTTCGAGGCAATCATGGAGAAGAATTCTGATTTGACTGGAACTGGCTACAATGTAAGCCCTAGAACAAGTTGGTAGCACATGGTCTAGGGACTGGAGCCTTTTTCCCTTGCCATATTAAGATAACAGAAGACGATGGAAATAATAGGAAATGAAGATTAAGTGCATTGAATAATAACATGTCTGTTGACAGGTTGAGGAGTTGATGTTCCAATTAGCATGTGATCCAGCTGGGGTGGTGGTGGAAACTACACTTAAAGAGCTTCTTCCTGCAGTGATAAATTGGGGAAACAAATTGGATAATATTTCATCAATTCTGCTTTCTCATATCCTGAGTTCTGCACAAGTATGTTTCATATGCTTTTTCCTGAATTGACCTTTCACTTTAAATCTGCTTTCTTTGGTATATGACACATTTTCTTCAAAATTTTAGCACTGTCCACCTCTTTCGGGAGTTGAAGGCTCTGTGGAATCACAACTACATGTTTTAGGAGAACGAGAGCGTTGGAATATTGATGTTCTATTAAGAATGCTGCTGGAAGTTCTTCCTTTTGTGCAGAGCAAGGCAATTGAAACTTGTCCCTTTTCTTCAGTTTCAGATTCAGAGGAATCAATTTTCTCTACCCCCTTGCTTGAATTGTATTCAAAGTAAGTTCTAGTATTGTTTCTTCATGGCTATCCCTGTCTCTCTCTTTCTTATTATTTCTTTGACTTCATGTTATGGATCAACTGTCAATACAGTATTGTGGTAACACTCAGAACTTCATTAGATATTTTATTATGTCACCAGGGGCCATGTTCCTTGGCCTGCATTTGAGTGGATGTATGTAGATTGCTTTCCTGCTTTGATTCAGTTGGCTTGCATGTTACCTCAGAAAGAAGACAGTTTAAGAAACAGGATTACAAAGGTAGCCTTTCTGCCTGAAATTAGTTCTTCTTGGTGTTCTTTCGTTGTCAATAAATTTGGATACTATCTTATAAGTTTTACTAACTCAAGTACCTACTTGTAGTTTTTGCTGGCTACTGGTGAGCAATTTGGTGATTCGTACCTGTTACACATTATGCTACCTGTGTTCTTGGTAGCAGTTGGGGATGATGCTGATTTAACATTTTTTCCTTCTACTGTTCATTCAAGAATAGAAGGTATTGTTTTTTAAGTTACTGTAAATTTCTTCAACATTATTATTGTTGCTAATTGTTACTCTGTAGCAGGTTTGAAACCAAGAACCATTGTTGTGCAGAGGCTTGCTACAATGTGCGTTTTGCCACTTCTTTTAGCAGGTATTTTAGGTTCTCCAAGCAAGCATGAGCAGTTAGGAAGCTATTTGAGAAAGTTGCTACTTGATGGTACGTTGAAAGAGAATCGTTCCCTGATGCGAAATACCGAGATTGTTGATGCTGTTCGATTTCTGTGGTCAGTAGGCTGCTTATTATTTTTGTGCTTTTTTCATTTACTTTCATTTGAATAAGATGTGCTTGATTCTTCATTATGCAGCACATTTGAACAGCACCATGGCATAATATTCAACATATTGTGGGAGATGGTTGTTAGTTCCAACATGGATATGAAAATCAGTGCTGCCCATGTGTTGAAAGTCATTGTAGGTCATTCTTCCCCTTTTATGTTTATTTCCAGCTCTCCAGACTATGGTTAATTTTTTTTTCTTATCAATTTATTTGATAGGTAGCTCATGTTGATGCAAAGGTAGCTTCTGCACATGTATTGCCTGCCCTAGTTACCCTTGGCTCTGACCAAAACCTAAGTGTTAAATATGCGAGCATAGATGCATTTGGGGCTGTGGCACAACATTTTAAAAATGATGTGGTATGAATGTCTTCTCTCTTGAAATAATATGGTAATCTTGTCGAAACAGTTATTATTTATCTCAAATTGCTATCATCAGATTGTTGACAAGATACGTGTTCAAATGGATGCATTTCTTGAAGACGGATCTCATGAAGCCACTATTGCTGTTGTTCGTGCATTGTTGAAAGCAATACCACATACAACAGACAGACTAAGAGATTATATCCTCAATTTTCACTTTCAAGGAATTTTGAACTATTTATTTGACGAGTGCTATTAATCTACTTTATAGCACTCATCAAATATGCTTTTTTATTTAAATGATACTAGTTGAACAAATAGGATTATTGCTTTGTCCTTAATTTTCACACATCTTCTTTCCAAGATTTTTCAATTTACCTCCTTGCCAGCTTCTGCTAGTGATGTGATTCGTCGGCGGGAAAGAGCCAATGCTTTCTGTGAGGCAATCCGTGCTCTGGATGCAACGGGTACAGTGTTATTGCTTCCATTGCAAACTGTTCCACAATTTGCTTTTAGATTAACTAAAGAGTGAAGGAATGGGTGCTGGAATGTCTACAACTGTTAATGTCAAGGTTGAAACTTCCTAGATTTGCGCCAAGTCCTGGGTAAAAGAAGGGGAAGTAGTTTATTGTTGTTTCAACATTGAAAATGTGAAAAGACAAAAAAGGGAAAGTAGTTATAGTACCCACCAACAGTGTGAAAAACTTGTATTATTTTCTAGTCGATGGCAATTTTGTTCTATCAGATTCACATGATCGAATTCTATTCACATCAGAATAATGTTAAAAATGTCTGTGATCTGATGAGCGTACTGTGCTTGAACTTCATAAACTTTTTTATTTTATGTTTTGTATGCTTTTTAATGCTGTCTTTTTGTTCTGGTCACAGATCTTTCTGCAACTAGTGTGCGGGATTTCCTGCTACCTACTATACAAAACCTATTTAAAGATCTTGATGCATTAGATCCCGCACACAAAGAAGCCCTTGAAATAATAATGAAAGAAAGATCTGGAGGAACTTTGGAGGCCTTCAGTAAGGTGATGGGTGCTCATCTTGGGATAGCATCATCAGTCAGTAGTTTATTTGGAGAAGGTGGCCTACTGGGAAAGAGAGAAGTAACGGAAGCTCCATCATTACAGCCTGAGCCTCCAAAGCCTGTGGCACCCCCACCTTCAGAAGACACAAGATTCATGCGTATCATGAGGGGTAATTTGACAGATATGCTTAGGGGTAAAGCTAAAGGCCAAGATGAAACTAACTAAAATCATCAATGTTTCTGCTGAATGCCATCCAATTTCAGAAGCTATTTTATTTCCATCTCCTAGAATAGTTGTTTGGTTTTCCTTCTTTCTTGAGTTGGTAGTCCATATTTGGAAGTAACATAGTTTTCTTTTCATTTATGATAGTTTTCTTTTCATTTATTTCATGTGAAATTTTCCTTTCTTTCTTCCTTTGAGCAGAAAAGAAAAGTAGAAAGGGGAAAATAGTTTACACTCAGATTAGAGGAGCGAAACACTTTGTGAAAGAAACAAAGAACTCAATTACAATCAGCAACTACACGTCTCGTATCGATTGGGATGTTTGTCGTGTAAGGATTTTACAAATTAAATGGGGATCAGTCGACATTATTTTAATTTATTCTATAAAGTTATCATGCTTAAAATGAAGAATTGCGGAGAGAAAAATGCAGTACAGTCATCTATTTGGGCATACTGTTTTCATTTTATTGCTTACTTATAATTTATTTATTTAGCGGGCATGATCAAGATTTTCAATTCTCAGCTTGAGTGAGATAGAAACGTTATAATCAGGAGTCGGCGTAAATTTGTACAAGGTGATGGATTATGGATTGCAGGTGTGGCATGCTCATGTTTTTATACTTCACCGAGGTTTTTATAGCCTTGGCGTGTGATTACGTTCCCTCCCAAAGTAAAATGCTGTTGTTGTTCATGCAAGTTAATCCGCGCAGGAAGGTTTTCCTGCCTCGAGCCGTTCCCAATAACCTCACTCTACATACATTTCGTTTCGGCCTAGTGGCCATGCTTTTCATTTATCTATTTAGTCACGTAATTAGTTTAGTTTATTTTGCTAGTGTGGTTATAATAAATGAAGAAACATCGTTGGTGGTCATCAGGTATGTGAAAAATGAAGGAAATATTAAGACAAAACTTCAATTCATGATAGGATTCTGTTATGATATAATATTATACGAGAGATTCGCTCACAACTGAGTTGGTAGAATGTTTTCTAGAACATTAAGAGAATCACTACAACAAAGGAATCATTTCCCGACAGTATTTTTTGCAACGAAAAAATATTCACCGTAAACAGACAACTTTTTGCGATGAAACATATCGTTCGCCACTAATTGTAAAGTTTTAGTGACGAAACCAAAAAATGTCATATAAGGGAAAACTTTTAACGACGTTCAAGTAAAATTGTCGCAATCAAGACCAATAGGTGACGATTTACAGTATTTATCGCCAAATAGTACAATCGCGATACAATCTATAAGCGTCATCATAACTTTACAAACAATTTGTGACGATGTTGGTAAATGGTCACTAATTGTTATATATTTTGCGACAATATTAATAAACGTCACCAAAAGGTCAACATTTAGTGACGAAACTGATAATTCGTCGCGAAACATTATACATTCAACGACGTCTGTTTTTAATCATCGCTAACTAATAAATATCAAACATTCAAAGACGATACTTCAAAATCGTTACCAAATGTGCATTCAGTGACAAATTTTGGAAACATCGCTGAATGTTTAAACACTTAACTTCTACATTTTACCCACGTTATACCTTGCAAAGAAAACATTCCAGTACATATTTGATTCTGTTTATCTCTATTTTTGTCTTTTCTCCATCCATCGATATCTCTTCTAACTCTTCTTAACTGCTGAAATTTTTCTGAAGCAAGTAAGTGATGCTTAAAGTTATAAGAGTACTGTAAATGATATTAAGATGAGGTTTTAATGTTTGTAAATTGGATGCATACGTGAATGGTGTATGTTATGCGTGAATGGTGTGGATGAAAGTGTAGGTGGTGAAGAAAGAAGCAAATTAGGTGATATGATTAACAAGATAAAAGATTTTAGTAATGAAGTGAGCTGGAGCATGTTATATGCAGTGTTTTTACCAAATATGTATCTGTATTTTAGACATAATTTCATCTGTGAATATT
This sequence comes from Erythroxylum echinodendron, assembly GCA_027575705.1. Taxonomy (NCBI): domain Eukaryota; kingdom Viridiplantae; phylum Streptophyta; class Magnoliopsida; order Malpighiales; family Erythroxylaceae; genus Erythroxylum; species Erythroxylum echinodendron. The sequence goes on along the minus strand of JANZXR010000002.1, from coordinate 18,018,179 downwards.
CAAATTGGATGAATTTTAATTTAGAGTAAACTAAAGACATATGGCTACATTTTTCATGAAGAAATCGAATTTAAAATGTCTTTAAGAGTCTTGAAATTTGACTTGAAATTGAGAATTATAATCTGTCGAACTATGAAAACAGTCTGTAAATTTTTTATTATAACTTGCATGATACTGAATCAAAATGCATGAAATTGACGTCATTAGACACTTAAGACATTGTAGAACATTTGATTAAAAGAAAGTGTTATCTAAATGCCTCATTGTTTAGGTCAAAATGGTCATATAAATCTGACCGAAAATCTGCTTTAAAAAATCTAGAAAATAAATTGCAGAACATGTGATATGGAAAAATATAGATTAGGTATTGTTTTGGGTTTATGAACAATCATCAATTGTTGGACTGTGCATGATATTACTGAATCAAAACTGAAGTAAAAATGAAGAGATCATCAACTATAAATGATAGAATTTTGATAATGAAGTGTTTGATTGAAGCCTTCCCGCTAGAACCACCGCTTAGTTGCAAGTCTCCATCAATTATTAGCAGTGTTTTGAAAACCGGACCGAACCGGCCGGTTGGACCGGTGAACCGGAGCATGAAACGGTTCAATTTAGCCCTTATTTTTTGTGAGTGACTGACCCGTTCATTTTGTGATCGGACCGGTAAAAACCGCTGAATCGGTAGAAAAAACCGACCAGTTCATTTAAAATGAAAAGTTTTCCTTTAAAAATCAAAACTTTTACAACTATGGTGAATGAATATTATGATAACTGGTCTTTTTTTTATCTTTTTGATGAAATATGACTAGTAAACTTTGTTATCTTATTTTGTGTTGTGTTGGTGAACTTATAAAAAAAAACTTGTATGCTTTAAAATTTGAAGGTTTAAGTTAGATAAATAATTAAAAATATGTTTAAAAATTATCTTATATATATAATATATAAAATAAAATTTTATATATTTATTAGTCACCGGTTCGATCACGGTTGAATTCCGGTTGAACCATTGACCTTTGAATCAATTACTTCTCCGATTCGGTTTACTCGGCATCAGTTTCTAAGGATGTCAGACGTACGTATTCCAACAACGTCCACAATACTGTAGATGACCAGCTCTGTCTAAATATTGACATCGAAAAATTGTTCCAACTTTTAATACCTGCTAAAATACTATATTCACGGTATTTTGTTCTCCTCCCAAACGTAGGGTTACTGCCAGAAAACGATTTGTTTTTTTGTGTGTTTGTTCTTATCTTATAACAATTCATTCAACAATGATGGCTTCCAATCAATTATGGAATCTCATTCGATTGGTTATATTATTGAATTTATTATTATTATATATAAGGCATGTTGCTATTATTCATTTAATGCTGTTTGTTATAGCAGCTTTCACAAGTTCTAAAGTTATTATTTTTATTTTATCTCATTTTCTCTTTGAGAGTTGTCATGTCCCACCCATTTTTTGAAAAATGATTGTTAACAATTATGACCTATTTTGGGAGGCATCGACATCTCATGTTCCATTCACACAAGCGTTTACTTGTGGCATAGGATAAGATTTCCAAACAAAAAAGGGTTTTTTTAAAACCTCCAATAATGACCAAAACTTTTATTTTTTTGGATCTCCTTTTTAGGTGTTTTTGGCTCAAATTGATGCTAATGATCCTTTAACTTTTGCAAGAGAAGCAAACTACATGAAATCGCCAGAAATTGCTTTTCAGATGACGAGATTTTACCAAGTCAGAGCATGGATCATATGCCCCATTTAAAAGTTGAGGACAATTAAGGGGCCTATATTTACAGTTTTACATTGCTATGTTTCTATAGTTTTCTGTAAATATTTACATATTTTCCATTGATAAGTATCTACAGTTTTGCCCCCACTAAATATTTCCAATTCTGTTATTGTTAAGTATTTGCAGTTTTGTACCTCCTTTGTATTTACAGTTTTTTCCCATACTTAGGTAATTACAATTTTGCACAAAAAATTATGTCATTGCTTTATTTTGAGAGGGATGTCTTGGCATATTTTATTTTCAATTTTTGTCTTGGAGAGAATATTTTATCAATTTGTATGATTACTTTGATATATTTTGGATAACTTCACATATCTTTTTTTGTTAGTTATCATTTGTTTAATGTAGCATTTAGGTTATGTCATTCTTGTGATCATGTTTTGGATAAAGTTGAATATTTCATGTTTAGGAACTTACCTCTCGTAACTCCAGGCCATGTAATTATATTTTTCCCAAATATTGATCAATTTTCTGCTAAAATATATATAGGCAAAGAAATTATTCTATTAATGATTTTTTATTTAGTAAGAAGTTTAGATTGGTGAAAAGAATCTATTGCATATTTGGAATCAACACCATTTTGCTATCTTATTGATAGTTGATTGATATATTTAGCTGTCATATTTAATGCATTATTCTCACTCGTAGATGAGTCTACTTTTTTACTTCAATAGACTCTAACATTTGATGTATAACTTTTGAAAATCATTTAACGACGATAAAGAAAGAGCGAATAAAATGATCTTATATTATATGTTTATTAATATTGCTCTCATGATTTTTATTTAGCTATAAACTATCCCCAATTTTTTGGTTTTTTAAGCTTAATGAAGCTAATCATAAACTATAAGTTGAATCTCTCCTAATGAATTTAATGATCATTAAATTAGACTTGGCCTTGAAAGAGGACTCCCTTACTAAATCCACTACTAAAACTTCCATTAGTGATAAGAAGTCTATGACAAATGGAAGTACTCCAACCGGTGTTGTTTAGTAAGGGAGTCCTCCAACCGGTTTTGAAAATCATTTAACGACGATAAAGAAAGAGCGAATAAAATGATCTTATATTATATGTTTATTAATATTGCTCTCATGATTTTTATTTAGCTATAAACTATCCCCAATTTTTTGGTTTTTTAAGCTTAATGAAGCTAATCATAAACTATAAGTTGAATCTCTCCTAATGAATTTAATGATCATTAAATTAGACTTGGCCTTGAAAGAGGACTCCCTTACTAAATCCACTACTAAAACTTCCATTAGTGATAAGAAGTCTATGACAAATGGAAGTACTCCAACCGGTGTTGTTTAATGATCATGAGGTATTACATAAAGGACTCTATAAGCAAAAACATTCTAAAGACTATGAATAATAAAGAATTTTTTGTAGTCATCAATAAGAAATACAAGAATTTCTTTAAGAATGAGCTTTTGGGCACTTTGTATTCCACTATTTATGATGAAGTTAGTAGGTTTAGAGAACAAATTGACAAGATTATGTCCTGTTATCTTAAGATTAGGTAAATGATATGGAATTTGATGAGGACTACATTATATGATTTATTATGGTGTCTCTTTCGTCTCAATTTGACTTTAATAGGTTTAGCTAAAGGTTTCGAAAGAGCAATATCTATAGAGGAGATGGTCATTATTCTTGCCAAGGAGAAGGATGACATAAAGAAAGGAAAGATAATAAGTGTGACAATAATGACAAATCACAACTATATTGGTCCGAAAAGAAAGCTTCCACAATATAATACCAATAAAGCCTTTCAATAAACAATATATGGCCAACAAAAGGAATGGTCAAAAGGAGTCACTAAATTCTAAAGCTTTCAAGAATGAGGAGTTCAAAAGAAAATGCAATTCGGCACAAGAAGGCATATTTTAGGAAGCTTAAGGATGAATTAAAAAGGAAACGTAATTTTTAGGTGAAGGTTTGCATAAAATCAAATATTGTTAATGTACCTTCAAATATTTGGTGGTTAGACATTGGTGCTATAATACATGTTAACAATTCCTTGTAGGAGATTACAAATAGAAAAAAAACCGACTAGTGTGGAGAAACATATATATAGAACAAACAGTATAAGAACCAAAGTTGAATTTTGATAGACAATTGAATTATAGCTTACTATAATATATATTTTACAGTTACATGAAGTTGCGTACATGCCTTTTGTGGCACCCCATTACCCTAGGGTAAGCATCGGGACGCCCGTAGGTCATTCCGACACATATCCTAAGATAACGGAGCGCTA
>JANZXR010000002.1:17963922-17982664 GCA_027575705.1 Erythroxylum echinodendron | reverse complement strand
CTCACGGGCTGATGCCTCTCTATTTATTTTTCAACATGCTGGCTCCACTCTCTATCTCTTAGTGTATGTGGATGATAGTATTATCACTGGGTCTGACTCCTCTCTTGTGCAGCGCTTCATTGATATTCTCTCTCACAGGTTTTCTCTAAAAGAACTTGGTGACTTATCCTATTTTTTGGGAGTGGAGGTTCTTCCACATCCGGCAGGTTTGATGCTGTCTCAACAGCGATATATTATTGATCTTTTGCGGCACACTGGCATGGAGTCTGCCAATCCGGTTCTCACTCCTCTTGATCCAGCAGTTTCCCTCACATTACTTAATGGCTCTGCACTTCCAGATGTGAGTGAGTATCGCATAGTGGTTGGTAGCTTGCAATACTTATCTCTCACTCGTCCTGATGTTGCCTTTGCTGTAAACAAGCTATCCCAGTTCATGCATCGTCCTACTACTGTTCATTGGGCAGCTGCGAAGCATCTTTTAAGGTATCTCAAGGGCACATCTAATCTTGGAGTGGTTCTTCGTCGTGGTCCATGTTCTCTGCATGCCTTCTCTGATGCTGATTAGGCTGGCAACAAGGATGACTACACATCCACATCCGGTTACATCGTCTATCTTGGTGCTACCCCTATTTCCTGGAGCTCTAAGAAGCAGCGCACTGTCGCCCAATCCTCCACTGAGGCAGAGTATCGTGCTGTTGCTGCGACTTCTGCTGAGATTCGCTGGCTGTGTTCGCTTTTATCTGAACTTGGTGTTACCTTACCAACTGCTCCGGTCATATATTGTGATAATGTCGGCACAACTTATCTCTGTTCTAATCCCGTTTTCCATTCGCGCATGAAGCATATTGCCCTCGATTTCCATTTTGTTCGTGAATAGGTCCAACAAGGCTCACTTCGTGTTACCCATGTCTCCACCAATGATCAGCTTGCGGACTGCTTAACTAAGGCACTTTCTCGTTCCCCATTTGTGGGTCTCCGCTCCAAGGTTGGTGTGTCTCAGCGACCCTCCATCTTGCGCGGGCGTATAGGACATAATTAGAGCATATCGTGTATTGTCTAATTTACCCTTATTATACCATGTAACTATAAATACTCTTCATGCATTATTGGAACGGTGGGATTGTGTTTTTCCTAATGACGTTAGCTACAACCACAAATTTCTCCATTCATTAATAGAATATGCATCTTAGTTTTGCTTCAGTTAGTCAAATTGAGTCTTTAATTTCTCGCAGATCGTAGCTATAACAACAAATTTCTCCATTCATTAATAGAATATGCATCTTATTTACGCTTTAGTTAGTAAAATTGAGTCTTTAGTTTCTTGTAGACGTTTAAGTTTTATAAAGTTTGAGTCATTTAAATGTTTAGATTTCAAACTTAAAAAGCAACCTACCTTGTTCTTTAATAATAATAATTCTATTTTGGATAGTCTATTTAACCTGATTCATTGTGACATTTGATTCAGGCAATATATTTTGTTAATTCTATTATTTATTAATAATAATTCTAGACTCACCTGAATATACTTTCTAAAACATCATTATGAGTTTTCACAAATTTATATCACATTTGCCACATTTGCCACCATAATTAAAACTCAAATTTCTCATAATATTAAAATTATTGCCACAAACAATACTATGGAGTATTGAGATTCTTCTTTTCTTTAATTTCTTAGTTAACAGGGCACAAACGTTTATGTCCTCACACTTTCCAATATAATGGACAAGTTGAATGAAAACAGCCACAATCTTGATTTTGTTCGAGCTCTTCTTCTTTCTGCCTCACATGCAAACAATATCGGGGAGAAGCAGCTCTTACTATTATCTATATACCATAATACCCACTTCGTTCTTCACAATTTATTTCCTTTAGAAAAGTTGTGTAGTGAAACTCTTGACTATTCAATCACGCATCCCTTTGGATGTGCTTGTTTTGTTCTTTTACATCCTCATAAACACATAAAATTAAAACCTCGTGCTCACTTATGTTGCTTCCTTGGTAATGAGATAAAACACAAAGGATATCGCTATTAAGATTCTATTTCAAATAAATTATTGCTTCTCTCGTCATGTCACCTTCTAGGAAAATACCATGTTCTCTTCTTTTTCCAAATTTTATCACTCTGTCACTACTGAATCTTTGTTCTTTACTGACATATCTATTGGGTTGTTTTCGAATTCTGATACAGATAACTTTAATGTACCCAATATTAGCCCTAACCTACCTGCTCTCATTGAATCTACACTAATTGATGATCTTGCACCTATACCTACACTTGATACCACTCTTTGTCGTTCCACTCGAACAAGACAAATTCCTCATCATCTTACTAATTTTTATAGTTATTCTACTATTGCAGCTCTTTATAAACCTCGCTCTTATCATGAGGCGAGTACCGACCCTCTTTGGCAACAAGTTACGATTGAAGAACTTTAGGCCTTAGAGAAAACTTTGTACACTATCCGGTTACTCAAGACACCATATATCTTATTCCCATCTCCTTAACCAATCAAATAACTGATATATTTACCAAAACACATCTTCTAGCCCGTTTTCACTATTTAGTTAAGAAACTCAAACTGGCATCATGAAATCATAACTTATGTATATCATGCATAGTTAATGTGTCTATAGATACGTTGTATACTGTATGATAAAAATGAATTCATAAAGCATCTAATTTCTAGCTTTTTGTTCTTACTTTCAGTTCACCATATTTTAGCTTTGTTCTTTTTCTCATAACAAACTGAGAATAACTAAAATATAGCTCGGTAGTCAACTAAAAATAGGATGCCTTCTCTCTATTTATTCATGCAGTACATATGGTTCTCATGGTTTGAAGATATTATTGGATTTTATTCCATTAATTTCAACTGGATTTTGATAAATGGAGACATTTTTAAGGTTTGCACTCTACTCGAAAATTGTTACCTTTATCGTCCTTCTCCCCCAAACATAATTATAGATATTATGTATACTTTTGGAAGCTGTAATGGTTGCCTAACGGTAAGCTCTTCCACCCTCATATCGTGATTTTAAGGTTTGAAAATAGCTATAATTGATTTTCTTTTACATGGATCTTGTGTAAGATCAGGCCTGTTTCATTGATACAATTTCTATTTGGACAAGTCGACTGGCAATCAATTGATTTTAGTCTTTCTTTATTTAGTCGACACTCAAGATTGAACATTTTCATGAATGAAAATGACTAATTTGTGTAATCATATGGCATAGGATAGCATTTTCAATATGGGGAAAGGAGGAAAAGGAAGAAAAAACATTGGATCAAACTAAGAAAAAGACAAGAATTATAGTGAAGAATCAAGAATGGTGTTGCTCAGTCTATCTTATGATTTGCATGACCTTTAACCTTCATAATTTGTTTTAATCTGGAGGAGACAAACCATCATCAATGTTGATTCATTGCACAACTTGTTCAAGTCGAAAGTAAGACCTTGGGAACCCCATGGACTTATAGAAGAAAAGCTTAGTTAGGTACCGATGTTTCTTTAAAGCTTGGCCATTTCAAACTATAAATATCTCTTTTAATTTCCATGCTTAAAGATCCTTTACGTCTCCAAATTCTAAGGTTCATAATCCACCATGACAAGACCACAAGATTTTTTTGGTGACAACCCAAAAACCTGGAAAAACAATCCAGACAAACGAAAAAATAATTACATTGACAAAGAGTTGTCATTTTCTTTCTCCATCTAAATTGTGATGGCCTTGAATTGGCTTCTCCGGCCAATTTTTCTCCTTCTTTTCCAATTTACGTTGGCATCTTCAGTGTCTGTACCAGAAGCCCTGATTAAGCTTAAACAACCATTTACTAACGCTACTGCTCTTAGTTCTTGGTCTCCGAGCTCTGTCCCTTATCAAGGAGGCATTGGTTGTGAAGGACTTGTTTGTTCTAATGATAGGGTCACTGGTCTGCGGCTTGAAAACATGGGATTATCAGGAAAAATTGATGTTGATGCATTGGTTGAGATCACAGGACTCAGGTCCATAAGCTTTGCTTATAATTCATTTTCAGGTAATATTCCTGAATTCAGTCGTTTAGGCCGTCTTAATGCTTTTTTCTTGTCTGGGAATCAGTATTCTGGTGAGATTCCATCGGATTTCTTCTCAAATGTGGGTCAACTGAAGAAGTCTGGCTTTCCAATAACAAGTTTACAGGACATGTCCCATTGTCGTTCGTTGATTTGCCCAAACTTATGGAACTACGTCTTGAAGATAATCAGTTTAGTGGGGCAGTGATAATTAATGGTAATCAAATATCTGTTTTTTCGTATGTCTTAAATGGTTAACTGTTTCTCTACTTATACAAAAGTAAGAAGGGTAATCACGTAAAAGTAAGGAAGCTCCTAGAAGATTACAGCTGGCTTCATTCCAGCTCTCTCATCCATGCCATACACATCTCTTGTTTGATTTATCTTTATTTTTAACACTCCCTCCTCAAGACAAAGCTGTTCTTTCAACTTTTGAACCTCTTTAACCGGTGTCGTCCTTTAAACTTCTTTGGTTGAAAGTGGTTCTGTCTTGATTTTTTTCAAAGACTTTATTTCGAGCAGTGAGTCTAGGCCCACTACCTTTGCTCTATGTCTCCTCGAAAACAACTTCTTCTTTCTTTCTCAGTAACACCGAAAGCAACTTCTTCTTTCTTTCTCTATAACATTGCTTCTTCTCTCTTATCCATCTATGGTTTCAAAAAACAACTTCTTCTCTTTCGTTCTCTATAACGCCTTTTCTCCTATTTCACCATCTACGGTTTCATCTTGTAAGTGTTTCATTCAGAACAGCGAGCGGTGGTGTGCAGATGAGCCGAGAGGCTTTGTCAACATATCTGCTAATTGCTCTCAGGAGGAGACATGTTTGAGTCGAACAAAACCTTTCAATACCTGATTCCTCAGGACATGGCAGTCAATCTTAAGGTGCTTTGTCCATTCGTGGAAAATTGGATTTGCCGCGATGTGGTCCGCTGTTTTGTTGTTGCAACTCAGTGGGATGGGAAGCTAGAAATCGACTTAAAGATTCTCAAGAAGGTATGATAGCCACTGTAATTCTGATACTGTTGCGGACATACTTCTATATTCCGCCTCTGCTGAAAACTTACTCACTGTTTTTTGCTTCTTCATTCTCTAGGAAACTAAGGCGGAGCTAAGGAAGATGCAAAAGCCAGTGAGAGATCGCTGAGTCATTGGGTAGGAGGCCCAATCAGCATCACAAAATGCTTGGATCTGGAAGCTAATCCTTCTTGGGAAGAAGAGCCTTTGCTCGGGAAATTGCTTCAGGTATTTCACTAAGTGTAATGTTGCATTCAAATGTGTAGTCCGAGGGTTTTGCATGAATTGGCTTAAGTGTTGGGTAGAATAAGACAAGTCAGGTCTAGTAAAGTTTAGATAGAGCAGCCTGCCTATCAGTCTTCTGTACTGTTCAGGGTCGGATAAAATTGTACCTTTCTCTGTGTTTAGCTTCGGGCCAATTGGAAGTAGAAAATTCTTGCCTTTTGCGTCAAGCATATTGGTGTCTCTCAGTATGTTCTGTATATATTTGTGTGACTGATGCAGATACCTTCATTTGACCTAGCAATTTCGACCCCCAAGAAATAGCGAGCCTACTCTAGATCCTTTATGGTGAAGGCTCTGTGTAGGGCCTCTTTACGTCCTGAATGGCTACATCACTTTTTCCTGTTATTAGTAGATCGTCTACATACACAGTTAGAGCTATAAAGTCATCTCCTATCCTTTTTGTAAACAAATAGTGGTCTGCCTCGGATTTGTTGAAACCAATTGAATGTAGCTTAGCACACAACTCCTTATTCCATTGCCTCCCAACCTGCTTTAACCTATAAAGACTCTTGTTTAATCGGCAGACTTGATGTTTACCAGCTTTATCATAGCCCTCGAGAGGTTTTAGGTATAACTTCTCTTCAATATATCCATGCAAATAAGCATTATTAATGTCAAGATGGTAGATAGGCCAATCTCTGGCAGCTACAACAGCAAGCAAAATCCTTATAATAATCATCTTCACCACAGGGGAAAAATTATCATGATAATCAATCTCAAATTCCTGATTATATCCCTTGGCCACCAATCTCGCTTTGTGCTTATCCACGATGCCATTAGGGTTATATTTAACTTTATATATCCACTCGGTGTCAATAGTTCTTCTTCAGTCTGGCAATGAAGTTAGAACCCAAGTATTGTTTTCTTCTAGGGCAGCAAGTTCAACATCCATTGCAACCTTCCATTTTTCATCATTTTTGGCTTCACTGTATGATTTGGGTTCCTTCACTGTATGATTTGGGTTCCTGTATAACAGACATGTTTGCAACAAAACTGACATAATTGTTATTAAATGCAGGTACTTGAGCCATGAAGGGAGGTGTGATTTTTATGGAGTGAGTAGGCATGTTCTGTGGAATGGGAGAGTAGTTCAAGGGTTGAGGGATCTGACTCGTGCTAGAAGGATAGGCATCCGTAGGACCTGTAGTAGCAAGAGTGACGAAGTCATTCATCTAGAGGGGCCTGGTTCTTATATGGGTACTCCACCAAGGTTCAGAAGGCTGTATATTAGGCTCAAGAATGGTTTCTGTGTTGTTGGTGTTTGGTTGGTTAGGTTCTGTGTTTGTAGGTTCTAGTTCTGGTTTTGGCAGTGGTAAAGGTAGCTCATTAGTGCTCTGTGGAGTAAGATTAGTCTGATATAGGTATATGTTTTCATGAAATTGGACATCTCTTGATATGATTGTCCGTTTATTTATAAGATCATAAATTTTGTAGGCTTTAGTTCCAGGCTCATATCCAATAAATACACATTTAAAAGCACATGGTCCGAATTTCTCCTTGTGTGGGAGGGTGTTTGTGGCAAAGCACAAACACCCAAAGGTTTTAATATTTGAGTAATTGGATGGTCTGTTGTATAAGGTCTTAAAAGGGGTTGTCCACTTTAGGGTAGAACTAGGTAAGAGGTTTATAACGTATGTGGATATAAGGATAGATTCCCCCCAAAACATCTTTGGCATATTGGACTGAAACATGAAGGCTCGGGCAACCTCAAGGATATGCTTATGCTTACGCTCTACAACTCCATTTTGCTGTGGAGTGTAGGCACAAGTTCTTTGGTGAATGATATTATTTTCTTAGAAAAAATTTTTACATGGTAGGTTAACAAATTCAGTCCCATTATCTGTACGAATTTGTTTGAATGTTTTGTGAAACTGGGTTTGTATGAGAGCATGGACATGTTTAATAACAATGTTAACTCCACATTTGTTTTTAAGCAAAAAGGTCCAAGCATTTCTGGAAAAATCGTCGACAATGGTCAAGAAATAAGAAGCTCCAGAATTAGAACAAAAAGAGTAAGGGCCCCATAAATCAACATGTATTAAGTCAAAGGGTTCTAATGTGGTAATATTGCTTTTAGGGAAAGGCAAGTGATACTGCTTCGCCGTAGGGAAAATTTCACATATATATGTTTCTGTGGTGACTACATGGTTCAAACTAGGAATATGGGATAGCTTTTTCATTGAGGCATGCCGGAGCCTTCTATGCCATAAATCGGGATTATTTTCCTAGGTATGACTTGCACATATTGTTTCAGGTTTGGTCTCATGGTTTAATGTGTACAGGCCCCCCTTTATTGAACCTCTTGCTATCACCTTGCTAGTTGTCAAGTCCTGCAAAACCCAATGATTTGGGAAAAAAGATACACAAGCATTTGATAGTTGAACTAGCTTCTTAACAGAGATTAGATTGTAAGTAAATGTAGGGATATATAACACATCTTGTAACAGTAAATTTTCTGTAATTTGAGCAGTGTCGGCATGAGTTGAGAGTTTCACACTACTATTGAGTAAAGACACAGGTATGTTGGTTTTTAATTTGGTTAAATGGCTAAGTATTTTTGCATTATAACAAATGTGTGAAGTTGCTCCTGTGTCTACTATCCAGATTCCTTCACCATTAAGTGAATGCAGATTATTAGATGCTAAAGCCTTACCAAAAGGGCCAGCAAAACCCACGCATCCGACAGATTCCAGCGGAGTGCTCCCTTGGCTTCTCAAGTATTTGCCCACCTCCGTCTGAATGATGTTGGTAAGCTCATTACTCCATTCTATTTGTTTTGCCGGCTCTTTGCTGTTGTCCACAGAATAATCCCCGGTGACTAGATTGGCCTTTGCCTGCTTTCTTTTTGCCTTTAGTTCAGTGAACCACTCTGGGTAGCCATGGAGTTTAAAACAAGTATTGCGGGTGTGCCCAGTGCCTTTGCAATGAGAGCATATTCGACCTTCTTTGTTCTTCTTTCGATCCACTTCCTTAGTAGTTTCTCTTGTACCAGTATAAAAGGCAGTGGCTGAGGCATCAGGTAAGCTCCCTTGCACTTCTCTTTGTTTCTCTACACTTAATACCATTGCATATGCACGATTCACGGAAGGTAAAGGTTCTGTGATTAAGATTTGATTTCTCACATTTTCAAATGTGTCATTAAGCCCCATCAGGAATTGCATAAGGCTGTCGGCTTCCTCATTCTCATTGATCAGATTAGCAGCATGACACGTACACAGAGGGGTTGGTCTCAAACATCCCAGCTCATCCCAAAGTTTCTTCAGCTTTGTGAGTTATGGAGGTAATCTCTCTCTTAATCTGGTATAACAGAGGGCCATTACTCCCTCCATACCTCTCTTTTGCGTCTAACCAAAGCTTCCTCGCAGATGGAGTGTACAAAAGGCACTGGACAGTTCTTTGGACATAGAATTAAGTATCCAAGAACGGACCATGCTGTCCGTTTTCTGCCATTTTTCATAATATGCAGTGCCGCGGGTGGGTTCTTGGAGCCTACCATCAATCAGGGCGAGCTTATCCTTGGCTTGGAGGGCGATGGTCATGGTTGTGCTCCATCCCAAGTAATTCTTTGTATCCAATGGGTGAGTAACTAGTTGCATTCCTGGCTGATCAGAGGTCTGCAGAGCTAGGGTTTCTTCAGGCAAATCTGCATTTGCCATGATTAAGGTCAAGTGAGTAGGTATTTAGGCTAGTTTAAGGTTTAGTAGGGTAATGTAATTAGCACAGGTGCTCTGATACCATGATAATTAATGGTACGAGAGTTTAATTAAATGCTAATTATGAGCAGATTGTATGAGGAAAATATCTGTTTTTCCTTACGTTTTAAAACGTTCACTGTTTCTCTACTTATACAAAGGCAAGAAGGGTAATAAAGTAAAAGAAAAGAAGTTCCTAGAACATTACAGCTGGCTTCATTCCATCCCTCTCATCCCTGCCATACACATCTGTTGTTTGATTTATCTTTATTTTTAACACTTTCACTGTCATTGCTAGCTCCTCCACCAATTTCAACACTTCAGGCTGCTCAAGACAACTCAATTCAACAAATCTTTCTCCATCCGGACTCCTGAACGATAGTTAAACAAGAAAGAAGAAGCAAAAGATGAACGACTCCAACTCTGAAAGCTTTTATGTATTTGCATCTAGCTACAAAAATCCACCTGATGAATATGTACAGGGTAGTTTTGATTATCTTGATCAATACATGGAGGATTGTTGATTTAGCTCTCGAAATCAACTGTTGCTAGACGGTTACTATGGCTACCCTTGAACGACGTTGACACTATCTCACCTACTTCTTCCCCCTGCTCCTGCTCCAAGCTTGCCATCTTTTTCTTTCTCTCGATTATACGTACATGCAACCTTCAACGAGTACTGGGACTATCCTCTACTTGGGTCCATATTTAAGGGAAAAATGCTATAGAGATAATATTGTCTAATTAATATCTTTTTAATGTACAGGTTATAAATTTTTTTTTTGGCATAAAAGGAGAGTCAGCGCACTCAAAACTTTTATTATATTATATGCAGTAGTGAAATGTGACGTAACTTGTAATACTTTCAAAATTTTATGCATCAATTTTATCAGTTAATTGAAGCATACATTTTGAAAACATAAAAGTAATTGATTCACAACTTCTGAATATTTGCTACTACCAAATACTATATTTTAACAACATTACAAGTTTTTGCTCCTCAGTCCTCACCATTAATTGAATTTTATAATAATATCTTTTTGTAATAATTTTTATTTTAAAGATGATTATTGAGAAAAATTTTAAGAATACGTAGTATTTCACTAATTATATATTTTGATAAGTGTTTGACGACTTTAAGAATTCAAATTTCACTACAGCAAACATATATATTGGCTACGATTTCTTTAGGGACGAAATAGAAATCGTCTCTAAAAGTGTCCCTTTGGCGACGTATAAAAATATCTTAGCTAAAAGTTAAAGAATCTACGAAGGTTAAGCAAAACGTCAAAAAGGGAAAATAATGTTATGACGCCTTTACAATTTCGTCACAATAGCAACACTTTTGAACGATGTTAAAGTACTTTCGTCGCAAAAAAGAAACAATTATTGACGACTAGAAATTATCATCGGCGTATGTGGGACAAATCAATGTGATTAGTGTCAATTTAGCAAAACGTCGGCCATTGTTGGCAAAAATAGCGACAGAAAACTAAATTGCACTGCAAAGTGCATTCCTTTTCACATATTTTTTCCTGAATCATTGCAAAAGGTCGAGCTAAGATAATATGGAGCAACGATAAATGTTTGAATGTCGTGGATGGTTTACTATTAGCGATGATTATTGTACTTTGTTGGTAAAGTTTGGCAATGATTTTCTTTAGCGTCGCCGATTGGTGGACATATTGCAACCATTTTTCTTAATTCGTCGCTAATGAGGTAGGATATAGCAATGACCTATTATTTCTTCGCTAAAAGTGGTTCTTAGATTTTTCCAAAAAAAAATTATATGAATATTGATGAAATTTAGTATGTACATATTGTTAAAATGAATAATATTTGGAAGATAGCTTGTTAATAATAAGTAATAATCATAGTTAAGGTTAATTATAATTGACATTTTTATAATCTACCTAGTTAAGATATGTTTTGTTGTAAAGTTGTGTTCAATGTTTAAAACATATTGTTGAAAAACACATGGTAGGTTATTTAAAATATAAAAAGTAAATATATTTTGGAAGCAATAAATTTTAAGAGTACTAAAAATATCATTATTTTAAATAAAAAGTATTAATAAGTAATATTTACTAATAGTAAAATAATTATTTATAAAAATTTTGGAAATGATATCAATATAATATAATGATATATAGTAAGTATTACAAACTTTTAATTAGAAGGTTAACAATTCTTTCAGACATAGAACAAAAATAATAACAACGACAATATTACGTAGCCTTATTCCTAATTAGTAGAGAGATTGTTTGAAAAATTCTTACAGATAGAACAATAAATAAAGTTTAAAGCTGAGTCTAGTTGATTCCATCGATAAATGACAATGATATAATTATTGTTCTGGATTCTAAGTAACATGAGAGTTGATAAAGGTAAATGAGTTCCTTATGATTGGATTCCTAAGAAGGGTCCTTGCACGTTCGAAGGCACCAATTGAAATAGTGAAAGATCTTCCCTCAGGTGTAAGGTTATAGACACCCTCTTCCAACATCTTCTTTGCTACAACTAAACTTCTAGAGGATACAGTTAATGAGTCCCCAAATTTAGTATGAAAGACAACTTCTTCTATTGAACTGTCAGTATGATGCACTTCACCTAAAACACAATCGGTATAGAACTTAAATTGGTAGTTTAGTGAAACCATTTAATGAACCCAAATTGGAACACATGCATACTTGAATGACCAGACCAACTCTTTAGAATCGACAAATTTTCCAAAACAACTGATTTCCCTAATTATTTACTAACCATTGTGACATCGCCTTGGCCTCCATGGCCATAGATGTTATCTTGAAGATTCAAGGAAGCTTAACATAACATATAGTATGTACCATCAAATATGAATATATATAATAGCTTTATAATAGGAAATAAGATCTATATAATAACGAAAGTGACATAGTTCGAATGATACTAAAAACCTTGAAGAAAAAGATCGACTATGGATGACAAATGATTATTAGTGAATGAAGAGCAAATTTGTTTTGCATTGTTTTTTTCTTTAGTAGGGATAATTTTGTCATATTCCTCCCAACGAAATGAATTTCTACCATCGAAAACTAGTCGTCATATTGACATTCCTTGATTAATTATGTTAGGAGTTATATTCTGTAAATGTGAATTTAGAATAAAATTCATTATTTTCAACCCCAATTTCTATTATAAGTTAAAGTACTACAGTTTAGTACTTATACATCTTCAATCTGCCTAATGAGATGAATGTTACCCTTATTAAAATAATAGTAATCTATTTACCTTATGTATCATATCAAACTTTTAGAATTTAAAGTAGATTACACATGACCATATAAATCTGGGATTTGGTGACGAAATGGATGACAAAAAAAATAAGCTGAGACGACATCATTTGTTTGACTACAAACAACGTCGTCCCAGTCTGTTTAAACACAGACGCGTGAAACTCCTCTCGCCTTTCCTCTTTTTTCATTTTCATTCATTCCTCTCCATGAATGCTCTAATTGTCGAAACTCTTTCACACCCCACCATCGATTTTTGAACTTTCTTCTCCTGTCTCTATCATCCATCGTCTTCTTGTGCTTTGTCTCCAAATGGTGAGTGCTATTGCTTTCTTTTTTGGGTCTCACAATAAACACCAAAAGTATATATTGACAACCATGTGTTTTTTTTTATATATGGAATGTTGAGTTGTTTGCGTTATTTGTTGATGATAATGGCTGAAACGTAGTGGGTGTTATTGTGGTTGAAGAAAGGGAAATAATGAAGTGTTTTTTGTTAACTAGGTTGATAAGTGGTTGCACATTAGGTGTTCGAAGAAATTCCTGAACGATATTGATATCATTTTTTACAATGGTTTCATGTTTAACTTCATTATGTTTTGTTAAATTTGAAATGTTGAAATGTGGTTGCACATTGGTATAATGTTAAATGTGAATATTTTTGTTTTTGGGGAAGTCTTCTTTAATGCATGTAATTTTCTTTCTTATCTTACTTTAATATAAGTAGGGTATTTGGTACTATTGTCGCCTGCAGCCAAATTAATACCAACTCTAGCAATAAAAATGTAGTTAGTGAAGAGTTGAGATTATTCCCACGAGGAACTTTAACAGAGAATGTTAAACAAGTTGAAACGAAATAGGGGAGTTTTGGTTTAACATTATTTAAAAGAAATCAAAATGGTTGAAATTAAGTTAACGTAATGTAAATGAAATTAAAATGGCTTAACTTAAAGATAACAAAAATATTCAAATCTGAAAATTCAGTGAACAAACCTTAGTTTCAGGTTACCGACGTTATCAAATTGATATGGATGCTCGATATAAAAATCAATCCATTAACAAAGAATAATTGGAGGTTGTTTTCTCTTATGATTAAATGAGTAGAAACATATATTTTTAACATTCTTACTGATCAACAACTTAGATACGATCGTAAGTTTAATTGATTAATAGCATTAAGAATTAAGAAACTAATGAACAAGACAACACATGTACGATATGCACTTAATCTAGTTAAGCGTTTTCTTAGAATTTTCAACTTTAACATAAAGATGGCAATCCTAATTGCTACTTGTAATTAGTAATATTGAACGTCATATCCTACCAATCTAGCTATAAATTAAACAAATTAATTCCTAGTTGCACACCTTAGAAATTAATCAATTCAATCATGAAAAATAAATCAGAAGAAACTTAATATTCATCAATGAAAGAAACTTTTACTTAGAATCTCACCATACCAGATGATAACGAGGTTCCTTTTAACCAAGAAGAAAAGTTTAGCTATTCATAACAAAAATAAGAGCAAAGGGAATAATAACAAGAGATAAGGTCTCATTCCCTGGTCCTTTATAAAAAAGTACAAAAGTTCTAGCCTAAAAACAATAAAAAATCAGAAAGGGAACTTCTGCAGAAAAGATGAAAAACATAGCAGCTACCTCTGTGAGAACAGCACACGTGAATAGTACACAGTTTTATATATTTTTGATTTTCTTCTCCATCATATCATGATGTTCAATAGATATCTCTCCTAGATCTTCAGGTTGTAAATTCCCATCAATAAGGCAACATTTGAATTTCAAAATCATAAGTATCTTGAATGTATCGGATCTGATTTAAAATTAGATATGCAGAAAATCCTTTCCCTTATTTGTGCCCACGCTTAGTCATCTAATTTTTCTACCAATTGGGAATTCAACTTGTCTTCCTTTTAATTCCATCTTTTTAGTCCAATTTCATCTTCCACGTGTTGAAAACCACCTGAGAACAATTTAGAAACAAGTCCATCAATTTTGCACAATTATTTTAACATATTAAAGAAATTTATCCCAAAATTAGTACAAAATTGACAACTTAACAAATTCCCCCACATCAAACCTTTGCCCACCCTCGAGCAAATATGTCAAACCACTACACTTTATCAATTCGTCCTTTATAAGATTAAGTGCACACAATCTATGAAACTTGAGCTAGTAAGACTTAGGTTGAAACACACATGATAATCACTTTCACTGTTACAAATAAACAAAGTCAAATTAAAACATTCTTGTTCAAAGGAAATTATAAAAACAAGGTGAATTTTTCTCACAGATTTCTCTCTTTATGCTCAAGTGCTTAAGGTTAAAGTGTTTCCTTCAAATCTCCCTCTAACAGATTACACTACTATAGGCTTGCAAATTTATCAGTTATCATTCATTCAAATTAGATGAGCTCATAGATCAGAAGGACTTTATTTTAGGTTGTAATGGGGTTAGGTTCAAGGGTAAGGTAGAAATGGAAAAGGTTTAATTACCGGCATTCGCAAAGTACCAAGTAAAAGGGACAACTAACTATAAATTTTGAGATAAGCATGTAAATACAATGGACTACAACTACTCATTACTAACTAATGCTACTAGACTTTATTTATAATTTTCTTTTCTTCTTTTTTTGTTTTCTCTTTTTTCTCTTGTTTTTCTTTTTTTTTTAATAACACAACAATAGTAGCATATATAAATAAAACATGAGTAGAAATACCTCTAAAAATATCTCAAAATATAATACAAAACAAAAGTCCCTAAATTATAGGCATTAAATGCTTACTTGGTACTTCATTAAACTTGTAACAAGGTAAGGCTGAAGGATTTTTGAGTTTCAATGTAAGGTGATTAGTTCAAAACAACGAGGTTAAAGGCCCAAAGAGGTTTGCAATGGAAAAATTTACTTGATGGTCATTTAAGTTAAAGGGTTTAAAATAAAGAAGGCCTTAATCATTTCCTTAAACCATGTAGTTAAACAAATTCAATATGGTTCAATGCAAGTTCTGAAGGCAAGCCTGATTAGAGGAGCATCACACAATACAGGAATAGAATGACATAAAAATGATGTCATTAAGGTCAAATTCGCTCACAGGAGATTTAATTCAAGAATTCACCTTAATTCCATATATTACCTACTCACTCAAATGTTAAACTTTGACTAAGTGTATAAGATCAGTTATTACAATTAATCAGCATGGCTCACCTTAGAATCACATGGCCCAATTTAATTTCATGCAGACACTCAATCTCATCCAAACTAATATGAAAAAGTTTCATATCTCAACATTCGAAACAAGCACGCAAAGAACAGAAAAAAATTTAAACAGAAAAATTTTAACGAAAAGAAAATCAAAGAAAGGCAAGACCACATATTCACACACATGTATTCTATATCTTTCCCCACACCTAGACCAACAATGTCCTCAATGTTCAAAAACAATAAAAGCGCAAAAGAGGGATGAGAACAAAAGTACTCCCCTAGATTGAAGACGCCATATGCAACTTTTAAATGAATGATTATAGCCTCGAAAACACAGATAGTAGTGTTGAAGTGAAAGATTGCAGCTTCCTTTTCAAACGCCTACAAATAAAATAAACTAAAGAAAAAAAGTAAAACACTCAAAGCAAACACCTAAAAGATATGCATAAAAGAGAAAAACACACAAAAGAAAGGGATACAGACGGGGTTTCTCCCACCAAGTGCTTATTTAAGGTCATAAGCTTTACACTTAGCATATGTACATCATTTATTATCAAATAGATACTTAAGCCTAATAGGTAGCATGCTCAGACTTCGTGAGGAGCCTGGAGCAATTTCCCTCGAGGTCAACTCCTTCTCAACATGATGCTCCAAGACTTCTGATGAGTGGAACTTCATCGTTTTGCCTTCATACTCTAATGTCCACTCATCTTTTCGGGCATCACCCTTCTCCAACTAATTGGATTTCTCCAATTTACAAAATAACACCTCTAATTAGTTATTAGGCAATAATGAGTTCTTCATGGCTTGCTACTGTGATGTATCTCCTATCTCCAAGAGCGTTTTAACTGTATCTCTTCCACTCAATAGTGAACTTTCCTGCACCCATATGTCAATAAAATCCACAGAAATAACAAGTTGTTCATCATTTGGAATTTTCATGTCATTGTATATATTAAATTTAATTAGTTCACCATCAAATTCCATATTCAGTGACCCATCATGAACATCAAGTTTTTTTCTTGTGGTTTTTAAGAATGACCTTCTAAACAAAATTGAGGTTGAAGAAGATTCATCATCACTCCCCATATGCAAAATATAAAAGTCAGCTGGAAAAAGCATATCCTCCACTTGAACTAAAACATCATCTAACACACCTTTTTGATAAGCATTGAACGATCTGCTAATTGAATCACTACATTAGTTTCCTTGAGAGGTCCCACATTTAAAGACTTATAAACATCATAAGCCATCACATTTTATAGAAGCACCCGAACTGAACAAAGCTTTTTCAATTCTCAAATCACCAAATTTGCATGGGATAATGAATATACCTGGGTCTTGGCACTTAAGTGGAAGCTTTTTCCTCTGCAAAATAGCTGAAACATTCTCCCCCAATTGAACTTTCTCATCAAATTTTAACTTTCATTTTGAAGTGTAAAATTCCTTAACGTGGGACCTGTTTTATTACATCAAGTAAAGGAATATTTACCTAAAATTTCCTCAAAGTGTCCCATATTTCCTTTTCTTGCTCCTCCTTCTTTACCTTGGTGAATCGACTAGGAAAAAGAGACTGCACAATCAAATTTTTTTGACTTTTTTGCATTTTTTCTTAATTTTCGGCTGTCTCCTTTATTGCTTCTTCCTCAATTTCTCTCTTAGAGATTTTCGGTGGTGGTTCCTTCAATTCCTTTCCACTCTGTAGCATGATAGCCTTAGCACTATGTTTAGGGTTGATTTCCTTTTGTGATGGAAAATTTACAGAACTTTGTGCCTCCATTTTATTAATGGAGGTTGCCATTTGGCTCATTTATTTTTCAAGGTTTCGGATACTAGTTTGAGTATCCCGAATATTGGCTTAAGTATCGTGCTGAAACGTCAAAGTGTTTGTGGCCAAAGATTGAACTATATCTTCTAATGAAAACTTACCTTTAGGATGGATGTCATTTGTTGGGGTTGTTTAGGCACATATGGTTATCTAAATTGCTAGAAATTTGTTGCATTTTGCCGTCCTTGTGGGTTCCCATAATGTAAATTCGGATGAACTCACCAACCCGGATTGTAGGTATTGAAAATGGGTCATATTTTCTGTGACTTGGTCCAGCAAAACCTCCTACAGCATTCACCTGTTCTGTATTTTCTTCCTACAAAATAGAACATGCATCAGTGAAGTGTCCTAACAATGAACAAATTCCACAAACCTTTGCTTCTTCTTTCTTTGTAACCATAAGTGTTCGCACCAAGGATGTAAGGTCGTCCAATATTTTTTCCAACGCTGTCACATTCACTTCATTAACGTGTTTGGAGTTATGGCCAGAATGGATCCCGAATTATTGTGTAGTGGAAGCCATATTCGCTGTTAAGTCCCTTACGGCTGTCGGTGTTTTGTCAACTAGAGCTCCGCCGCTTGCAGCATCGATCATACTCCTATCTGTGAGCAAAAGGACTTCATAAAAATAAGCTGGGATGATTGACTACAAACGACATCGTCCCAGTCTGTTTAAGCACAGATGCACGAAACTCCTCTCTTCTTCCCTCTTTTTTCATTTTCATTTGTTCCTCTCCACGAAAGCCCTAATTGTCAAAACTCTTTCACACCCCACCATCGATTTTTGAACTTTCTTCTCCTCTCTCTATCATCCATCGTCTTCTTGTGCTTTGTCTCTAACTGGTGAGTGGTGTTGCTTTCCTTTTTGGGTCTCACAATAAACACTGAATGTATATATCAATAAACATGGGTTTTTTTATATGGAATGTTGAGTTGTTTGCATTATTTGCTGATGATAATGGTTGAAATGTATTGGATATGTGTTATTGTTGTTGAATAAAGGGAAAATAATGAAGTGTTTTTTCTTAACTAGGTTGATATGTGGTTGTATATTAAGTGTTTGAAGAAATTCCTGAATGATAGTGATATCATTTTTTATAATGTTTTCATGTTTAACTTCATTATGTCTTGTTAAATTTGAAACGTTGAAATGTGGCCGCAACCAAATTGTGCATGTAAAGTCTTCTTTAATGCATGTAATTTTCTTTCTTATCTAACTTTAATATAAGTAAGGTATTTGGTACTCCTTTCGGTTGTAACCAAATTAATGCCAACTCTAGCATTAAAAATGTAGTTAGTGAAGAGTTGAGATCGTTCTCACGAGGAACTTTAACGGATAATTTTAAATGAGTTGAAACAAAATGGCGGGGGGGTGGG
>JANZXR010000002.1:17951467-17963822 GCA_027575705.1 Erythroxylum echinodendron | reverse complement strand
TCTTGCCTTATGAAAAGAGCATGAGAATATGAAAATGCATGGAAATGATTTGAGCATGAATATATGTGCTTTTGTGTAGGTAAGAGAGAAATCCGTTTCGTTAGTCACGTGCACGTCGACGTATAGCCTTCTCCCGGCTGCTTGCTTTAGGCCAAGAGATCCTGAGAAATTGGACTCGTTTCGTTTTACGGTGTAAACTTCGATTTCACCATTTCGTTGCACGGAACTCTCGAGCCATTTGATGTGCATTGCATTTTGATATGTTTGACATGATGAAAGCATAAATAATTTGCTATATTGTGAATTTTGACACGGATTTTGAGGAAAGTGTGCTTTATGAAATCAATGAAGGTTTTTCAATAACAAGTAAAATGCTTTAAAAAGTCTTTGCTTATCTTCATTATAAACTGTTACCCACGAGCTGTCAAGCTTACCCCTTTCTGTCTCCATCTAGAGGTGATGATTAAGAGATGAAGTGAAGAGAGTTAAGACTTCGATTACAAGTTGTATTTTAAGTTAGATTTTGTAGCGATGAAAATTTTAGATACGATTGAGTACTATACTAAGTTTCAGTATGTTATGTGTTTCAGGATATTGTGATATGAATGTATTGGGGTTAGAAATGCCTTTATGGCTTTGTAAAACTCTTGTATTTATGATGTTAAGGAAAGATAAGGTTGTAGTGATTGATGAAATTTAGTTGCCTTGAATGTATTAAAGAGTATGCTGTAATGTATTCTGAGATTTTTTGATTAAATGTTGGGTTCGGATATATGTGCTCTGAATAGGAGTTGGACTCCGAAAACAGGGCCCAATATGTCTGGACTACTGGCAGTATATAATATACTTCCGATAATGCTCTAATATAAACTGACATCAACTCTTTTTCCATCTTCATCTCTGTTTAGCTTCGTAGAGACATTCATAAGAGTTCTTGCATGCCTAGCATTTTTAAGTCCAAACTTCTTTATTGAATTCTTTACATATTTGGTTTGCGATAAAAAAATGCCATCCTTCACTTTTTTAATTTGCAAACCCAAAAAGAAGTTCAATTCACCTACCATACTCATGTTAAATTCATGGGTCATTAATTTAACAAATTCGTCCACCATTTTCGAATGAGTGGAACTAAACACAATATTGTCAACATAAATATGAGCAATCATCAAAGCATATCTGAATTTTTTAAGAAATAAAGTTTTGTCAACATTACCTGGTTCGTAGCCTTACTTGATGAGATATTGGTTGAGTCTTTCCTACCAAGACCTTGGCACTTATTTAAGACCGTAAAGAGCCTTCTTTAGCTTAAAAATGTGATCTAAATGTGCTGAATCAATGGCCCCTTTCGGTTTCTCAACCTATACCTCTTCTTGTATAAATCCATTCAAGAATGCAATGTTCACATCCATTTGATAAAGCTTGAAGCCTTTTACGTATGTTATACCTAACAATAGTCTAATCGATTCGAGTCTTGCCACCGGCATGAAGATTTTGTCAAAATCAATTCCTTCAATCTAAGTGTACCTTTGAGCCACTGACCTTGCTTTATTTCCAGTCACATTACACTTTTCATCAGTTTTATTACGAAACACCCATTTTGTCCTGATTACATTCACATTAGATGGTTTTGACACCAATTCTCATACATCATTTTCTGCAAATTGAGTCAATTCTTCTTGTATAGTTACTGTCCAGAACTTATCTTGTAAGGCTTCTTTGACATTTTTCATCTCGAATGAAGAGGTGTAGCATAAATATCCTGTAAGTTCTAGTAATCGACTCTTTTTCTTTCTCTTGTTTTTCTTCTCTCGCTAAAATCTCCAATAACGTTCTCTAGTAGATGAATTCTTCTAATTCGTGAGGGAGGATCTCAGTTTAAATCATCTTCTCTCAAGTTTTGAGTCATAAAGGGAATTATGTTTGCGTCAAGTGTCTTAGTGGTTTCATCAGCCGAAGCAACTGACAACTCTTTTGTTTAAGTAGTTTCTTCACTAACAACAATTAATTGCATTTTTGTTCTTGTTTTGTTGCTTGTTTAAGTTGATTCGCAAGTTCTGTTCTACCACTATAGCATTTAATTGATACTATTATAACATTTATGGACTCTAACACTTTTTAGGTTCTTTGATTGAAAACTCGGTATGTTTTACTGTGGTTGAATAGCCAATGAAGATCCTTTCATCACTCTTGCTTTTGAATTTTTCGAGCTGTTCCTGATCTTTAAGAATATAGCATTTACTGCCAAAAATATGAAAGTAACTTACATCTGGTTTCTTTCCCTTCCAAAGTTCATAAGTTGTCATGTTCAAGATACTTCTGAGATAAACTTTGTTGCATATGTAGCATGCCGTGTTAACTACTTCGGCCAAAAATTGCATAGACATCTTTCTTCCATTCAACATAGATCTGGCCATTTCTTGAAGGGTTCGATTCTTCCTTTCGGTAACTCCATTTTGTTATGGAAGTTTAGGTGCTAAAAATTCTTGTATGATACCATATTTGTAGGTACTGTTGTCGCCTGTAACCAAATTAAAAAAAACTAACTTTTTAATACAAATTAATGTAGTAGTAGAAAGTGGGTATCATTCCCATGAGGAATTTTAACGGTAAAGAGTTTACGAGTTCCAAAACTAAAACAAAGTAAAAAAAGGGTTGGCTTTTAATTCACGGCAATTGAAAAAAAGATAATAAAAATCGAAAATGAATAAAAGTAATTGGATCTGAAAATTCAATAGACTAACCTTGGTTTCGAGTCACCGATGTTATCAAACTAAAATGGATCCTTGATATAAAATTCAATTCATTAATAAACATTCATTGGGGGATGTGTTTCTCTTAAGTGTAAATGAATAGAAACATGTATTCTAAACATTCTTATCAGCCAATAACCTAGATACGATCGTAAGTTCAATTGATTAATAGCATTAAGAATTAAGAAACCAAAGAGCAAGTTAACACATGTACAACTTGCATTTAATCAAGATGATTATCTTCTTAGAATTTCCTACTCTAACGTAAAGAAGGTAATCCTAATTGCTACTTGTCATTAACAAAACTAACATCATATTTTATCAATCTAGTGATTAAATGAATCAATTCTTAGTTGCACACTTAGAAATCAATCAATTCAATTTAGAAAAAGTAATTCAGAAGACACTTAATGTTTATCAACAAAACAAACTTTATTGAAACATCTCACACATAATAGATGATAACATAGTTTCCCTCAACCAAGGAAAGGGATTTAGCTACTTATAGTGAAAGTAAAATTCAACAAAGAAATAACCAAATGTAAAGTCTCCATCCCTGGTCTTTCCTAGAAAATTCGAAAACTCCTAGAGAAATACTGCAGAAAATGACAGGCCTAACTATGGCTGTCGAAAAGCAAGAAGAAAAACTGCAAAAAATGTAAACACTACTCCTAAACTATGCTGTGTGAACAATATGTGAACAGTACACGTCCTTTTCTTTTTATGCCTTTTTTCGATTTCTTCAATTGCCTTCTTATGATCTTTAACAGATAATCCTTATCCCCACTTCAAGTTGTCGATCTCATTGATAAGATAGTAATATGATCTTTACAGATTTGTGAAAAATTTTAATTTGAACTTGAAAGCAAAATCTACAAAATCTGTTCCCATCCTTGAACGTGGCCACATCTAGTCATGAATTTGCTGTCAATTTGGAATTTCAGATTTCTTTGTTTCTTTTGCATCTTTTTTAACTCAATTTCATCTCCCAAGTGTTTAAAATCATTTGAAAATATTTAAGACACAAATCCATAAATTTTGAATAATAATTTCAACATACACGAGAGATTTATATATCAAATAAGTGCAAAATGACAACTTAACAAATTCCCCTACACCAAACTTTTGCTCACCCCTGAGCAAACATGTCAAACCACTACACTATATTAATTCATCCTTCATAAGATTATGTGCACGCATTCTGTTAACTTGGGCTGGCAAGACTTAGGTTGCACATACATCATTGTCACTTTTCACCGATACAAATAAACACAGTTAAAATAAGACATCTTTGTTCAAAAAGCAAGTACAAAACCAAAGTGAATTCTTCTCACAGATTTCTTTCTTACGCTTAAGTGTTTAAGGTCAAAGTGTTTTTCTCAAATCCCCCTCTAACACATTGCACTACTATAGGCTTGCGAATTCACCAGTTATCATTCATTCGAATTACACGAGCTTATAAATCATAAGGACTATTATGGGTTGTAATAGGGCTAGGTTCAAAGGTAAGATAGAAATGGCAAAGTTTAATCACAATCATTCACAAAATACCAAGTAAAAGGGACATTAAAATTCTGAGATAACCACAAGACATAATGGACTACAATTACTCATACTAACCAATGCTGTTATGCTTTATTCTTTTCTTTTTCTTTCTTTTTTGTTCTTTTTTTCTTTTCTTTCTTCTTTCTTTCTTTTTCCTTTTTTTTTACTTGTCTAAGAACAAGAGGGAATAATAAAAACAAGAGAACAAATTACTGACAGCATAATTTAATAAACACATGAGTAGAAGTACCTATAAAAATATCCATAATGCAATACACAAAAGTCCCAAATTACACAATACTTCATTCAACTTGTGATAAGGTAAGGCTAATGGGATTTTTGGGTTTCAATGTAAGGTGCTTGAATGAAAACAACAAGGTTAAAGGATCAAAAATGTTTTCAAATAGGAAATAACTAGGTGGGTCATTTTTAAGCTAAAAGGTGTAAAAATAAAGAAGGCCTTAATCATTTCTATAAACCATGTAATCAAACAAATTCATTTTGGTTCAGTGCAAGTTCTGAAGGCAACATTGGTTAAAGAAACATCACAACATAAAAAGAAATAGAATGACATAAAGATGACG
Source organism: Erythroxylum echinodendron (assembly GCA_027575705.1). Classification (NCBI taxonomy): domain Eukaryota; kingdom Viridiplantae; phylum Streptophyta; class Magnoliopsida; order Malpighiales; family Erythroxylaceae; genus Erythroxylum; species Erythroxylum echinodendron. The sequence continues at coordinate 17,958,943 of JANZXR010000002.1, read as the reverse complement.
CCATTAAAGCTTAAATTAGGTCAAAGGTTTACTCCAAGAATTCACTTTAATTCCATAATTACCTCATCACTCAAAAGTCAAAATTTTGACTAAGTTTACAAAATCAGTTATTGCAATCAATCCGCATGATTCACTTTAGACTCATATAGCCTAATTTAATTTCATGCATACATTCGTTCACATCCAAACTAATATGATAAAGCTTGATGGCTTAACATGCATAACAAACATGCAAGAACTGAAAAAAATCACACACAAAAATCTAAAACAAGGTTGCACACGACCACATATAATCCAATTCCTTCTCCCACACCTAGACCAACATTGTCCTCAATGTCCAAAAACAATAAAAACACAAAAGAGGGATAGGAACAGAAGTACTTCCCTAGATTGAAGATGCCATATGTAACTTTTAAATGAATGATTGTAGCTTCCTTTTCAAACGCCTGAAAACAAAACAAACCAAAGAAAACAAGTAAAACACTTAAAGCAAACACCCAAAAGATATGCATAAAAGAGAAAAACACAAAAAAGAAAGGGATATGGATGAGGTGCCTCCCATCAAGCTCTTAATTAAGGTCATAAGCTTGACCCTTAGAATATGTACATCATCCATTATCAAATGAATACTTGAGCCTAACAGGTAGCATGCTCAGACTTCATGAGGAGCTTGGAGCAATTTCCCTCAAAATCAACTCCTTTTTAGCACGATGCTCTAAGACTTCGGATGAGTGGAACTTCATCGTTTCGCCTTCATACTCTAATGTCCACTCGTCTTTTCGGGCATTGCCCTTCTCCAACTAATTGGATTTCTCCAATTTACAAAATAGTACATCCAGTTCATTGTTGGGCAGTAACTAGTTCTTCATGGCTTTCCACTGTGATGTATCTCCCATCTCCAAGAGTGTTTCAAATGTGTCTCTTATACTCAATAGTGAATTTTTCTGCACCCATGTGTAAATAAACTCCAAAGAAACAATAGGTTGTTAATCATTTGGAATTTTCATGTTATTGTATATATTGAATTTAATTAGTTCACCATCAAATTCCATAGTCAATGACCCATCATGAACATCAGTTTTCATTCTTGTGGTTTTTAAGAATAGCCTTCCAAACAAAATCAAAGTTGAAGAAGATACATCATCACTCCCTATCTGCAAAATATAAAAGTCAGCTGGAAAAAGCATACTAAAACATCATCTAACACACCCTTTGGATAAGCATTTGAACGATCCGCTAATTGAATCACTATATTAGTTTCCTTGAGAGGTCTCACATTTAAAGACTTATAAACATCATAAGGCATGACATTTATGGAAGCACCCAATTCTAACATAGCTTTTTCAATTCTTAAATTACCAATTTTGCATGGGATAGTGAACATACCTGGGTCTTGACATTTGGGTGGAAGCTTTTTCTTTTGTAAAATTGCTGAAATGTTCTCTCCAATTGCGCTTTCTCATCAAATTTTAATTTCCTTTTTGAAGTGTAAAGCTCCTTAAGGAATTTAGCATACCATGGAATCTGTTTAATTGCATCAAGAAGAGGAAGATTTACCTGAATTTTTCAGAAAGTCTCCCAAATTTCCTTCTCTTGCTCTTCCTTTTTTCCTTTGCAAATCGACTTGGAAAGGAGGGGGAATCACCATATTCTTCAGCTTGTTTTATGTCATCTCTAGTTGTGAGGGTGCCTTTTACGTGATTTCTTCTTCTACTTCTCTTTTGGAATTCTTTGGAAGTGAGTCCTGTATTCCTTACCACTCCACAGCGTGATAGCCTTTGCATTTTGTTTAGGATTGACCTTCGATTGTGCTGGAAAATTTCCAGAAGTTCGCGCTTCCAATCGATTCATAGCAATTGCCATTTGGCTTATTTGATTTTTGATGTTCCGTTGTTAATTCTCAATATTTCGGATACTTGCTTCAGTACTCCGCTGAAATGTCAAAGTGTTAGTAGCCAAAGTTTGCATTGTATCTTCCAAAGAAGACCTACCTTTAGAATTGGATGTTGTATTTTGATTTTACCGAGGCATATACAATTGTCTATACTATTGGAAATTCGTGGTTGCTTACTGCCCTTGAGGATTTCCATAACGCAAATTCAGGTGATCGCGCCATCCAGGATTGTAGGTATTGGAATATAGGTCATACTTCCTTTGACTCGGTCCAGTTTTAACCTACTATGACATTCACATGTTCTGCATTTTTATCCTACAAAACCGAACTTGCATCAGTAAAATGTCCTAACATTGAACATATTCTACATACCTTTACTTCTTCCTTCTTCGTAACCGCGATTTGTCGCACTAAAGAAGTAAGGTCATCCAATTTTTTCTCCAATGTGGCCACGTTCACCTCACTCACGGCTTTTGTTCCATGCCTAGTACGTACGTCGAATTGTTAGGTATTGGAAGCCATATTCACGATTAAGTCCTTTGTGGCTGTCGGTGTTTTGTCAACTAAGACGCCACCGCTTACAGCGTCAATCATAATCCTATCTGGATAAATAGTACAACCAATCTTGAGCATCATCTTTGAGAGAAAATGGGAAGGCTCTTAGCTTAATTTGCTCTTCTGTCACATTCGACGGCTTCACTCCCATGCACACCACATCGAATTCCTTCAAGTGTTTGTACGAATCTTCTCCTAGTAGACCCCTAAAAATAGGTAATAAATGAATCAGTCTATATTTTAATTTAAAAGTATTATTATCACCTGAATTTGGAAAATTAATGGAGTGGGGCTGTTGAGCGCCCATGGGTGCGGTTAGTTCTCTAAGGGTTCGATTTGCTACCATCCGTCCATTTTCTACACTTGTCATTGCTATTTCGTCTGTTTTCGTAATGCTTTTGCTATTTTCTCAATTTCAGGATTATACTGCAAATTTTCAAATTGATTTAAACGCATAACGTACATACACCATCAAAAATTCCCCAATAAGGTGTCAAAATTTGGTACTGCTGTCTCCTGTAACCAAATTAAAAAGAAACCAATTTTCGTTAATACAAATGAATGTAGTAGTGAAAAGTGGGTATCGTTCCCACAAGAAATTTTAACGGTAAAGAGTTTACGAGTTCCAAAACTAAAACAAAGTAAACAAGGTGGCTTTTAATTTATGGCAATTGAAGAAAAAGATAATAAAAATAAAAAATGAATAAAAGTAATTGGATCTTAAAATTCAATAGACTAACCTTGGTTTCGAGTCACCGATGTTATCAAACTAAAATGGATCCTTGATATAAAATTCAATTCATCAATAAACATTCATTGGGGGATGTTTTCTCTTAAGTGTAAATCAATAGAAACATGTATTCTAAAAATTCTTATCAACCAATAATCTAGACACGATCGTAAGTTCAATTGATTAATAACATTAAGAATTAAGAAACCAATGAACAAGATAACACATGTACGATATGCATTTAATTAAGATAAGTATCTTCTTAGAATTTTCTACTCTAACGTAAAAAAGGTAATCCTAATTGCTAATTGTGATTAATAAAACTGAACGTCATATTTCATTAATCTAGTGATTAAACGAATCAATTCCTAGTTGCGCACCTAGAAATTAATTAATTCAATTTAGAAAAAAGTAATTCAGAAGACACTCAATGTTTATCAACAAAACAAACTTTATTGAAACATCTCACTCATAATAGATGATAAAATGGTTCTAGCTACTCATAGCGAAAGTAAAATTCAACAAAGAAATAATCAAATGTAAAGCCTTCATCCCTGTTCTTTCTTAGAAAATTCAAAAACTCCTAGAGAAATACTGCAGAAAATGAAAGGCCTAACTATGGCTGTTGAAAAGCAAGAAAAAAAGTTGCAAAAAAATGTAAACACTGCTCCTAAACTATGCTGCATGAACAGTACGTGAATAGTACACGTCTTTATCTTTTTATGCCTTTTCTGATTTCTTCAATTACCTTCTTGTGATCTTTAGCAGATAATCCTTATCCCCACTTCAAATTATAGATCCCATTGATAAGATAGCAATATGATCTTTAAATATTTGTGACAATTTCAGATTTAAACTTGAAAAAAAAATCTGTAGAATCTGTTCCCATCCTTGCACGTGACCACGTCTAGTTATGAATTTGCTGCCAATTTGGAATTTTGGATTTATTTGTTTCTTTTGCATTTTTTTAACTCAGTTTCATCTCCCAAGTGTTGAAAATCATCTGAAAATAATTAAGACACAAATCCATAAATTTTGAATAATAATTTCAACATATAAGAGAGATTTATATATCAAATAAGTGCAAAATGATAACTTAACACTTGTCACAGAATTCGTTGAAGCTTGCATTATCAAGTTCCCTTCTATGATTTGATCGAATTCTCAGCATTGTCATATTTTTCAGATTTATAAATTGCACACAAAGGCTTCTAAAAGCCTTAAAAGCATATGATTTTTCTTTAAAAAATGATACACAAGTATATATAGAATAATCATCAACACACGTTAAAAAGTATCTCTTCCCACCAATACTGTCATGTTGTTGTGTTGGACCAACCAATCTATATGAATTAATTCTAGTGTGAATGCGAAAGTAACTTGTCTAACCTTTTTATACGGCACTCTCATCTGCTTATCCATTTGAAATGCATTACATATCGTTTTATCTTCTTTGTTCATAGTTGGCAAATCTTTCACAGCTTTCAATTTATTCAACTTGCTAATAAGCTCATAGTTAATGTGCCCAAGTTTTTGATGTCATAGATCTAGCTTTTCATCATATAAGGCTGATTTACAGGTAGTTGTGACCTACAACATATAACAATTGTCGGCTGATTGTTTGCAACTCATAAGACAATCTCCGTGATCGGTTAACACCTTGCAGTCATCACTTGTAAATTTAATTGATAAACCATCACAAAGTTGGCTTATGCTCACAAATTATTTTTCAATCCATCAATATGAAGCACATTATCGAGGTGTGGTAGTCCATCCATGCATAGGGCTCCTATTCCAATAATCAAGGCCTTCTTTCCATCACGGAAAGTCACATTCACATCAACACATCTTTGATAGTCAGTTAAATATCTCCTTTCTCCTATCATATGACGTGAAAATCTGTTATTAAAATACCAACTGCTATGTGAAGTATCCTTCATGGATTTAAGAACTTCAAGAGCTTGCAATTGACCCTTTTAAACCCAAGAGTGCCTCGGTACCATGAATTTATATGGTACCATAGATTTCTGTTGCTGGAAATTTTGTAGTAAATGTATAGGTTTTTGGTTTTGAGTCCTTTGAAATAACATTTGTAGTAACTTGTAGCATCTCAACCTTATGTGATTGATAACCCCAAAAAATAATGTGTAGGTACAAACCTATGATTCTTCCGTAAGGTTTCTTCTTGAATAAATTTGATTGCATTATTTTTCTCATCATTTGACTTAGAGGATTCACCTTTGTAGCCAAAGCCTTAAAGATCTCCTTTAATCTTACTGATTTCCATCAACTTTTCTAACTTTTCTATGACTCTATTTAACATCTTTATTCCCTTTTTCGTATTGACCAATTTCAATTTTGTTTCACTAAGCTCATCTAATGTAGACAACAATTTCTTCTATAAGTCTTGAATGATAATTTTCATAAAGAAGTTTTCCTCCTTTAGCTTTTCATTATTCTTGCATGTTTGCACCCATTTTTCATACATTAATTCATAAGCTTCATAAATATTCTTCTTTTTGTCATCTGAAACACTGTCATCACTGTCATAATCTAAGATCAAACTTTGAGTTGATTTCTCTACATTTTTTTTGGAATTTTAGTATTATTAACTTTTTCATCATCGATTACTTCCTTCTTGGTTGTTAAGAAAGCGACTGGACTTTTGCTATATAAAGTAACTAATAAAACATTACTCACAACTTCTTTTTCACTACCATATTTACTTCTGGATTCATTCTTACTCCTAGTGCTCGTATAGGACTTCCCTTTTCTCTTTTTCAATTTTAGCCCATTCCGCTTGCATATGTCTGATGCCTTGATACTCATGACATTGATTTCTGTCACTTTTCTTTCAGTATTTTAAGTTTTAGCTTGTTGTTTGAAGTTGTTGTTCTATGAGCTCCCACCCTTTTGGCTAAACTCGGGTTTGTCCTTTTTCACTTTCTTCAACCAATTATTGAAATTTCATGTCAATAATACTAAATCCTCATTCTAATCGAATTCATCTTCTACATCATTCACACCTTTACTGATTTCAGCTTCTAGTGCCAATCCTTTGCTTATCTCTTATCATGATCTTCCTTGATTGTTGCAATTTTTGGGATAAACCTCAGAGGTAACGATCTCAACGTATTCTTGACCAGTTTCAAGTTAGAATATTTCTTCCTAAGTTGATGTGCTTGGTTTGCTATGTAACGCAGCTTCTTATGGAAGTCTTCAATGGTTTCACTATCATTCATCTTCAGCTCATTAAATCTGACAGCTAACATTTGAAGTTTTAGGGCTTTCACAGATTTCGACCCTATATGTATAATCTGTAGAGTATCTTATACTTCTTTAGTTGATTCACAAGCTGATATCATTGAAAAATGACCTTCATCAACAATACTAAAGATGGCATGCATGGCTTGTGAGTTTCCAAATGTTCTCTGTTCTTCATCTCTTGTCCACTCAGATGGATCTTTCATTGCTACTTCTCCCTTATCATCAGTTATCACTGGGTATGTCCAGCTATGTAATACCAAGTTTCATGTTTTTGTTCCCTGTGCCTAAATAAAGACTCTCATCTGTCATTTCCATGTAGGATAATTGGAACCATCTAATAACGGTGGCCTGGTAATTGATGCTCCTTCTCTTGTAGTCATATTTACAAAACATGAATTTGCACCAACTTGTTGTACCAAGTTCTGATTCAATGACCCTTTCTGATACCAATTGAAAGCCCGAAGGATGTAATGCACTACAAAACAACATGGCTATTGCAATAAAAATCTTAGCAATACCTTGATATTTGTTGTTATTAGCATTTTTTGTAATGTCCTTACTAAATATTAAGCTTTTGTGACAACTTGTGGCGCGGAGAATAAATTTGTATAAATTTGTATTTCAACCACACGACTTATTGAGATGTTGCAATGAACCGTCACTATAACAGATATGTAGCTACATTTGGTCACTAATTAGTGTTGCAACAAGAATGGAAAATTGGTGCCATTATACGGGGACTATTTTGGCACCAAAATAATAGATGTTTGGTGACACTCTATTACTAGAAGTGTTTATGTGACATTTATTATGACAGCATGTTGCAAAAAACATCACATTGTCTTTTTTTAATAACTATCTGTCACTATATTCTAAGTTACCTTTTGTGACAATCTGTAGCAAAATAAGTTATAATGTTAGCTATTGTGACGATCCATCATAAAAAGTGATATAGTTATTTTTAGTTACAATTTGTTGACACTCTATTACTAAACGTCTTGTGATGATATTTTGTTGTGACACCACATTG
>JANZXR010000002.1:17935092-17945618 GCA_027575705.1 Erythroxylum echinodendron | reverse complement strand
TCCGTTATCTTAGGTTATGTGTTGGAATGACCTACGGGCGTCCCGATGCGTATCCTAGGGTAATGGGGTGTTACATTAAACGTCGCAGAAAGGACAACCTTTCAGTGTTTTCCGTGACGTTTCAAATAAAACATCGCAGAAACCCTTTGCCTACACCACATTCCGCAACGTTTTTTGTGACGTTTTTCAAAACGTCGCAAATTATATTTTGCGAAATTTTTGGACATTCAGTGACGTTTTAAAAACATTGCAAATTGCCTTGTTTTCTTGTAGTGGTAAGAAGTCAATGTAGGTGGGTCTTTTATGAGAAATGGAAAACCCCAAATATCTGAAATGAAGTTAATTTTCCATGAGAATTGTTGGAGAACATATATAGGGAGAGAGGTGGCTCGCTAAAGAAGAGAAGAAGAAATGACTATTCTCCTTATTCATTAAAAGGCTAGAGATATCTTTGAAGATACCAATAACATTTATAAGGGCTTTAATAGAGTGTGGATCAATTACAAAGAATAAGAACAAATCATCTGTAGAGCCCAGACTACTTAATTCCTTTTTCTTACATTTCTTGTGAAACACGCATCTCGTCTCTGTACTTATTGTATACTTAATGATCCTTAGTAGTACTTTCATGGCAAGAGAAAATAAGTAAAGGGACATAGGGTTCCCTTGTCTTATTTCTCTTGTCTCTTTAATTAGTTTAGTGGAGATACATTGATCAATTTGTTATAAGTGGCTATTGTGATGCTATTATGCCCATTGTATATAGGCAGTAGGAAAGCCAAATGCCTCTAAAGTGAGGATGGTGAATCCCCAGTTAATAGTGCCAAAGAACTTTTGAAAGTCCACCTTAATTGTATAATATTCAAGAGATCTCTTTCTTCTGTAATTCCTGAATAATTCTTGCACCATGGGTATACTATCCCTGATGTTCCTGCCGTCAATGAATGCTCCTTGAGAGGCATTTATTAGAGGCATAATAGCCTGCTTCAATCTTATTGGAATTAGTTTAGAGATCACCTTGTAAATGAAGTTACAATATGACATAACTTTGAATTCACTCAATGGGTTAGAATTTGGTGTTTTGACAACAAGAACGGTAAAGCTCTTGTTCAATTCTTTTAACAAATGACACCTTTAGAAGAAAGTTATAATTACCTTAGTCATAATATCCTTAATTAGGAGCAACAATTTTTCTAAAAAACAAGTTACATATAAAAAATAAGACTCGTAATAATTTTATTTATTGATCTTAACATAATAGCTTGTAAAGTATATACCTTAAAAGGTTCACCATGAATCATATAATTAATATCATATTATAAACATACATATGCATATAATTAAGTTATATATATCTGTACTTTCTCAAGAAAAATGTGACATATGCATGTATTCTAAAACGTTCATCATTATACTTTATTTAAATCATTGTAAATATATTAAAATCAAAATCATCAATTTTAAAAATAGAAACATTTGAGAAAAATATTCTTTAAAAATAGAAGTAATTTTAATCCCTTTTTAATGCCTCTCGATCCCTTCCTTTTCCTTCCCATCTTGCAGGTCGCCTCTCACATGTTCAGATTGTGATTCTCTATTAATCTGATCTTAAAAGATCATAAGAATCTAAAACAAATCAGATTTAAATTTGAAAGTAGATTTGCAGATTTTTCCTTTTATCCTTGCACGTTGCCACGTCTAGTCATGAAATTGTTGCCAATTTGGAATTTGGAATTTTCTTCATTTCTTTTGCATCTTTTTGATTTAATTTCATCTTTAAGGTGTTGAAAATCATCTAAGAACAATTAGAATACAATTCCATTAATTTTGAATAATAATTTCAACACATTAAGGAAAATTAAATACAAAATAAGCACAAATTGACAACCTAACAAATTCCCGCACACCAAACCTTTGCTTGCCCTCGAGTAAACATGCCAAACCACTACACTCTATCAATTCATCCTTCATAAGATTAAGTGCACACATTTCGTTAACTTGGGCTAGCAAGACTTAGGTTATACATACATCATAGTCACTTTTCACCGATACAAATAAATGCAGTCAAAATAAAACATCGTTATTCAAAAAGCAAGTATGAAACCAAAGTGAATTCTTCTCACAAATTTGTTTCTTACACTCAAGTGTTTGAGGTCAAAGTGTTTCTCTCAAATCTATCTCTAAACGATTGCACTACCACAGGCTTGCAAATTCACCAGTTATCATTCATTTAAATCACATGAGCTCATATATCATATAGACTTTATTATAGGTTGTAATGGGGCTAGGTGTAAAGGTAAGATAGAAATGGCAAAGGTTAATCGCAAACATTCACAAAGTATCAAGTAAAAGGGACACGCACACTCAAATTTTGAGACAAACACATAAATACAAAGGACTTCAAATAATCATTACCAACTAATGCTACTAAGCTTATTATTTTCTTTTTCTTCTCTTTTCTTCTTTTTTCTTTTTTGCCTTTTTTCTTTTTTGTTTCTAAGAACTAAGGAGAAAAATAAAAACAAGAGAAAATAATAACGACATAATTTAACAAACACATAAGTAGAAGTACCTATAAAAATATCTTAAAACACAATATATAACAAAAGTCTCAAATTACTCAATACTTCATTCAACTTGTGATAGGGTAAGGCTAATGGGGATTTTAATGTAAGATGATTAAATGAAAAACAACAAGGTTAAAGGCTCAAAATTGTTTTCCAATTGAAAATAAATAGGTGGGTCATTTTTAAGCTAAAGGGTGTAAAAATAAAGAAGGCCATAAGCCATATAATCAAACAAATTCAATCCAGTTCAGTGCAAGTTCTAAAGGCAAATCTAGTTAGAGGAGCATCACACAATACAATGAAACAGAATGACATAAAGATGATGTCATTAAAGCTCAATTCCGCTCATAGGTTTACTTCAAGAATTCACTTTAATTCCACAATTACCTCATCACTCAAATGTTAAAATTTTGATTAAGTTTACAAGATCAGTTATTGCAATCAATCCGTATGTTTTACTTTAGACTCGTATAGCCCAATTTAATTTCATGAATACATTCAATCTCATCCAAACTAATATGATAAAGATTGATGGCTTAACATGAATAAACAACATGCAAAAACCAGAAAAATTTAACGAAAAGAAAATGAAAGACCTGCAAAGCCACACATAGTCACAACATGTATTCCAATTCCTCCACACCTAGTCCAACATTGTCTTCATGTTATAACATAAGAATAAAGAAGAAAAAATATAAAAGAAGAGGGAAAAGAATGCTTCTCTATTTTATTGAAATCTGACATCATGGTGTTGGCAGATGTGGAGGCTGGAATCTCTGTTGTTAGAAGAAAGTGAGTTGGTTGGTCTCTAATCTATCCAATCTACAATCCATATGTTGTAGGAGTGCTAAAATATTCAGATCACTCATAGAAGGATGTGTTGCGGAAGGAACTGACTGTTGTGTTGTTGTGCTGGTATAGATGTTTATAGTGGTAATTCTTCTTCTTCGCCGATTGGGAAGAGGAGCAGGTTGTATAGCCGGTCCAGGTGAGGCAAATGTTTATGCATCAGCTTCATCAGTAACTACAAGTCCCATCCTTTTCTACTTCAGCTGCGTGTTATAGTAGGAATCCTGCCACTGTCTGCTTGCACATTCTGTTCGTTGTCCACTATTTTTGGTTCTGCTTATTCGGGCTCCTGTGTTTCCCTTTCCGCTAGTTGTTGCTAGTCCTTATGTGTGTTGTAGGAGTCAGATTCTCCTAGAATTTTAGGTGACTGTGTACGTGTGGATAATGGTGGAGGTGATTCTGGACTATCTTCAACATAGATGGAGTTGTTTGGAGAACAATGTTGCTGCAATTGTTTGGTGAGTCGTAGGGTATTAAGATGACTTAAACGTCTAGAAGGCATGAATCTGAGCTGGTGGACAGACTCAAAAGAGCTTGGTGTGTGCTGGGACAATTTGTCAAACACTTGGTGGGTGTGGTACTGTTATCTCGTTTTCACACAGCTCTTCTCTTTGCCATAAGCTCCTCCTATCTATTAACGCTCCTCTTCTCTTTGTTCTGCCACAACTCTTTTATTTTCTTCTGCTGCAACTCTTTTCTCTTCTATCACCACACAACTCTCTTTTATATTTCTTTTTACTACTTTCTCTGCTACCACAACTCTTACTTCTTGCTCTCTTTGCGTGATGGGTTGGCTAATCTTCATGTTTCACTTTGGATTCTTAGCATGGTGATAATTTCCTCAGGACACATACCTGAAATTGAAATAAAGAAAAATGAAATTACTTGAGTGGTAAAGGGTTTTCGTGTTAGAGAAGAGTGAATAAAGTTGCAGTGAAGACAATGGAAGGGTTATAGATTTCTGGTGAGAAGGCAGGGATGCGAGGGTGTGTGTGTAGGTTTTCAATGTCTTTGGCCTTGAATAACTTAATTTCTCATACTGATCAAGTTCACTTATTAATATAATTATCAAAACACAGCGAGCAATTCTTTCTGTCATCTAACTCCTCATACAGTATTCCAATGAAATCACCATGATACCGATTGTCATGCTTCAAGTCAAATGGAACTATACATTGATCCCATATTCCTATGAACTCCAAACTATATGCCTTAAGTATATCCTCGATTCTATAATTAAGATCATCGGCAATTCAAACATTCAGTCACATAAATTTACATGCTTAACCATCATTAATTCATCTCCATGCTTTTATCCCATAACATGTCTTACTCATATATTACCACCATTCCTATTCAAATTTCATCATCTCTTATTGATAACTATCTATATACAAACTCATATCAATTTCATACTGATCACTTTATATCGGATGTAGCTGATCCTTTTTCCTAACCTAATCACACCTACACCTTGGCAAGATGATACTTTCAGAGACAATTTATCTTTCACCTAATAATTCATATCACTGCCATTGAAATCTCTATTCGATGCATCTGATTACAACACTAGCTTTACCAGTATAGTACTCATTTGTACAGTCATAGTCCTTCTATCTATTGTCTCAATATCATATTCAATTCTTTCAACTCAGTATTTACCTTAAAATTACATGATCTGTATACCTTATACACATTCAACATATTTCTGTACATATAATGTCTCCAACTTTCAAGCAATCACTATCGCCGCCAGTTTCAATTTATATATCAAACGATCAACCCTCATGGATTTCAATTGTCTCCATGTATATAAATTCACTTCCTTTTGCTGCGTTGGATCTTATTCTAATCTCTTATACAAACGTCATAGTTGGATACATTACCTTAAACAAAACATATGCTTTGTCAATAGCATATTTTACCTAGGGATAGGACTCCAATACTCATTTCCGAATCCTTAAATAATCATATTTATATCCTTATATCCCACAAATAACCATGACAGTGCAGTCATATCGATGTTGCTTTCGAAAATATAACCCACAATACAATACTGGGGTTATTTTCACTAATTCATCCTCCAATACAGTCGCATACTTATCCAAAACTTTCATATCCCTATATAAGGAAAGGGTATCATCATTTTCTCACTAATTCTTTCAAATCAAACTCTCAACAATTTCTCTTACGATTGACACCTATCCGAACTCTGAACAATCGCTCTTACGATGGACACCTATCTTGAAACTTGCCTATTTAAGATCATAATACCGGTGCTCTGATACCAAACATGTTAGGCCCCGTTTTTGGAGTCCAACTATCCATACATAAATCATAATTGTCCACTCAAATTCATCCATACAAAAATCATAAGTCATTACCATCAAATATAAGAGTTGTCACAAAGCTATAAAGCCATTTCAAACCACAATACATCCATATCTCATAATCCTAAGATACATAAGATAATTAATCTAAAAATACTTAAAATGAATCTCAAATCCTCATTAATACAAAATCTAGCTTCCAATATAACAAAAAATTCAAAATCTCGATATCCTGAAATACATAACATACTGAAACTTATTATAGTACTCAATCGTATCTAAAATTTTCATTGATACAAAATCTAACTTAAAATATAACTTGTAATCGAAGTCTTGACTCTCTTCACTTCATCTCTTAATCATCACCTGTAGATGGCGACAAAAGGGGGTGAGCTTGACAGCTCGTGGGTAACAGTTTATAATAAAGATAAGCAAAAACTTTCGAAAGCATTTTACTTGTCATAGAAAACCTTTATTGATTTCATAAAGCACACTTTCCTCAAAATCCGTGTCAAAATGCACAATATAGCAAATCATTTATACTTTCATCATGTCAAACATAGCAAAATGCAATGCACATCAAATGGCTCGAGAGTTCCATGGAACGAAATGGCGAAACCGAATTTTACACCGTGAAACGAAACGAGTCCAATTTTTTAGGATCTTATGGCCTTAAGCAGGCAGCCGGGGAAGGCTATACGTCGACGTGCACGTGACTAATGAAACAGATTTCTCTCTTTCCCACACAAAAGCACATATATTCATGTTCAAGTCATTTCCATGCATTTTCATATTCTTATGCTCTTTTCATAAAGCAATAACATAATTCATAAGAAAGAACAATTCATATGCAAACATGCAGCATCTTATCAAAGCATTTAAGAAAGTAGTTGAAAACATGTTTAAATTTTCTTGATTCAAAGAAAACATTTAATAGCTTAACACTCTATTATAAACATGTACCCACCTTATTTGCTTGCAAAAATTTACGAGTCAAGCTTGCTCTTTTCCTTGCTCTTGACGTTGATCTTCTTGATCCCCTACAAATTTTCAGCTGAACACTCTTCTTTTAACTCCACCGAAAACTCTCTTCTTCTTTCTCTCTCTTTCTCTTCTTCTCTGTGTACTCCTCTCTCTGTTTCATGACATTCTCTCTATCTTCTCTAGAATTTTTGTTCTTCTCTTCTCCTTCCTTCCATTCACTTGTTTCTACTCCATTTATAAGTAAGACAACACTTCTTCTTCCAATTATGCCCTTAATGATTGAGAATTATCCCATTTACCCTTCCATTTATGTCTTATGTCTTTTACATTTAAGTGTCTTGCCAAAAGAACCCTTAAACATTCTGACATAACACTTTATTCTAGAAAAATTTTCTCTATTGTCTCAAGTCTCTAATGAAACTAAAATCATTCAGTTCAGTTCAGTGATGCGAAAGATATACTTCAAATATTTTTGGACTGCTCTTGTCTATAACAGTACACTATATACAACTTCCATCTAAAATTTGTACCTCCTAGACACTGAATTAGATTCCCATTTCTTCATCCCATTTGTATCTCCATGCCTCTAGTGTACCATAAATTAGAAATCATCTCATTTGGATCTGTAGAGCTCAAGAAATTTTAAAAATACTGAAATATGTTCAGTGGAATAACATCAATTCATATTATTGAATAACACACTCACTGTACCCGTCTCACTTTTTTCACTAAATATTTATCGATTCATTTCATATGGCTATGATTTTAGTCTGATATGTAGAGAAAAATATTACAAACCCAATGATTGAAGAATCAAGTCATTCGGGTGTCTATAGAAGGAGTTATAGCCAAAATGAGACGATGCTAATGTCTTGAGACGATTTGCTGACATCATGGGACGATTTGAAAAAATAGGTATAACTTTCTGTACAGAACTTGGATTCAGGTGTTCTTATATGGATAGAAAAAGGACTTCAAGATCTACAACTCTTATGAAGACATGAAAGATCAATTATATCATCTAGAGGATCAAATTTGGACTAGAAGATGTTCTGGCCAAAATGAGATGGTCAAACTAAGACGCAAAAAGTCAAACTAAGACGATGAGCCTCATGACTTGTAATGCTCGGATCTTTTGACTCCGATATCCAAAATGTACAAACTTTATATCGTTAGAAACATAGAAGATAGGTATAGACGAAGCAAAACACAAAAGAAGATGACATTAGCACAGAAGAAACATAGAAGAAGATGACGTCATCATAGAAGAAGTTTTCCTCTTAGTATAACTTTTCCTACAAAGATCAGATTCAATTGTTCTCTACATGATTCAAAAGAGGGAATAAAAATACACAAATGTTATGAAGAGCTCAAAGGTCAATTTTATTTTCTGCAGGGTCAAAAATAGGGCAGAAGATATACAATGAACAGTGACCCAGAAGAAGTTTGGGAACACAGACGATGGTTTTCGATTGCCATAACTTTCTTTAGAGGAATCAGATCGAGATGTTCTTTATATGATTTGAAAGAGGATTTCAAGATCTATAACTTTTCTGAATACCTTGAATGTCAATTCTATCTTTTGAGGGGTCAACAATGGTATAGAAGATAGGTATAGACGAAAATAGAAGAAGCAAAATACAGAAGGAGTTCGTGAATAGTAACATAGAGGAAGATGACGTCACCCAAAGGAAGATGACATCATCACATACGATAGCTCTATTCTCTACTCATCCTTTTGAACAGTAACATAGATGATACATGTTCTCTATGTTCTAATTCGTCTGTGAACAGTAACATAGATGAATCCTTCAACCAACATAACCTTTTAACTCCTTCGTCTGTGAACAGTAACATAAACGAATCCTTCATCTAACATAACCTCTTAACTCCTTCGTCTGTGAATAGTAACACAGACAAATCCTTCAACCAACATAACCTCTTAACTCCTTCGTCTGTGAACAATAACACAGACGAATCCTTCAACCAACGTAAACTCTTAACTCCTTCTTCTTATCCTTGGCCTATAATCTATCCTCTATGTTATTACGTCCTTACAGACGATCTTTTTACTCTTGATTCATCCTTTTGTCTGTGTTCTGACGTCAATATTGACGATACTTCTCCTTCATATTTTTCCTTTCGTCTGTATTCTGATGTTAGCATAGACGATTCCTTTGGTCTGTGTTTTTCATGTGCAACTTTTCCCACTCTTACGTACTATTTTAAGACTAACAGAAATTGGTACATCAAACACAACGTGCACATACACATTTCATTATCCAAATATTTCCTTATCATAGTTGATAACAAGATCATCTTTCTACTTCATTTTCAACTCCATATCATCTTCAATATCAATAATTCATGATTAATCATAAACATCAATAACCGAACATATTTACATATATGTGCATATTCTTTATCAACTTACTACATAGATTCAACTAATTCCCTTCAGTTTGAAATCTCTTATCCACTTAAAATGCCAAAACACAAGTACAAATTTCTCCACATTTCTCATTTATTAGTTCTAGTCTTCTAAGAACAGTTCGGGGTCCAACATTTAAAGCATTTAATAGTCCTATGTTTTTCAGAATTGGAGCAAGAAAAACTTGAAGTTTTAAAAGTACTTTTTGGATCTGCCTTGTTCTTCTCTTCCTTTGACTTGTCTTTGTTCTCCTCATCCTTCTTGGACCATTTGGAGTTCCAATTTGTAGTAGATTTCGGGTAAGAAGCCTTTCTGAAGCTTTTATACTTAAGTTGCCTCTCCACCTTCATGGCCATATTCACTACCTCCTCTAACTCCACATAATAGTGCAATTCAATAACATTAGCAATGTCTTTGTTCAAACCAGCCAAAAAACTTGCCATGGTGGCTTCTCTTTCTTTTTCTACATTAGCCCTAATCATGGCTATCTCCATCTCCTTATAGTACTCTTCTACACTTTTGGTGCCTTATTTCAAGGTTTGGAGCCTTTGATGCAGCTCCCTAAAAAAGTAACTAGGCATAAACCTCTTCTTCATGACCCTTTTCATTTCGACCCAAATATCAATAGGATCCTCTCCATTCCTTCTTATATTCAAAACAAGCTGATCCCACCAAATAAGTGCATAATCATGAAATTCCACAGCAGAAAGTTTCACCTTCTTCTCCTTGGAATAGTTATGGCATTCAAAAATCATCTCCACCTTTCTTTCCCATTCTAAGTAAGCTTATGGATCATTCTTACCTTAGAAAGATGGTATTTTCTCTTGATACTACCAAGTTTCTATCCACACGCTTGGTTCTATCTTCTCCCCTTGCATTGTCTCGGGCTCTATAGCTTCTTCCTCTTCCTCTACCATTCCGCCCTCCTCTTCCAACAATTCTGACCCTATGCCACTCTTCTTCATCTTCCCCATCATTATATTCATTTTCATACTTATAGCGCATAAGAGTTGGTTCCCTAGCATTTTGCCTCCTTGTTGCACCATTAGATGAAGCCTCTCTTTGTAAATTCCTAATGGGTTGATCTTGTCTATCAAATTTATCACTGACATCCCTGAACATGTTCTCAATCCTTTGGATTTGATGTTGCATAGCCTCCAAAGTAAAGAATGTTTGTTGATCAGCCTCACTATTCTTTTCATCCTTGTCACTACCTTTACTATCCTTTGAATTGGTCATGATGTAAAACTTGCAAAAACACATTAGAACAGCTCCTCACACACTCCCACACGTGTTTCTCTCTAAATCAGATTGGATGCCCTCATGTTTCACTCAAGAAGATGGCTTTTACCCTCAAATGAGCTT
>JANZXR010000002.1:17923484-17934992 GCA_027575705.1 Erythroxylum echinodendron | reverse complement strand
GATAAATAAAAATTGAAATGGAGAAATTAACGTAATAAAAAGACCAAGAAAATAAAATAAAGACCAATAAAATAAAAGTACACTAGGTACATGATATATATAATTACCTACATATTTATATACACATACACTTCCTATAAGGCCTATTCCTGATCTAACGTATGTGATCTATTATAACAGAGGTTGAACCTAATCATCTCGTATAGGAGACTCGAATTCCACCCTAAACATTTTCTACTTATCCTAGGCAGATGTCATATCCTTATGGGGCTTCAGGAGGAGGGCAAGCGGTCTTGCGGAGGTACGGTCGACCAGCAGACATACTCTTTGCCGAACTAGGAGTCTACAACCAAGTTGTAGCCCTTCAACTCCGTGAAGACCTATATATAGGAATGACAGGTTGAAACAATACACAAAATACACACAGATTATCTTTACTACTTTATACCATAAATTACGATTAACGATTATAACTCGAGAGTAAGTAATCCATCCTAGGACCGTCTAAACCTGATAATTTGATAATTCCATAATTGATTAGATTTTCATTAAGGTCGAATAAAACCACCTTTCTCTCAATTGGTAGTTCCTAGGTTAATTTTTGATTGGGTTATGTAACTATTATCCTATTATATTTCTGAATTTTAATTCCCATAATTGATTGTTTGATTGATTAATTTTCTATATTAGTTGGTTATTTTGAATTGTTGTGATTTAGTTCAGCCTTAGATTTTAGAATTAGATTAACCCTCCTCATGGGAGGGATACCTTAGGTGCTACGTCAACGACTTGTGCATTTATTGAGGTTAAAAATATTAAAACTTTTTCATAGTGTAAGACCCCGATCAAGTTTTTGGCACCGTTGCCGAGGAGGCGATAGTTTAGTTCTATAGTTTAAAGTGTTAGACTAGTTTTCAAGTTTGTCTTTTGTTTTCATTTATTTCATTTCATTTTATAAATTATGCTCTTACATGAACATAAGAGTCACGAGAGGTTCAAGTTATGCAGCAGATACGTTAGATTTAGATATTACTCGACTAGAACGAACCCTTAGGAAAGCCCAACGAGAGGAAGAAGAAGAGATTAAAAAATCAACAGTGGTCGAGGAATTCCAATAGAAAATGAACCACGGAGTGAACCAAGGTCGATAACAAAGGACCCTAATGGACTTCATGAGGCTGGGGTTCAACGCTACAAACCAAGGAGTGGCTAGGCTGCTTGTTCAAGCGGCTTTGTTCGAGATAAAGCTAGCCCTCCTCAATATGCTTCAACAGAGCATACAATTCTACATATGGGTAATGAGGATCCGAATGTGCACATCATGAATTTACTCGAGATATGTGATACTTTTCGGTATCATTAAATGTCGGAGGATGTTGTTAGAATCAGGCTGCTTCCTTTCACTTTTAGAGATAAAGCGAGGGTTTGGTATCATTCACTGAGCCCAGCTAACATCACAACATGGGATTAGCTTATGCATGCCTTTTTGGACAAGTATTTTACGCTAACAAAAACCACTAAGATAATTAAGGAAATCACCAATTTCCAACAAGGTGATGGGGAGTCCATCTACGAGGCGTGGGAAAGATATAAGGATTTGGAAAGAAAGTGTCCACACCATAACCTACCTAAGGAATTTCTTTTGCAAACCTTCTACAGAGGAGTTAACCAACCGACAAGAGACACAATCGATGCAGCATCAGGAGGATCTTTGATGCAAAAGACTGTTGATGAAGCAGAGGAGCTAATTGAGGAGATGGCGAGCAACACCTACCTATGGACAAATGAGCAAGGAAGGCAACTTGCTACTTTCAGAGAGTAGAAGGGAATTGTCTCCTGGTCTAACATCAATGGAGGATAGTTCAGGCCTCAGAGACAATCAGGCTTTCAGTAAGATAAAGCGAGATCGACGGAATCAAAGTTAAACAAGATTTTGGATAAGATTGGAGGCATGGAGGAAGCACATAGGAGGCTTGAGAACAAATTCGAGCAAGTTATGAAGAACCATGCCTCATCCATATATAATATGGAACTCCAAGTAGGCCAACTAGCAGAAGCAATGTCCACTCAGAATGTTAAAACTCTTCCAAGCAACACCGAGTTTAATATAAAAGAACGGATTGTGGCAATCAGCAACACCCAGGATGAGGAACTTGAGAAGGTAAAGGGAGGACAAGATGAAGGAAAAAGTCAAACAAGTAAGGAAGACTTCCCAATTGAGCCCATGATCGAGTCACTTCAGGCAACTCGACGTGTGTTTCTGTTCTCTATTATGCAGCAACAGGAGTTATATGCAAAGGGGCAACAAGGCAATTATAGGAGATTGGATCCAACAAGGTCGAGGAAGTTACGAAACAACTACGTATAGAGATTAGATTAAAGGAATCTATCAAAAAGAAGTTTAAAGCGCAAGTATCGGAAGAAGACCCCAACATCGCACAGAAGAAAGAGGACCCAGGGGACTTTTTCATCCCTTGTAGCATGAATAAATAATCATAGACAGGGCATTCGCGAATTTAGACGCGAGTATAAACATGATGCCCTACACTTTTAGTCTGAAGCTGGGGTTAACAGATTTAGTTCCCGCCAACT
Organism: Erythroxylum echinodendron; assembly: GCA_027575705.1. Classification (NCBI taxonomy): domain Eukaryota; kingdom Viridiplantae; phylum Streptophyta; class Magnoliopsida; order Malpighiales; family Erythroxylaceae; genus Erythroxylum; species Erythroxylum echinodendron. Next base: position 17,932,400 of record JANZXR010000002.1, on the reverse strand, counting down.
TTTTGGTAAAGATGGCCAACAAAAATGAACATAAACCGACGGGGATTATAAAAGATGTTCCAGTAAAAGTTGATAAATATACCTTTCCCACGGACTTTTACATACTGGAAATTAATGAAGATGTGGGAACCTTGATAATTCTTGGATGACCATTCTTGGCCACTGCACGTTCAATCATTGATTTCAGTGGGGGAGAATTAACTCTGTGAATAGGAAAGCAAAAATTGACCTTCAAGGTGGCGAGAAGAGAGTATAGTTCTCCTTCACCTCTAGTGAATATCAAAGAACCTGAACCTTGAGGGGAATGGGAAGATATCAAGGATTCAGGGAATGCTTTTACGAAGAAGTGCTCACGAAGAAGAAGGCGAGGAAAGGAGATTTGTAAGGAAGGTGGGACCTATAGTATGGTAGCTCAAGTGCAAACTCTACTATTAATGACTACGCTACCATTGCACCATTCATCCTGACCACCATGAGCTTAAAGGAGCGTCGAGCTACTGACGTTAAAAGAAGCGCTTCATGGGAGGCAACCCATGGAAAAGTAATTCTGTGATTGTTTTTGTTCGAACTTTTGAATTCGATACTTAGGATTATTTCATTTTTTTGTTTTAAATAAAATCAAGAAGGAATAAGGTTTCGAAATCTGTGGATGATATATCAAGCACAAAAAGAGAAATGAAAGGGGCCACGAAAGAATTAAGAAGTGAAATGGGAAAGATTGGAAAAAGAATAAGGAAAGAAAAATCAAGAAGGGGTGAAAAACAAAGGGGAGCACAGAAATTTTAATGAAATTTTAACCTTTTAACCACCTATATAATCAATTCTAACTTCACTTTTACATTCAGTTCCATTTTCACTTTATCTCTCTAGACTTCAAGCATACAAAAGCTCTCACTTCCCTCTAAAAATTTTCAACTTCCAAATTTCTTCCAAATTCTACCCAATCATGCCACGCATTAAACAATCAGCCCGACAGGAGCCATATGGATAACAGCAAGTTTCGGGACGAGGGAGAAGGAATCCAGCAGCAGACTTTGGTGTGCCCCTCCCAATCTACATAGAGGAGCAAGGTACTCATTTTCGATCTGTTCGTGCTAGACAAATTGTAGTCCCTAAGTACTTTGATTTGACACAACATACGTGATAGGTTAGAATTGCATGAGCGAGTAGAAAACGTAGCTGAGAGGATCCAATGGGCCCAATTCATACGATTTCAATTTCCTATTTATTGGGAGCTTACACTGGAATTTTTCACTTCCTTGACTATGACCCTAAGAATCCAAAAGAATTGTGGTTTAGGTTGGGAAATCATCTGCGAGATGTGTGGATTCCTCAAATCCTCCATCATTAATACTCATGAATATTTTTTTCCTTCTCAATACTGGAATGAGCTTACTGGAATTGAGCATTTTCATGCCAAGAATGCTCATAACAACATTATAAGGTCCCATGAACACTCGTTGTTGCACAAATTTATGTGTCAGTTGGCTTTCAACAAAACCAAAACCAACAAATATTCCACAAAGGAACTTTTTGTTTTATGGTGCATGGACAATAGTATTCCAGTATGCACTTCCACATATGTGTTAAATGCCATTGTTGCGACTCCACACAAGAGAAGCAACAATTTAGGAATGAGGTATATAGTGTCTGCCATTGTAGAATATTTTGGCATGGAACTGAGGAGATTAACTATTCATCTCCCGGAATTCCTCAACCATCACCACTTATGGCGAGCTGAGATCCTTCATTGCAACTTAGGGAAATTAGCCAAAAAGACACATGTCTTCATCAGGGCCAATCAGGTGAGTTTGAACTTACTGCCACCTCTGTAAGCAGATGAGTCCAACAAAGAATTTGAGGAAGAGGAAGAAGAACATGGCTGGAAGGAATTGCAAAGAACACCAGAATGATGAAGGAAATGGCCTAGACACAAAGCCACCAGAGCTGGGATATATGTCAGATCCACAGATATTTTGAGACTCATGGCCTTTAATTGCCACTTCCGACACCATCACCACCTCCATCTCTATAGGATTTATGTCTAACTCGTTTATTTTTCTTTTTCAAATTAGCCTTCAGCTATAACTTTCTTAAGTGTATTTCTATTTTATTTTGATTTTTCTGTTATGTTAAATTCTATCTTTTCTTTTCTTTTATGTGTTGTTTGTTTCTTTCTCACATTGAGGACAATGTATTGTTCAAGTGTGGGGAGGGATTATGTATTTTACTTTTAAATGTGATTTTTGCATATTGTATGATAGTTATTAGGTTGCATTTTGTGAACTGTTTGAATGTGTCAATGGCTTAAATGTAGTGGAATTTGTTTAAATTTGAACATAGTCTATTAGGTTGTAAATAATCATTAGCTCGCAAAATTAGTAAATTAGGAGTCTTTGGATAAATATACAGCTTAATTAGGATTTAGTGTAAATTTAGCATCCTATAAGTTGTCACATTCATTCATAATTTAGGGCCTTTCAACTTAAGTAGCTTAACTAGTATTTTTCATAGAAATGAGTAGCTTAAACAACAAGGTAGGCTAATAAATTAAAAATTGTTTTTGTTAAATAAATCACTATTCCGTTGTCCTTTAGGTTATGAATAGAACTAGTAGCCAGTTGAAAACGTGATATAGCTGAGTAACCAGATCAACACGTATCATAAATGTGTTCCTTCGCGTCAAAAAGCTATAATGACGTTTCAACCAAGTTGTGTAATAAAAACATGACCTAGTTGAGTAACTGGATCGACATTCATTATTAATGTTTGCCTCCACATAAAAAGACTAAGTCTATGTTCAAAAATAAAAATAAAATAAAATAATAAAAATTGTGTTTCCTTAATAAACCTTCTGGACTTGTAGTAAGCTTGACTTTTTATGAAAATTTACTTAGGAACAGTTACAGAGTCTGAATGACCGAAGAATTATTAATGTGGGTGTACAATTGAAAGGGGTGAATAAATTAACACTTAGATCTCGATTAATTTGGATATTTAGTTCAAAGCTCACAGACAGATTTTGCTTGTTAATGATTAGACATAACTTGAATGATTATGTTTAAGATTAAATTTATTTCACGAAGTCGAAGCCATTGCCTCATTATTGCATTGTGTGTTGTGTGTTGTTATATGTTTGTTGTTTTGTTTGCTTGAGGACAAGCAAACGTTTAAGTATGGGCATGTTGATAGTTTTGATTTGCATTAATTTGCATTAGGTTTTAGGGTTTAATTTGTTATTTATTAAGTGTTAATTTGAGTGTTTAGTGTGTGTTTAGGTGTGAATTATGTTACTTTATATGTTAAGTGTTTTTATAGGTTAGTTATAAGTCTTTGAGCTTAAATGTTATATTTTTGAGGTACCTTGATGTCTTTGTTAGTGTTTCAGGGTAAACGACGAAGAAAGGGAAAGTTTCGAAAAATATCGGGCTAAAAACACGGCCCACAATGGTGGCACAACAGGCCACGATCGTGACAGAAAGAGGCTAGTTGACAAGACCTAGGCCACCATCGTTCACTTTAGGCCACAATCGTGACAGAGAGGATGAGTCGCTGGCCACGACCGTGGTCAACTTAGGTTTTGCAAGACTTTTAAGGGATAGAAGAAGCATCCGGGGAGAGAGTACATGTAACAACCCGAGCCACCCGCTCCTAGATTTTGTTCTCTTTAGACCTTGGCTCAGCCAAGCCCTCATAGTTTTGCTCTTCCCACCCTCAGGAAAATGAGTCTATGAGGGAGAGGTTTCCATAGCCTTGTAAGGCCTATTTCGTTCCCCTCTCCAATCGATATGAAAATCTAACATTCCACCCCCTTGGAGACCTAGTGTCCTTACTGGCCATGAGCCTAGATCCACCCCCTTAGAGGCCCAACATCTATGTTGACATATCGATGCAAGTACTAGCTCGGATACCATTTGCAACAGCCCGGGCCACCCACTCACAGATACTGTCCTCTTTGGGCCTTGGCCCAACTAAGCCCTCATGGTTTTTCTCTTCCCACCCTCGGGAAAACACGTCTATGAGGGGAAGGTTTCCATAGCGTTATAAGGACTACTTCGTTCCCCTTTCCAATCGATATGAGAATCTAACATTTTGGCTGGGCCAAGGCCCAAAGTAAACAATATCTGTGAGCGGGTGGTCCGGTTGTTACAGTACAGCAGCCAAATTTCGACCCCTAGAGAGTTTATCAAGAGATTGAGGAAAGAGACGAAGGAAGAGAGACATGGAGAAGAAGCTTGATGCAAAGTACTTCCCAAAATAAGAGGTTTCCCATCGTCGCTACCTCTATTATTCTATTCTCGACATATTTTCTAGTTATTTCAATTTTATCGATGTATAAAGTTGAGATAGTTGTTGAGAATAGGTTGTGTTGAATGTTGAGTTTTTGTCTATATTCACCTTTGGGATTTTTGTCTTTGATTTTAGTGAAAATCGATTTGTTGTGTTTTTATTGAATTTTTTGTGATTCAATTTCTGTTATAAATAATTCGGTAACAAACTCAGAGGGTGAGCTGAGTGAATATCATCAAATTGGGCTAACGAGAGTTAGGTAGTTTGATAGATAAAGAATTGAATAAAACCGTTAAATTTGTGTAGCGAGAGATCGTATATAGGTTTTAGGTAGGTTTTTATACAATTTCAGGATTAATTTAGGTTTTGGGTCAATTGTGATTCAAGAGATCACAATTCTATAATTTGAATTAGGAATTATAAATTAGGGTTAAAGATTATAACTCGAGAGAGAGTAATCCACCCTAGGATCGTCTAGACCCGATAATTCAAGAATTCCATAATTGATTAGATTTTCATTAAGGTTGGAGAAAACCTCCTTTCTCTTAATTGGTGGTTCCTAGGTTGATTTTTAATTAGGTTGTGCAACTATTATCCTGTTGTATGTCTAAATTTTAATTCTCGTAATTGATTGTTTGATTGATTAATTTTCTACATTAGTTGGTTATTTTGAACTGTTGCGATTTAGTTCAGCCTTAAGTTTTAGGATTAGATTAACCCTCCTCGAGGGAACGATACCTTAGGTACTATGCGAACAACCTGTACGCTTGCGGTATTATCAAGGTTAAAAACATGAAAACTTTCATAACATAAGAAGCCGATCAAATACTAGGAATTTAGGATGCTACTGGATTGAATAGAGAGAGACAGAGACAATTTAATAGTGACATATAAATGGAACTAAACTTTTTGAAGAGCTCTAAAGACAGGACAAAGGCCTACTTGTACTGAAAAAGGCTTAGTTTCAACTAGCCAATATTTCAATGTAAGGAGAACAAAATCAAATACAAGTAATCAGTTGTTTCATGAAGGAAATTTCCCTAAGAGACAGACATCCCTACCATGTCAGCTATGGCAATTATTATGTATTATTTAGTTAAGATAATTGGAAAGCAAAGAGACACTCATTAAAAGCTAACACAAGAGCACTTTACAATATTTTAAATTATATAACTTTATAAAATAAGCCAATGAGAGAACTTTGAGAAGTTGTTTGCCTCTTCATGATTTCTAGTAACTTTAGCAAGGTTTGGAGCATTTGTTTTCCTTAACCTCCTATCTAAAAGATAAATTAAACTATCTTCCTTATTTATGACATATTTTTTTCTATATCTCCCACACACGTACATATTTCCTCTCTGATTTTCTTTTTGGCAAAGACAAGATAAATGGTTGCTCTTCATTACCTTTCCAACTTCTGCACTCTCAGTAAAACATGAAGTAGAAGAAAACCAATGCATTTGATTTTGATATTTCTTTCAAGAAGAATTTATTTTAGGGAAAAAGAAACGTGACGACGTAGTCAAGGTTTTCGAGTAGCATAAGGTTAATCCAAAGGAAAGAAAAAATTAAATCAAACGCTCAAGTGAATAGTATAAATGTGGCAAAAGAATGACGCAACTGTTAATTGAGAAACTAAGATTGGTGCTAAAAGGGAGGGTTCATGGGGTTGAGACTGGAATGACTTTAAGCAAGCAAGCAAAATTGTTTTCATCAATAATCAATACTCAAAGAAGTATTATATGTCATACTACAAGAAATTGTATTTTTAGTGAAAGTAAAAGTTGTCACTAAAAGCAGTAATATTAGTCACCATTATTAATAGTGTCCAATCTTTGAAGTCATCACCTCCCATCACAAATGCCTCTATCACTAATGAAATAGTGACTAATTTAAGAAATGATCACAATTATGCAACACTTTTTGTAACATAAATACTGACACTAAAACTTATGAAATGTGTGAAAAACTATATGATCACAATAACTTTACATATTTATGACAAGTTTATCGTCACAAATAATATAAAGTAGTGACAAATTAAGTCATAATAGAACTTCATTGTATTGTGACAAAAGTGCCGACACTAAAACCTATGGAATGTGTGACAACACTATATGGTCACAACATCTTTACATATTTATGACAAGTTTGCTGACACAAATAATATAAAGTAGTAAGGGCACTTCATTTTATTGTTACAACATTATCGCCACTAAATTAATTATAAATAGTGACAAAAAAATTGTCACTAATAATTTTTTTATCAGTGTCCATTACTTTTTGGTCACTAATATTTTAATTAAAAAGTGTCAACGTCATTTCATTACAAAAATGAAAATTAGTTTTCACAAAAAATATTGTCACTAATGTGTTTATTATTATCACAAATAAAACTATCAATTAATCAACGAAATTATATTAGCTATGAAAGAAATTTGCATTAGTGGCTATATTGTCTAAGAGATTTCGTCATAGGTATGAAAGTTATATGTTACAATAATATTGTCACTAAATAAAGAATATATGTTACAATTAATTTATCTTTAATATGTTTATGTTTTTTAAAATAATATTATTAAATTTAACAATTTAATTACATAATTGATAAAAAATTTTGCATTGGTGGCCATAAATTAGAAGTTATCACATATGATACAAATTTCTAGTACCAATATTTTGTCAAAAAAGCAAATAACAATTATTAGAATATTTTAAAAAGTATAAAATCACCAAAATGTACAAAATTCTAATTTCCAATATGTAAAAATAGAAATTTTAATATCTAAGACAATTATATTTGTTACAATTATCCAAAATTACTACGTATTAATTTAAGCTAAAACTCTCTAAATTAAATTTTCTTGGGTATTCTTCCGAATGAAGTTCACCATTGATTTCTTTCCTACAAAATAAATAAAAAATAAAATCAATTAATTAGTTTATAAAATATTAAGCTATAAATTTAGTACTAACATTTTATAATAATATAATGAAAATAAAAGAGTGGAAGAAAAGAGACAATTACAACCATTACCTTACGAATAAAAAAAGTGTCATACCTTTAAAAATATCCACATTGCATTCGGAGAAGAATGAAATTGTAACTCATCCCTGCAGTTAAGAGAACTAGGCATTAAAGGAAGTCTGATAATATGTTATTTTTCAAGTAGGAAAAGATGGGGGGAAAGAAAGGCTACTGAAGGTAGTTACAGAGAAGGGAGGATTAGTGGTAAAGGTTTTTTAAGAAAGCTTTGTGGTCTAAAATTAATTTGGAAACATTTCATCCAAAGGTAAAGGAATTTCAAAGTACACTAACAAAAGGGTCTAACTAAGACAATATGCCTCAAGTGCCTTAAAAGAAAGCAAGTAGCCTTTCCCTTGGTACCAAGAACTAATGGTAAGGACAACTACTTTAAATTCCAAATAAAAGTTATGAATAAGTTTATCAATTGATATGTAAAATAACCTTGCATCATTGGGCAACATCTTGAGCTGTAAGCATGGCATGATATGGTGAAGACTCGTCTCTGTCAGCTTTAACCTTCATTCCATCTATTTTACAAACCAGACTTAGAACTTACGGTAACTCTATAAAATATAAGTAGTGAATAAATGAAGAAAAGTAAGACTATATGTCAATAACATTCCAAAGAACATCACAATATTTGAATGGAATTATGAGTTAGATAAGTCACAACAAATAAATTCACATACACCAAAACAGGTTTTCATTCTTTTTAGCTGCAAAATAATTTGATTCACAAGCATGTAAATTTATAATCAAACAACCCTAAATGAATAATATCTTTCAATAGTTTCAGAGTTAAGATAATAAATATTATTTTTTAAAAATAGAATAATATTATAAATAAGATATGATAAAATTACTTATCAATAATATGTAGAAAGATCACTTACATATTGCAGATCCTGGGGAACTGGATTAGTTCACAATTGAAGATCAATTATTGGACATTACTAAAAATTGACAAAGATACCTCCATCACTTACGATGAATGTGTTAAATGAAGCATAGATATGAGCCACACCAAAAACATTCTCGCCATCCCTCACTGCAAGTCCAAGTGTCACATTCTCTTCCTTTAGTTCTCTAACTTTTCTTTTTGACTAGAGATCACGAGCAACAAAACCAAGAATGAGCAAGTTAACAACCAATAATACTTTTGGATAACAATCCTCAAAAAGGCACAAGATATATCTTCAAAAAGAATAATCCAATATGACCATATAAACTCAAACCATCCCCATGAACTACAAGGAAAAGATGTAGACAGTTAGCATTCACATACCTAATAAGCAGTAAGTTATGGCAAAGTTTGAGAAAGCGGAACCTTTCGCACACAATCTAACTTTAACTAGAGGAAAAATCTAATGTGAAAAAAGGGATTAGTAGTAATAAGAGATGTAGATAGAGTTACTATAGCTGTGGAATTTTCAAAAGCAGATACAGAATGAAAGAAGTTAACAAGCTAAGAGATTTGAGAGTCACAAATTTTCATAGATATCAAGGAGTGACAATTTTTACCTATGAGCTCAAGGTCTTCATGTCTGATTTTGTTAAGATCTGTCATGTAAAAGTTTAAAGTCTCAAGAACTGCATTG
>JANZXR010000002.1:17884137-17894349 GCA_027575705.1 Erythroxylum echinodendron | reverse complement strand
AAACAAACTAATTATAAGCATTATAAATTGAATTGTATAAGTAAACAAAATATATTAGTTTATAGTTGAATTATGAGTTTACATAAAGTAAGTTTTAAACTTATAGTTGTGAGTTATAGTTGAAGTTGAATATGTTATAGTCATGAGTGTATGTCCTTAGTTTATGGTTAAATGATGTAATCACATCAAATGAGTAATATTATATAAGATGTATATGTGTATTGTGTAATTGTGTATGTTGAATCCTTAAATTGTTAGTTTTTGACTTATTCTTAAATTTTGTTATATGAAATTGAATTGTGTATGACGTAATCTATGAAATGAGTTATATTATATAAGATGGAAATTTGTATTGTGTAATTGTGTAATGTTGAATACTTAAATTATTGGTTTTTGACTTATTAGTGAATTGTGTTGGATGAAATTGAATTGTGTATGATGTAATCATACAAAATGAGTTATATTAGATAAGATAGACATATGTATTATGTAATTGTGTGTATTAAATACTTGAATTGTTAACTTTTGACTTATTGGTGACTTTTATTGGATGAAGTTGAATTGTTGATGATGTAATCATACAAAACGAGTTATGTGATATAATATGGACATGTGTATTATATAATTGTATCTGTTGAATGCTTGAATTATTGGTCTTTGACTTATTGATGAATTTTGTTGGATGAAACCGAACTATGTATTATATAATCATACAAAATGAGTTATATTATATAAGATGTATACGTGCATTGTGTAATTATGTTAGTTTGGACTTTTGTGTTAAACAATACATATGTTGTAATAACAATTGATAATGAAATTATGTATTCTTTATTTTGATATATGTCTTCATTTATGTTTATAGATAAATAGAAGGAAGTTTAAATGCTCATAATAATTCAACCACTTCAGGAAGATACAATGATCCAGCTTGGGCTCATGCTGCATTAGTCCCCGGTATGAAGGACCATAGTATTTTTTTGTTTTGAAATAAGCATTTGAAAGGTGGAGAAATCACCAGATTAAAGAAGCATTTAGTTGGAGAGAAGTAGATCCTTATAAAAAGTGATTTATGATATGACGTGACAAATAAGAACTTTGCTTGAAGAGTATCAGTAAAAGAAAGACATAAGAGAGAGATTGAATTATGAAATTGGTAGTAGAAGTTTGTTTCCTGTTTTTCAGGATGATAGTGGAAATATTAAAGGTAGTAGTATTCCTACCCAGCAAGAAGTGAGTATTGCATCTGGACTTGATGTCAAGAAAAGAAGAAGCAAGTATCGAATTTTTTTGCACCATAAACAACTCCTAAAGCTTAGTCTTCAATTCTTAGTATTATGCAATTAAGAGAAGCGGCTCGCAATGTAGATATGGAAATAACTAGGTGGTGCTATAATTCAAGTGTAACATTTAATGCTTCTCAATCTTCTTACTACCAGCCTATGGTAGATACTGTAGCCTCTTATGATTTGGGATACAAAGCTTCTTCTATTGATGATCATAGAGGTAAAATTTTGAGCAGTTCTGTTTATGAAACTAAAAGTTATTTGGAAGAAAGAAGAATAGCTTAGGCTACTTATAAGTGTTCAATAATGTATGCTAGTTAGACAAACAAGAGACATGAACCTTTATTAATTTTTTGGTTTATTTAACAAAGTTCTTAATGTTTTTGAACTCTATTGACGGATTTGATCTTGTTAGAAATGTTGATACTTTATTTGAAATATTCAATGAAGTTACGAATGAAGTAGGGCCAGAAAATGTTGTTCAGTTTATTACTGAAAATGATCCCGATTATAAAACAGCAGGAAGAAGTTTACAAAGCAAGTATATTTTTTTGGTACTCCTGGTACTGCACATTACATTGACTTAATGCTAAAAAATATAGGAGATGCTAAATATTTTCCTATTATTGATGAGACTATGTATAAAGCAAAAAAGGTAATCAAGTTCATGTATAATCGTGTATGAGTCTTGAATTTAATGATAAAGGATTTTACCAATGATAGGAATTTATATAGTCTTACTATTACAAGATTTGCAATAAATTTATTATCACTTCAGTGTTTTATTATGATGAAGAAAGAATTGAGGCAGATATTTACAAGTAATAAATGGGTTGCATCTCAGCATCCTAGCTCTAATGATGGAATGGAATTTTCCATAATTATACTTGAAGACACTAAATTTTAGTTGCAATACCAATTTTTCATTTGAGTTTGTCAGCCTTTGGTGAGGATGCTTCCTTTGGCTAATAGTGATTAAAAGACAACAATCGATTATTTTTATGGTGCCATGGAGAGGGCGAAGGAAGCAATCAAAACTAATACGAAAAATAGGTCTTCATTATATGCAACTTACCTCACGATCATCAATGAGAGATAATAAAGATAACTTTACTCTCTATTGTTTGTAGCTAGGGAACTTTTGAATCCTAGTATCTATTTTAAACTAGGTTTTACAAATAAAACTAAAGTTAATAAGGGATTGCTATTAACTATTACAACAGTTGTTGCCTATAAATGATGCAAGATCTCCTAAACTCACAAGTGGAGATTTATAAAGAGTCTTCTATGAATGTTGGGATACCAATTGTTATTCGAACAAAACTTAGTCCAGCTATATATTTTTTCACTTTTGTTACTTATTGAAAATTAATTATCACTTTATTTTATTTATAATGCTACTTTTGTCGTCTTACGACTTATAGTTTCTTGGTGTGATCAATTCAGAAGTGGTATTCTAAAATTGCAAATATTTGCAATTCGAATTCTAAGTCAATGTGTAAATGCAACAGGCTATGTAAGGAATTAAAGCACATTTGAATTCATCTATTATAAGAAAATGAATAAATTTGAGCATAAAAGATTGAATGACTTGGTCTTATTTCGATATAATTCAAAGCTTCGGAAAAGATATTATCATTATTAAGTTTGATCTAATTTTTTATTATTTAATTTTATTATTTACTAGGACTCTTAATGGAACAAGTAATTCAGTAAATCAAATTTGCATTGATAATATAAATCTTTTGGCGGATTGGATTTATGAGGAATCGGTTTTGATAAATAAAAGTGACTTGGAATATAATATTAGATGAGAAAGCATTGACATCTCATTTGGTGCAATAAATTGGAATGATAGTGATGATGAAGCTCCTGTCAATGATAAAGATTTTGCACCAAATTAGAATTGGCGTAAATTCAGTTATAGCAGGTATCCAGTAGATGGCTAAATAAAGTTTCAAGTTTTTGTTTCTTCTCTTCTTTTAATTTTACTTATATTTGATGTATATATTAAATTCTATATATGCAATGTATTGTAAACATTTTTTCCAGGTTTTACTTTTAATTGGTTGTTTTCTCATTACGAACTCTTGTTATAAATTCTAATAGTTAAAGAGTTAAAGGATATTTACTGTTCTGTTTATTTGATGTTTTAAAATAATTAGTATTTATTATAGGCAAAAGGGTCACTTTTGACCTAATTTTACAACAATCGACAAATTTAACCTTAATATTTTAGAAAGAACAATTATAATCTTAACATTTAGAAAAAGTCCCACTATAACGAAAATTTTAACCCCAATGCCACTTTTAATAATTTTTAATAATTTTTTTTAGGTATCCAATGCCACTTTATTGCTGATGTGGAAAAGTGGGTCCTACTTTTAAAAAATATTAAAATTTTATTTTATTTATAGGCGTGAGACCCATCTTTTTTAATGAACATGTCTTAACCCAATTCCTCAGTTCGAGAACTATACCAGTTCAGGTTCATACATACCATTCAAGAACATGTAAACTATGATAAAATTTATCACAGAAAGAAAAAGAACTGAATTGAGATTATCCTGAAGAATATTTACATTGGATGGTTCGATTCTTTATTTATTACTGCTTTTGTTGTTGCATCGCCAATAGATACTGATGGTATTTCTGGACCTGTTTCTGGGTCTTGTCTTTACGGAAATAACATTATTCCTGGTGCTTTCATTCTTACATCTTTTGGTGGCATTTGCAATTTCCTGTTCTTCACCCCTTTGGCAGTAAGTTTATGATTTTACAGATTGAACATAACTTTAATGGCATCACCTCCACGAGCACTGGTTTCGAAGGCCTCTTCAACCTCATTTTGATTGGAACTGAACCTATGCGATATGAGGGGCTTCACATCAATCTTACCATTGCTCAAAAGCTCCAGGCATAGAGGCCATGTATTTCTATACCTGAATACACCCACCACTTCGAGCTCCCTATCAAACAACTAAAGCAAGCAAATTTCAGAAATCTCATATTTCAAGTTAGTAATCAAAGTAAGAACCTAGTAGCAGCTGGAGTAAGCGGTAAAGTCATCTCATTGGGCCCATCCCCACAAGGCAAACTATGCCATCTGCTGCGGTGGCTCTGAGGGTGGTGGACAATCAGGTTAAAAAGGTTAAAGCTTGCACAATTAATGAAAAAGGGTGGTCCTACACTCATAAATAAAATAAAATTTTAATATTTTTTTAAAAAATGTGTCCCATCTTTTCACTTAAGTAATGACATGGTACTAGGAGCTTATAAAAAATAAAAATTATTAAAATAGTGGTTAAAATTTATAGTTATAATGGAACCTTTTAAATGTTAGAGTTATAATTGTTCTCTCTAAAACACAATGGTTAAACTTGTTGATTGCTGTAAAATTTATGGCCAAAAGTGAACTTTTAGTTTTATTATATGATAAAATTATAATATTTTAAATACTTTGTATCGTTCCTAATTTTATATTTGTATGATGATTTTTCATATTAATTTTGGTTATTATTTATATGTAAAATATTTGAAAATTAATGTTAACAAAATAAATAAATTGTTATTTTAAATGAAAAACTATAGGAGTAGTAGTTTCGCAAACTTTCAGATTTTACCGTGATCGTCTCGGCACAAACAAAACAAAACAAAACCAATCAAAAGCAAAATGATAAATGACATCAGAAATTTGGTAACGTAGTTCAACACTCCTTGCCTACGTCTACAGGGCCTTCACCTAGATTAATTCTTTCACTGAAATACAATAGATTTACCCAAGGCTTTACTGAGCCGACACCACTCAACCATTGAAATTATCTCTCAACCTCACTTTTCGTGAAAGAATTTCATACCTGATAATACAACCGACTCACGTTAACCTCAACAGAAGATTTTTCTTAACAATATTATAACTGAAAAACACTAAATAAATAACTCTAGTGATTAAACAAAATTTTAACGTAAATAAAAACACTTGAGAAAGAGACAAAGAACAACTTCCTAAATTTTTGGTTCCTCTGAAGATTAATATGATAGTTGTTCACTCTGCTGCTGCCACCAATTTGCCGTAGGTAAACATGCGCCCACTATAACTCACTTTATCTTCTCTCCACCAATTTGTCGTATGTTCTTTTTCACTCAAAAATCAATTCACCATCAACACCCAACACCACATACACATATTACGCACAAACCCATTAGTCTTAGATTGCCATATATCCCATCTCTTTTTCCAAGCCACACACACGTAGATAATTAGCCGGAAACATGCAAGCTTCTCTTACACAACATAAGCCGTGACTCCCATGAAGGTTTCAAGCAAAACCCACCTAAACTATTAGCTGAAAAACAGGCACAACCCACTCACTACACACACACAATAATGACACAACTTTTGTCGTAAATGTCATATAATCCTCCAGCCATAGACACGTATATTATCAGCTAAAAAGAACACCCACTTCACTCACTTCATGCACACACGCCTGCACCTCATATTCACAAAAAAATACTGCTGGTTTTGTGTATTGTTGTTCACCGAATGATGCGCTCACCTCTGCCGCAAAACAGATGTATATATGTTTTATCTCATTAAACAGCAACCACCTATACTTTCTGCCGCAAGTTTAACGTGTATAATCACTTCTTAAATAGCAACAACTTATAGTCTTTGGCAGAAAACCCTTCATATATGTAGGTAAAAATATCACAATACACTTAAACAATCCTTCACCAAATCAACTCTAATACCAGATAGAATTCTATTCTATCTACAAAGTTATCCAACTAGTATTTGAATTCAAACTTGATAAAAGAATGCCAATTTAAAAATATGCCAAAATAAAAAATAAAATAGATATATTTAATACATATCTAATAATCTCCAACTTTTTAGCATATTTGTCACAATTCTAAAGCTCCCCTTAAATCACATAATTGGACATATAGATATCAAAATCACAATTCATATGAACTCCCCCTTAATCTAACATCAAGTTCCAAAGAACATCCATAGTAACAATAATCTAATCATTTAAATTTCACCCCCTTGGGACAAAAGATGCCAAAAAGCAAGATAAATAGTCAAGCATATATCTCGAAATTACTCCTTGAATGGAACTGTCACAATAAATAATCTGATGTCTTCCTTTTGAGACAAAACAATATAAAAAAGCATAATCATAAAAATCAACAATAGGTGCAACGAAAGAATCATAAGCACGTCAAGAAGACAAATTACCACCATCAAAACACTGAGAGATATGCCTAAAAAAGAGAGAGATACCCAAGAGAGTTCCACACTGATGAGAAAGCTGAAGAGTCTTTGGTGGAGCCAAATAGAAGTCATAATATAAACTACTAAAAAGATAAGACGACAATGGCAACATAAAAACTAAAGAAGACAATTTTTTAATGATTCGTTTTCCTTTTTTTGACTTTTTTTAAACAACAAAAAACTTCAAAAAAGTAAAGAACACAGTCCCTCTGTCCCTTGAGCAAATTCAAACTTGGGCTTATTTCTCATCACATTATTTCGATCATCAACTGTTTGATTGTTTTCTTCATCTGAAGTAACTAACTTATCCTCAGTTTGAACAATTTCTTTAAAAACAGTAACTAACTATGAATATGAACAATTTCTTGTTTTTTCTTCGCTACATCTTTGTGCTTGTCCTTGATCCTTTCTAAATCAAGTAGATTTCGATACTAAAGGTTGATTCTGAAATTTATGTGAGGGACGTAGAATTTTTTGGTTTTGTCTTCTTTGAAATAGCATATGTAGTAACTGGTAACATCTTGGCCTTATATGCACAATAACTCTACAAAAATGACACGTGAGTACAAATCTTTGATTCTTTGTTGATGTTTCTTCTTCTTTGACAGATTTGGACATATCATTTTTCTCCTCATTCACCTTAGAAGACTCACCTTTGTAACCAACACCTTGAAGATCCCCTTTAACCTTACCAATTTCGATTAACTTTTCTGTGCCTCCATTCAACATTCTCAAACCCTTTTCAGTACTTGCTAACTTCAGTCTGGCTTTACCGAGCTTGTCTAAAGCTACTATTAATTTCTTTTCTAACTCTTGGATGGTGTTCTCTATGGAGAGATTCTCTTTCTCCAATCTCTCATTCTTTCTATATGTTTTTACCCATTTTTTGTACATTAATTTGTAAATCTCATAAATGTTCTCCTTTTTATCACCTAAACTATTTTTATCACTATCATAATTTGACATCGAGCTTTGAGTTGAATCGTCTAAGTTTTTTCCAAAATTTCTTAATTTACTCAAATTTTCATCTTCAATTACTTCCTTCTCAGTCACTGTTAAATAAGTAACTGGACTTTTATTATGTAAAACAATTAACGCATCACATTAGCGATTTCTTTTTCACTACCATGTTCACTTTCGGATTCATTCTTACTCCAAGTGCTGGTAAAGGATTTTCCTTTTTTTCTTCTTCAAAGTATTAGCACATTCGGCTTGAACGTGCCCGAAACCTTGACACTCATGATATTTGATTCTCTTCACCTTCCTTTCACCCTTTCAAGTTTTAACCTGTAATGTCAATCCTTTGCTTTTTTCTTGCTTACCCCTTAAAACTTTCATTTCGAAATTTGTAAGAATTTTGATTACCTTTTCCAATGACAGATCATTGATGTCGTGGACTTTCTCTATTGCTGTAATTTTCAGAATAAAACTTGGAGATAGTGATCTCAGTGTTTTCTTGATAAGTTTCTTATCAGAATACTTCTTTCTGAGTTGATGCTCCTAATTTGCTATATCTCACAATCTTTCATGAAAGTCCCCAATGGTTTCATTTTCATCCATCTTCAGTTCTTTAAACCTCACAGCTAACATCTATAGTCTTGACGCTATCACAGATTTGAACCCTTCATGAATAGTCTGTAAAGCATCTTACGCTTCTTTAGCCGACTCACAGGCCGATATCATTGAGAAACGTCCTTCATTAATAGCACTAAAAATTGCATGCATTGCTTGTGAGTTTCCAAGTGCTCTCTCTTCTTTGACTCTTGTCCATTGAGATGGATCTTTTAGAACTGTCTCTTCGTTATTGTCAGTAATCATCAGATGCGTCCAGCCATATAATAGTGAGTTCCATGCTCTTGTTCCCTGTGCCTGAATAAAGACCCTCATCCATGATTTCTATGTAGGATAATTGAAACCATCCAACATTGGTGGTCTGGTGATCGATGCAACCTCTCTAGTAGCCATGTTCGCGAAACTAGGATCTGCACCAACTTGCTACCAAGTCCTGAATTGGTGACTTGCTCTGATACCAATTGAAAAATCGTAGGGCGTAGTAGTTTCACAGACTTTCAGATTTTACCATAACTGTCTCTAGCATAAACAAAACAAAACCAATCAAAAACGAAATAATAAATGATACCAGAAATTTGGTAACGCAGTTCGGCATTTCTTGCCTACGTCTGCGGGGCCCTCAACCAGATTAATTCTTTTACTTAAATACAATAGATTTAACCAAGGCTTTACTAAGCTGACACTACTCAACCGTTGACACTATCTCTCAACTTCACTTCCCGTGAAAAATTTCACACCCGATAACATAATCGACTCGTGTTAACCTCAACAGAGGATTTTTCTTAACAATATTATAACTAAAAAATACTAAATAGATAACTCAAGTAATTAAACAAAATTTTATCATAAATAAAAACACTTGAGAAAGAGATAAAAAACAACTTCCCAAATTTTCGATTCCCCTGAAGATTAATCTGATAGTTGATCACTCTACTGTTGCCACTAATTTGCCGTAGTAAACATACACCCACCATAAATCGCTTTATCTTCTCTCCACCAATTTGCCGTATGATCTTTTTCACTCAAAAATCAACTCACCATCAACACCCAACACCACATACATATATTACACACAAACCCATTAGTCTTAGATTGCCATATATCCCATCTATTTTTCTAAGCCACACACACGTAGATAATTAGCTGAAAACACAAAAGCTTCTCTTACACAACACAAGTCGTGACTCCCATGAAGGTTTCAAGCAAAACCCATGTAAACTATTAGCTGAAAAACATGCACAACCTACTCACTGCACACACACAATAGTGACGCAACTTATGCCATAAATCTCATATAATCCTCCAGCCATAGACACGTATATTATCAGCTAAAAAGAAAACCCACTTCACTCACTTCATTCGCACACACTTGCACCTCATACTCACAAAACAATACTGTTGGTTTTGTGTGTTGTTGTTCACCAAATGACGCACTCACCTATGCCCAAAACAGATGTATATATATTTTATCTCATTAAACAGCAACCACCTATACTTTCTGCTACAAGTTTAACGTATATAATCACTTCTTAAACTACAACCACATATATTCTTTGGCAGAAATCATATATGCAGGTAAAAATATCACAAAACCCTTAAACAATCCTTCACCAAATCAACTCCAATACAAGATAGAATTTTATTCTATCTACAAAGTTATCCAACTGGTATTTGAATTCAAACTTGATAAAAGAATGCTAATTTAAAAATATGCCAAAATAAAAAATAAAATGGATATATTCATTACAAGAGTTAGGACTTTCAGTGACAATTTTTTTGTGACTACCTATTGTTTCGTAACAAATACGTTTTTTTTGTGACAAGAAAATTTGTTAACACTATTGTTTGGATTATCTGTGATGATTTATTTTTTGTTGCTAATACTATAGTAATTGTAACAATTTAGTATCTTTCACAATTAAATTGTCACTATTAATGTATTAATAGAGTTAAAATTTATTTTGTCACTAATTTTTGTCACTAAAAGCCTAGGAAGTTTGGTGCCAAAATAATTTTGGCGGGAATTGATTGTAATTGTGGCGAAACATATGTTCGTAACTAATATTTTCTATT
>JANZXR010000002.1:17852071-17874660 GCA_027575705.1 Erythroxylum echinodendron | reverse complement strand
TAAGGGTATAATGGAAAATACTAAAATATCATAAGGTTATTATTGGAAGGTAAAATTTCCACCGCATAAGCAGTTTCTTACTGCAGCCTCCTTTCTGCTTATTTATTTCTGCGGTGGCACCGCAATTTTTCCCAACCTGCGGTTGTCAGCCACAAATCCAAACACGTGACTGCGTTTGGAAACTGCAGTGGATAAGTACTTATCCCTACCGCACCGCAGATCCAAACGCACCCTTAATCTCTCTCTCTTGATCGTATTATTTGTCTTGCAAAAGATCTCTCGACGTTATCACTTCATTTTTCCTAAAAAATCAGGCATTCAAAAACCCTTTTCCTCTCTTCCAACTCTCTTTCTGTCTCCCCTTGTTCTGATTCCTCGTTTTTCACTTCTTTCTTTTAAGTCACAGGTGGATTCCGGGATGCTAAAGATGTGAGTAATCGCCGGAATAGTGATTAGCACCAGACCGAGAGTAAAAGAAAATGACGACGGTTATGGTGGCAGTGATACGACTACACCGACTGCTAAAAAAGCAAGAATACCTAAAAGTAAAGATTGTCGTGGCCGTCAGCTCCAAGGAAGCGTCGCCTATCATGGTGTCACTATAATGGCGCTAATGTTAAGTTAATTTATTTAGGAATTTATTCAATGTTTATATTTTATATTTTATTAGATTTCATTTAAGAGTTAAATTAGTTGTATTTGCTATTAGAGCAAAGACAGTATTTTATACAAAAGTGTGTTTGGACTATGGACTTGATCAAAACAAAATGATTCTCTCTCAATCATCCTTCAATACAAAATACAAAACTGGTTGGTCTACCTTAGCCCATCCCTTGTATTGTTTCCTTCGTCATTTTGTCCCAACATCCCACAGTCTGCCACGTTTCACCCCTTCCTTCAGACCCAAATCACACCCATAGCCATATACCACCAAACCTAAACATAGAAACTCATCTTAAAGCCAAAATTCCAAGACCAACTGTTACTTGTTCAACATTAAAAACATATTACATCATGCCTGTTAAACCCACACACTGCCTTAGATCTCTGTTCTTGTGAACTAGAGAGACAAGGATCTCTAAGTAGTTTCTATGGCGACCTTGCAGAAATTCAAGCTTTTAGCCACTCAGTGTGCGGTCGCTGGAACTCCCACGCAAAGCCCCACGGCCAGCCCCGTTTTTCATATCCGCAGACGAAGGAAGACTCTCCGGATGCTACTCTCCCGCTCCACAGACCGCCGCCGGAGGTTCCCCCGCCACGACGACGAATCGGAGCTCCAGATCGGTGAAGATCCACCAGAGAAGCGGGTAAGGAGGAAGTTAAAGGATTTGTTCGTGTCTTCACCACCGTTTGAAGATAAGGAGAAGAACCGGGACGGCGATGAGATAGGGTTGTTACCGGTCAGTAATAGAAGCAGCGGTGGACGCGGCGGTGGTAGCGGTGGTGGATTGGCGGTTCGTCGTGGCGGAGCCGGCGGGATGAGACCGATATCGGGGACGTTTAGGTATAGATTGCTGAGAAGAGCATGGCGGCCGATGCTGGTTACTATACCCGAGTAGAAGAACAAGGAAAATCGTCTGTGAAAAAACAACCGAGTTGTACGGATAAACTGAAAATATATGAAATGTTTATTTTTCTTTAAATTCGTTCCTTTTTTTGGGTGTGGATAATATTAATATCTATTTCGATCGATGATGTCTAATTTCATTATCTTGTTTATATTTTGATTTATGGATGAAAGCGATTTACTATTTGGTGGTGGTCTGGTCTGTGCTAAGGTGCGCCGGAGGCTGCCATGTTCCAACGTGTAGAAGTCTCCGAAAAGACTCGGAACGGAAACGGTTATTGACTTGGTGAGTAGAGAGCAGTCCAACGGCGACAGAAAGCGTGACTAAAGAGCAGTAGTTTGATTTTTTCCAGATTGTCATACTATTATGAGAAAATTGGATTTGCATTTTGTTTCCTAAATAATGTTGATTTCTGCTCTGTTTGTTTGCCGTGCCGTTATTATTGTATCTTCAAAGATGAGTAAAAGGAAGAAGGGACCAAGAGAAAGCTTTTTGTATTTTAATCACTTGACATACTTAGTTAAGCTTTTGTTTTGTGTATCTATATAGGTAGGGCAAGGGCAGGAAACACTGGGCATTGGTGTAGGGCACGAGGGAGGGACAAATTTGAAGAAATAATTTTTAATGAAAAGTCAGTCTAAATTGCCGCTTGCATGTGTTAGCGGTCAGACATGTCTCATGGTGAACGGTACATCTCAATTATTTTGTGATACGTTTTTGGCTCTAGTATAGGATGTAATGTATACATATTAGCCATTATTTGTACTGGACCAAAAATTTGGAGGATAATGATGTTTATCACTAAGCTGAACTGAATGGCAATCAATAATCATGGGGTTTTCAATTTAGGAAATTCAATAATATGCACATGCCAATGGCTTCATTTCTATTAATGATGGACATGTCCATTTGTCTTTCGTTTGGTGGGGGCTGTATCTGTATGTGGAAAGGTAAAATCTTTCTTTATTTATTTTTAGGCAACAAGTTGATAAGAATTATGTTGAGCTACTTGGCTACCTCTCTACCTTTGCTTGCCATGGATGCAAAGGTTTTATTTAGTTTCTAGTCAATTTATTACCCCTTTGTTTATGGTAACGGATGCTTATGTATGATCTATCATTACTCAACTCAGCCTATTTCAATCGCTATATTCTTAACCCCTTAGATCGAAATTCAAAGACATAATTCTTTTATTTTGTTTAATATTGTCTTCAATTTACAATTACCTTTAAGCTTATGCTTTCCTCCTATTCAGCTTGCCCCACTCAAATGTTATAGAATTAAGACTATTATTGTCAAGTTAAATTAATAAAACTAATTTCTCTCTGTTTATTATGGCAATAGATATTGTTATGACTATTAGTGAATGGTGGAAATTAAGACTATTAGTTATGAAATTGTTAGCAAATTATGGATGGATTACTCAATAATTGCTACTTCTAAGTCTGTAAACTAAATAGAGGTAAAGTGGGGGCTGGCTATGTTTGAAAGGATGCACATATCGAGTTGAAAAGTATTAATTTAAAATTAGTAAATTAGAATTATGACAAATTTGACCTAATCAGCGCCTAAATTTCAAACTCAATTCAAAATTTTATTTTATTATTGCTCAATTCCTCTTAGCAATTTGCTAAGAGGGTAACATTCCGAATATCATTCATGACGTCATTTCAGACTCTCAGATCATCAGGCCGTTAAGAACAATTAATTAATAGGTACGAGATAAGGACAACCAAAGCTATACTGATAGTCTTGTGACTAATAACTTCTTGGCAAACGAACCAAGTATTTGGTACGGACTGCCTGATAATTCTGTAAATTGAAAATGCTATTCTCCACAGAATTGTCTATATTATAACTAACTATGACTTAAATGATAGTTGAGTTGTTTTTAGTTTACCTTCACTTAAGTTAAATCCTAATATTTTAGAATTTAAAAGTTCAAACTTTAAATGCCTAAATCTTCTAATGTCATCTTCTATCACTTTTTGGTATGATAACGAGTTTTATCAGGTTAGGTTCATTGTCAGCTCGGCTCATAAGCCAATTAATCTAAAAATTTTTAAAAAACTTTTCAAGTAATGTCGTTTTAATATTAAGTTTCTTAAATTTAAATATCAACACCAAGTCATTTTGAAAAATCTTTAGAATAATGATATTTTAGAGAGGAAGTCGGATCGTTTGGGTTTAGTCTTGAGCTAACTCATTCAATTTGAAACCACCAGAACCAAGCCAAAATTGTCACCTTGTACAACTTCCATTGTATGCCAACCGCTACATTCTTGGTTGTCATGCGGGTTTCATTGTGCTTCGCATTGCCACGGGCTTGGCCAAAAGCAACGCTGGT
The DNA here is from genome assembly GCA_027575705.1 of Erythroxylum echinodendron. Classification (NCBI taxonomy): domain Eukaryota; kingdom Viridiplantae; phylum Streptophyta; class Magnoliopsida; order Malpighiales; family Erythroxylaceae; genus Erythroxylum; species Erythroxylum echinodendron. The sequence goes on along the minus strand of JANZXR010000002.1, from coordinate 17,870,745 downwards.
TCTTAACTTCATATTAACAATATATTAGCACTATATTAGGACAGTTATCCGGTAAACATTATCTCCCTATAATTTGGCTTATAATCTTCTGCTGCAATCTCCTACTTGAGATGATAATACAACAGCCCGGGTTGGAAACTATCAACCCCGAAATCTTGCCTGTTCACATGTTGTGTGTACAAAACTCAGTCATGACGTTCCGCGAACTGTCAGAGACCGACTTGGCTAATCTTATACGCATGGTTATTTTTTGTGACGGCGCAGCCGCTATGCTTACCAGTGCTGACTCTGACCTAACCATTGAACAATCAAGCTTATTCATGGATATGTTTCGGAAATAAGACACGTTTTACGTTGATGCTTTCAAAAAGTTGTGTCTGCATAAATTCCAAAAAGGGAAGTACTTTCTCATATCACCAGAGTTTACATCTCGTCATATTGAGTGGTTACCCCTTGATTATTTTTAATTTGTAATTATTATTAAACAAATTCATATAAGAGAATCATTCAGTTTTCCTTTTGCTTTCAATAAATCTATTTTTGTTTTTTATTTTTTTAAATTTAGTAAAAATATCTGTTTTTTTTTTATTTTTAGTTTCTTTTTTTTAGTTCTTGTTTTTAAAAATTATGAAAATTATAAGAAGTTATTTTTGTTTCCGGTTATTTTTTATAATCTTATTTACAATCATTTAATATATTATTTAATTATTTAAATTTTAATAAAAATTATAAATAATTTAATTCAGCAATATATATTTAATAAATTAAAATTAATTATCAATAAAAGTTATGAATAATTTAATTTAATTTAATTTTATAATTAAATTATAATAATTATTAATAAATATAATTAAATTAAAAATATATAAATATTCAAATAAGTTTGATTTATAATTAATAAATAAAAATTTTAAATAAAATTTTAATTTTTAAATTATTTATTTTATTAAAATAACATAACATTAAAATAAATATTATATTAGAAATTAAATAAATTTATTTAATTAAACATAATTTATTTTTAAGTTTGATCTAATATGTAATTATTATTAGTGATAACAATATAACTACATTAACATTAACAACCAAACATGTGTTTGTTTTTACTTGAAAGGAAAATAAAAACAAAAAATTAAAAGCAAAAAATAAAAATTACAACAGAAAATAAAAATAGAACCGAAAGGCCCGTTGACAAATTTAATATTGCATTCATTATCTTTGAATTTATATTTTCTTCTTTCTTTAAATTGCTTTTGTTAAGAGATAAATATGTTATATGTAAATACTTTTACTATCATGGCATAGGCTCATAGGCCTTGAAGTCTTGCTTTGTGAGTCTGTATATATATCTGTATATGCTGGCACCATCTAGTGCAAGTGACGACGAAAAATGTTAAAACCAAAAATCTACATGATATCACGGCAAAAGTAGAACCTTAAATCTAAGACATTGAACTCTACGGCAGGAGAGGACAGGCAGCACGACAACAAGCAAGAAGAAATCAGAGTAACCTCACCTTAACTAGAAATTAGAGGAACTTCACCTTACTACTTGCACCCATCAGACAATCCAGGAATAGTGATACTCCGGTGCAATTGAAAGGAGAAAAAGTTGAAAAATGTGACAAAGAAGAAAGAAAAATAATTTTGTTCATTGTTACTTTCTCGAAAACGTACTAGTTATAATGTATAATAAGGGAAAAAATCTCAACAATTAATCCTACAGCTACAATTATCCTACTCCTATAATTAGGAATTATAATTAAGAGTCTAAGAATATATTTACAGCTATACAATCCTAACAATTATGGAGAAAAATCTGAAAATTCTCGCTTAAGTTGGTGCATAGATGTTATGCATGTCCAACTATTAAGAAATTTTGAGAACACATGATTTGAAATTGCTTTGGTAAAAATGTCAGGCAATTGATCCTCAAACCAAATCTTGGACACTTTACAAAATTTTCATCCAACTTCTCCTTAATGAAGAACCTATCAGCCACAACATGCTTTATTCAATCATTTTGGTATCTTATATCACAAGTAGCTTTGTTGTCATAATATAGACTAATTAATTGATTTAGAGGATAGCCTAAATTTTGTTAAAGTAGTCTGAGTCAAAAAGCTTCACAGAGACCAAGTGTTATACCTCTAAATTCAGCTTTCACACTTAAGCGAGAGACCATGTTTTGTTTCTTGCTTCTCCATTTAACCAAGTTACCACCCACAAATATGAAGTAGAACTTGATTGTCTATCTTCTATTGATCTAGCCCAATCAGCATCTGCATACACATTTATACTTTGTCAGTCTGTATTTTTAGTAAACAAAATTCCTTTACCTGGAGCAAAGTTTAGATACCTCAAAATTCTCATAATTGCCCTCATTTGTTATACCCAGGATTATGCATAAACGGACTAACAATACTTAAAGCATAAGTAAGGTTGGGTCTTGTGTTAGCCAAGTACATTAGCCTTCCTCTAAGCCATTGGTATCTTCCTTCATTAACTAGTATTTGTTTGCTTCTACACATAACTTCAAGTCTTCCTCAATTGGTGTATTAGCTGGTTGACATGCTGACATACCAGTTCTTGTAATAAGTCTAACACATATTTTCTTTGGGATAGAAAATTTATTTTCTTTGATCTAGAAACTTCAATCTAAAGAAAATATTTCAAGCAACCAATGTCTTTCATTTCACATCTTTTGTAACATTCTGTTACCCATGTTAAGGCTATAATAAGAAATTATGAGAAATTTATGTGAAATTAGGAAAATGCACCTCATGCATAAGTTATTTGTGACGTGCATATTTTTGCACATTCATATGATTGTACATGCATTCATTGACATTTTTCGGGTACAATTGAGTTGTTAAATGTGATTAAATTGTGTTTTGGTCATTTTGGGTGTATTTCAGAATTTTTGGTAAATTTTAGAAATTTCTGAAAAAAATTGGAGTATTTTTTGATTAAAAAAGTAGAAATATGGACCGATTATTTTGTGACATATAGGATGCTTAATTAGTTGACAAATGAGAGCATAAGTGAATGCCAAATGAACTAGTAATTAGGAGACATGTGGCAGCCTAAGGAGTTGATAAATGGCTTACATGCCAAATGACACATGATAAGGTAGTTTGGAGACACCTTGCACCTAGTTGAATTAAGCTAAGTTGCTGCTGGAAAAATCCACCATCTTCTTCTCCTTTCTCCACCGAAAGTTGCTTCTAACATACAACTCTGTAGTTTAGGTTCAACCTTGCTTAATGACCAGATCAACGTCATATGTTTAACCTTTCCAAGATAGTCAAAGCACCAGATTTTGTTGTTCCTGTTTTTACCTTTACTTTGTGACAATCTTGCAAGCTTGGAGGGCTTGATTTAGCTTTAGGTTTTGAAGGAGATGTTGAGCTTAACAAGTAATAGAAATCTGATCTTTAAAGCATGTGATTATGATGATTGAATTATGAAATATTGTATAGGTTGTTGATGAAGATGTATGTTGGAATGTTATGAACTAGAGAATTTTCATTGAAAGACTTCGATATTCTGATTATATATTGAGCTGTAGATTTCAAAATGAGTTAATTCTTAATTCAGATTAAACTAGAGACATATTTCTACAACTTTACTGAAGAGGACAAATGTTAATTCTATCTTTAAGTATTTCAAAATCTGGATGGAAGTAGAGTTAGGAGTTCTATTACAGTTTAAAAACAGTCTGAACTCTTTTGGATATAACTTTCAGTATACTAAATCAAATTGTATGGTTCTGGCGTTATTAGAAATTGGAAACATAGTGGAACAATTGTCTAGAAGAAAGTGTTACTCAAATACACCATTTTCCTTGTCATAATGATCATGCAAAGTTATCCCGAAAGGGGGGTGTTAGGATGAATTTGTTAAGGTGTGCTGCAATTTGACAACTGGAATGTTTTTACTGAACATGCTTCAATATTTTGGCTATATTTTGAACATTAGATTTACAAATGAAATGATTCTTGATTTAAATTGAACTAGAGACATTTTTCTACAAATGTTAAGAAGAAAGTGAATTTGAATTTTGTCCTAAAGGTATTGAAATTGAGCTTGAAAGTAAGTCTCAGCTTAGGCTGTAGCACTACTAGGGACAGAAATCATGTCCTGTAGTTATTGAATAAACTGTATTGATATAGGCCGAATTAGAGTAAGGTGTCTTCACCAAATTTGTATAATCATGTACCATCCAAAAGTTTAAATGTGCATAGTCTGTGGTTTTTTGTGCATAACTCATTGAATACTAATCAAATTGGATGATCTGGATTCATTAGAAACTTAAGACACTATAGAATAACTTTTCGGAAGGAAGTTTTACCTAATTTTATCATTTACCCTATCAGATGAATTATGCAAAGTTGACCCGAAATCATATAGGTAGAAAATCTGAAGCGGTCAATTAAGTTATGAAATGGATTTCACATTGTTTTATTTTGGTCCTAATTATAAGTACCACATGATGTTATGAGGGCTTTGATTTCTTATCGATTTGATGACGAAAATTTCAATATGATACCTAAAATTATCATTGAACATGTATTGTGCATACTTTTTATACATTGATGTGCATAAAAGAATACTTGTACAATTAACCAAAACTGTGATATTTATGAATGTGTTGTGTATGTTTTAGAGGAGCACATCAGACTCCAGTCAGACATTGCGGGACAATCCAGGTAATAGCTTCTTGGAGCATAGTGATTCAACCTAGATGATTTCATAGGATTGATTTGATTTGGATTTAATTTGATTTGTTAAACTTCCAATATTATTGAACTGTTTGTGAGTCACTGGATTTTGGACCTGAGGTCCGAGGAGTTTAATAGTTGGGCATGTATTGGAAGTGTTTTGATTTGATATGAATTGCTGAATAATATTTGATTCTCAACAAAAGTTAAATGTTGGACCTAGGTCCGATAACTGTGAAAAACTTTGTCTGAGCATTTGTAAAAGATTGTGATATATGAGATATTAAGAAATTGTTGCATTTCATAAAATGCATGCTCAGATAAAGGTCTTGTGACTTGAGTTGCCCATATGAAGCGCTTCCATGTAGAGCTTTGCTCTGTAATTTCTAATTTTGCACATAAAGTTATGCTCCGTGATTATGTTTGACTGAGCCCTATAGGCCGATATTTGTATAAGTTTGTGATAGGCACTCGGTCACAACAATAAGAAAGAATGTGAGTCTTATGCATATAACATTATAAGACTGAAATTTATTGAATGATTTGTAAAGCTGAACGAGTGATAAATTGACGTGATTTATTTGCTATGCTTAGCAATGTGAATTGTGTGATCTTAGATATCCTATGTTGTGTGAACATCTGGCATGTGTTTATGATCTGAATGAGTATCTGTAAAATATGTATTATGTGTGTGTGATCAGGTGAAATCATTAATGATAGTTCACTCATTGAGTTCGCAAAACTCATAAAAATTGCAATGTGATTTTTCAGGTACGAGACAGGAGACCTAGTTCTTTAGATAGGACTAATGGACCCTTTGTATTTTGTTATAGCTTAGAGGTCTATCAGCTGACTCCATGAGTGTTGTGTCTTATACTTAGTTGTTTTTGTTAAAACTTGTATGAGGTTATGTAAATATTTGTCTAAGGGAAAAAGTGTAAATTTTGTGGATTAATACAATGAATGTTTTTAAAATTTGCTGACTTTTAAATGATGATAGTTGATGCCATATGTAAGTTGGAATTGTTTTGCACTAGCATACCATTATCATAGGTTATGTTCCTGAAAGTTTGGTTATGTACCCTATGGTAGTGGGATGTTGCATTTTTGGTATCATAGCTTAGTTTAGCATCTTTAGGGACAAATATGAGTTGAGATCTGATAATTAGTGACTTTTTTTTGTTATAGTCCACCTTCCATAGGAGATCACATTGGAGAGTCAGCTGACATGGAGTCTGTAGGAGTCAATTTAGAGTCTCTTGTACCTGAGTTCGCTCAGATGCCTCCAAGAATTCCCGTGAGGCGAGAAAAAAGATATGATAAGCTGAAAAACAAGGGGCTGTGGACTTCTACGGAAGTACAGACTCGGCTGAAGCAGAAGGGTGGCTTGAGTGAACTGAAAAAGTGTTCAACCAGATGGATTATAAGGCAGATGAGAAATTCGACTATACTGTCTCACTCCTGCAAGGTCCTGCATACTAGTGGTGGAAAACCATTCTCGGCAGTACCACTAAACCTTATAGGTTGACCTGGGAGGATTTCCTGAGAATGTTTCGAGAGAATTACATGCCGAAGATTAACATGGATCAAAAAATGAAAGAATTTTTAAACCTGAAGTAAGGCAGACTTACAATAGCAGAGTATGGGATAAAATTCAACGATCTAATGGGATATGCAACTGCATTGATCCCAACTGAAGAAGAAAAATGTAGACAATTTGAGGATGGTTTGACATGGAGATCAGAACGAGACTAAACATTTCTAACTTGAACAATTTTACAGAACTCCGAGCAGCCTCGGTTATAATTGAATAATTGTTGAAAGATGGTCAGGCAGAAAACAAACAGGAGGTTAAAGGTAAGAGGCAGGACCAGTCTCAGGCTGATTCTGGCAGAAGCTCCAAAAAGCGTCATAATAGATCATCTCGATTCTAGTTTAGATCAAGACAATCTGAATCTCGAGGAAGAGGTAGATCTGTTCAATCTGGGGGAGGCAGAGAACAGATGCCTGCCAGTCAGTCACACCAATTGCCTGAATGTGAGCATTGTGGTGAAAAGCATGGTGGTGAGTGTTGGCGGATATTGGGAGCATGTTTTTGATGTGGCTCATATGAGCATCAGATCAAAGATTGCCCTGAGATGTTGGAAACACAGTCTAGAGCTAGAGGAGGAACTATGACTGAGACTACAGTTCAGCAGAGTAGAGCTAGCAGACCTACACAGAGAGGCATAGGTAGAGGTAAGATTCAGTCAGTAGGGCCCAGTGTCAGGACTGAGGTGCGGAGTAACCAGCCGCAATCTCAGGCTAGGGTCTACGCCATTACCTGACAGGAGGCACAGGACTCCCCAGATGTAGTAGCAGGTGTGTTCAATGTTTTTAATTTTGAAGCATATGCACTAGTAGATCCAGGATCTATACATTCATTCATTACCCTACATCTAGCATCTAGATTGCATTGTGAGCATGAGATACTGAAATGTGGATTAGTAGTGAGTACTCTAGTGGGTAGCACAACAGTGATTGGTGAGGTATGTCAGAAGTGTATAGTTCAGATTGATCAGGCATAATTAGAAGTTGATTTGATTATATTGCAACTAAGAGAGATAGACCTCATCTTAGGCATGGACTGGCTCACTGCTTATAGGGTAGTGATGAATTGTTATACTAAGGAGGTAGTGCTTAAATCTCCTAATCAGCCGAGAGTGGTGTTTCAAAGAGTTAGTCAGGCAGTGCCAGCCTGACTAATTTCATTTTTGAGTGTTTTGAGATTGATCCGAGGAGGATGTGAAGCTTATATAGCCCACGTGGTGGATACTCGGAATGAACAAACTATTCAGGACATTCCAGTTGTTAGGAAATTTCTGGATGTGTTTCCGGCTGAACTACCGGGATTACCCCCAGATAAGGAGACAAAGTTCACTATTGATATTGTTCCAGGTGCCGCTCCTATATCAATTCCTCCATATAGGATGGCGCTTGTTGAACTGAAGGAATTGAAAACTCAGTTGTAGGAATTGTTAGATAAGGGTTTCATCAGGCCTAGTGTGTCACCTTGGGGAGCTCCGGTATTGTTTGTAAAGAAGAAGGATGGCACCCTGAGATTGTGTATTGATTATCTACAGTTGAATCAGATAACAGTTAAGAATAAATATTCACTGCTGAGAATTGATGATTTGTTTAACCAGTTACAGGGAGCTCAGGTGTTCACAAAGTTAGATTTGTCATCGGGATATTACCAGATGAGGATAGCTGAGGCGGATGTTCCTAAGAGTGCATTTAGAACCAGATATGGGCACTTCGAGTTTTTGGTAATGCTATTTGGATTGACTAATGCTCCAGCAGCTTTTATGGCATTGATAAATAAGGTATTTCAATCTTATTTAGATCAATTTATAATTGTCTTTATTGATGACTTTTTGGTGTGCTCAAAGTGTAAAGAAGATCATGTGGCACATCTGAGAATGGTTCTTTAGACAATGAGGGAGAAATAGTCTTATGCCAAGTTCAGTAAGTGCGAATTTTGGCTTGATCAAATAGTATTTCTGGGTCACATTGTGTCTGGACAGGGCATTCAAGTGGACCAAAAGAAAATAGAAGTTGTAATGAAGTGGGAGGCTCCGAAGAATGTGTCTGAGATTCAAAGTTTCCTTGGATTAGCTGGGTATTACAGAAGATTTGTCGAGGGGTTTTCACTGATTTCGGCCGCTTTGACAAAACTTCCGAGAAAGAATGTGGCTTTCAGATGGAGTGATGATTGTTAGCGAAATTTTGAGGACCTAAAACATCGATTAACTTCAGCACCTGTGTTAGCTATCCCATCGGGTTCTAGAGGTTATGTTGTGTACAGTGATGCGTCGCATCAAGGTTTAGGATGTGTATTAATGCAGCATGGTAAAGTAATAGCATATGCATCGAGACAGTTGAGGTCTCATGAATTTAATTACCCAATTTATGATCTGGAACTTACTGCAATAGTGTTTGCCTGAAGATCTGGAGGCATTACCTGTATGGTGAAACCTTTCAGGTATTTACTGATCATAAAAGTTTGAGATATCTGTTGAGCCAGAAAGAGTTAAATATGAGACAGAGGAGGTGGATAGAATTGTTAAAAGATTATGATTGTACAATTGATTATCATCCTGGAAAAGCTAATGTTGTAGCTGATGCATTGAGTAGGAAAACATCTAGCAGTGTGGCAAAAGTGCAGTTATCGAGGTTACCGAGCCTAGTTCAGTTAAAAGCATTGAATGCTGAATTAAATTTGGAGCAAAATGATACATTGATAACTACCTTGAAGTTGATACCTGTTTTGGTTGAAAGAATAAAAAAGGCTCAGAGCGGAGATCCAAATTTAGTGAAGTTAATTGAGAAGTTGAAAGTGAATCCAGATTCTAAGTTTGAAGTGAGAGATGATACTTTGAGGTTAAAGCAAATACTATATGTGCCCAACGTTAATAATTTGAGGAAAGAGATCTTAGAGGAAGCATATTTAATAGCTTATGCTATGCATCCTAGTACTACCAAGATGTATAACACGCTGAAACAACATTACTGGTGGCCTGACATGAAAAAGCAAGTAGCGGAATTTGTTTCTAAGTGTATAACTTGCCAACAGGTTAAGGCGGAGCATCAAGCTCCAGTTGGGAAATTACATTCGTTACCTATTCTAGAGTGAAAATGGGAACGAATTACGATGGATTTCATTATGGGTTTGTCTCTAAGGCAACATGATGCCGTTTGGGTCATTGTGGATAGACTAACTAAATCGATTCATTTCTTGCCAGTGAGAGAAGATCTTTCACTAGATCAGTTAGCTCAGCGATATGTGAATGAGATTGTAAGGTTACATGGGGTTCCAGTGTCCATAGTTTTGGATAGGGATCCTAGATTTACCTCGAAATTTTGAGGTAGTTTACAGATGGCTTTGGGTACCAAACTGAATTTCAGTATGACCTTTCATCCTCAAACAGATGGTCATAGTGAGAGAACGATCAAGAATATCGAGGATATGCTCAGAGCTTGTGTTTTGGAGTTTCAGGGAGCATGGGATAAATATATAGCTTTGATTGAATTTGCTTACAATAATTAGTATCATAGTAGTATTATTGGTACGGCTCTATATGAGGCGTTGTACTGTAGGAAGTGTCGTTCGCCTTTATACTGAAATGAAGAGGGTCTAAGAATTGTCGAAGGCCCAGAGCTGATTCAGGACACTGTTGATAACGTAAAATTGATACGTAGCATAATTAAAATGGCACAAGATAAACAAAAAAGCTATGTGGATCAGCACAGGAGAGATATAGAGTATCAAGTTAGTGACAGAGTATTCCTAAGAGTATCACCCTGGCGAGGTGTACTGAGATTTGACAAAAAGGGTAAGTTAAGTTCGAGGTATATTGGTTCATATAAGATCATTGACAGAATTGGACCATTGGCTTATAAGTTAGCCTTAACTTCAGAAATGGCTCAGATAGATAATGTGTTTCATGTAAGTATGCTTAGGTGTTATCGGTCGGATCCAACTCACGTAATACCAATTCAGGACATTGAAGTCCCTAGTACTGAACTATGTTGAAGAACCTGTGAAGATAATTGGCTATTAGAATAAACAACTGAGGAGTCGAGTGATCCCAATGGTAAAAATCCTTTGGAAGAACCATTCGAGTGATGAAGCCACATGGAAAACGGAGGAGCACATAAGGACTCAGTACCCCTACCTATTTGATTATTTATGTAAGAATTTCTTGGACGAAATTTTTGTTAGGAGGGGAGAATTGTAACATTCCGTTACCCATGTTAAGGCTATAATAAGAAATTGTGAGAAATTTCTGTGAAATTAGCAAAATGCACCTCATGCAACTTTCGGTGGAGAAAGGAGAAGAAGATGGTGGATTTTTCCAGCAGCAACTTAGCTTAATTCAACTGGGTGCAAGATGTCTCCAAACTACTTTAACATGTAAGCCATTTATCAACTCCTTAGGTTGCCACATGTCTCCTAATTACTAGTTTATTTGGCATTCACTCATGCTGCCATTTGTCAACTAATTAAGCATCTTACATGTCACAAAATAATTGGTCCATATTTCTACTTTTTTTAAATAAAAAAATACTCCAATTTTTTCAAAATTTCTAAAATTCACTAAAAATTTCGAAATACACCCAAAATGACCAAAACACAATTTAATCACATTTAACAACTCAATTGTACCCGAAAAACGTCAATGAATGCATATACAATCATATGAATGTGCAAAAATGTGCATGTCACAAATAACTTATGCATGAGGTGCATTTTCCTAATTTCACATAAATTTCTCATAATTTCTTATTCTAGCCTTAACATGGGTAACAAAATGTTACAATTCTCCCCTCCTAACAAAAATTTTGTCCTAAAAATTCTTACCTGAATAATCAAATAGGTAGGGGTATTGAGTCCTCATGTGCTCCTCCGTTTCCCATGTGGCTTCATAACTCGAATGATTCTTCCAAAAGATTTTCATCATTGGGATCACTCTATTCCTTAGTTGTTTATTTTGATAGCCAATTATCTTCACAGGTTTTTCAACATAGCTATGATTACTAGAGACTTCAATCTCCTGAGTCGGTATTATGTGAATTAGATCCGACCGATAACACCTAAGCATACTTACATGAAACACATTATCTATCTGAGCCATTTCTGAAGGTAAGGCTAACTTATAAGCCATTGGTCCAATTCTATCAATGATCTTATATAGACCAATATACCTTGGACTTAACTTACCCTTCTTGCCAAATCTTAGTACATCTCGCCAGGTTGATACTCTTAGGAATACTCTGTCACTAACTTGATACTCCATATCTCTCCTGTACTGATCCATATAGCTTTTTTGTTTATCTTGTGCCATTTTAATTATGCTACGGATCAATTTTACCTTATCAACAGTGTCCTGAATCAACTCTGGGCCTTTGACAATTCTTAGACCCCTTTAATCCCAGTATAAAGGTGAACGACACTTCCTACCGTACAATGCCTCATATGGAGCCATACTGATACTACTGTGGTACTCATTATTGTAAGCAAATTCAATCAAAGCTATATATTTATCCCATGCTCCCTGAAACTCCAAAACACAAGCTCTGAGCATATCCTCGACAGTCTTGATCGTTCTCTCACTCTGACCATCTGTCTGAGGATGAAAAGTCATACTAAAATTCAATTTGGTACCCAAAGATGTCTATAAACTACCCCAATCTCGAGGTAAATCTAGGATCTCTGTCTAAAACTATGGACACTGGAACCCCATGTAACCTCACAATCTCATTCACATATCGCTAAGCTAACTGATCTAGTGAAAGATTTTCTCTCACTGGCAAGAAATGAGCCGATTTGGTCAGTCTATCCACAATAACCTGAATGGCATCATGTTGCCTCGGAGTCCTCGATAAACCCATAATAAAATCCATCGTCATTCGTTCCCATTTCTACTCCGGAATAGGTAACGAATGTAATTTCCTAGCTGGAACCTGATATTTAGCCTTAACCTATTGGAAAGTTATATACTTAGAAACAAATTCTGCTACTTGCTTTTTCATGCTAGACCACCAGTAATGTTGTTTCAGTGTGCTATACATCTTGGTAGTACTAGGATGCGTAGCATAAGCTGCTATGCCAGGATGATACTCAATTGTACAATCATAATCTTTTAACAATTCTATCCACTTTCTCTGTCTCATATTTAACTCCTTCTAGCTCAACAGATATCTCAAACTTTTATGATCAGTAAATATCTGAAAGGTTTCACCATATAGGTAATATCTCCAGATCTTCAGGGCAAACACTACTACAACAAGTTCCAGATCATAAACTGGGTAATTAAATTCATGAGAACTTAACTGTCTCGATGTATATGCTATTACTTTACTATGCTGCATTAGTACATGTCCTAAACCTTGATGTGACGCATCACTGTACACAACGTAATCTCCAGAACCCGATGGGATAGCTAACACAGGTGCTGAAGTTAACCGATGCTTTAGCTCCTCAAAACTCCGCTGACAATTATCACTCCATCTAAAAGCCACATTCTTTCTCAGGAGTTTTGTCAAAGGGGACAAAATCAGTGAAAACCCCTCGACAAACCTTCTGTAATATCCAGCTAATCCAAGGAAACTTCGAATCTTAGACACATTCTTCGAAGCCTCCCACTTCATTACAACTTCTATTTTCTTTTGGTCCACTTGAATGTGCTGTCCAGACACGATGTGACCCAGAAATACTACTTGATCAAGCCAAAATTTGCACTTACTGAACTTGGAATATAACTGTTTCGCCCTCAATATCTGAAGAACCATTCTCAGATGTGCCACATGATCTTCTCTACACTTCAAGTACACCAAAATGTCATCAATAAAGACAATTACAAAATGATCTAAACAGGGTTGAAATACCTTATTCATCAATGCCATAAAAGTTGTCGGAGTATTAGTCAATCCAAATGACATTACCAAAAACTCGAAGGGCCCATATCTGGTTCACTTTTAGGAACATCCACCTCGGCTATCCTCATCTGCTAATATCCCGATCTCAAATCTAATTTTGTGAACACTTGAGCTCCCTGTAACTGTTCAAATAAATCATCAATCCTCGATAGTGGATATTTATTCTTAACTTTTATCCGATTCAACTGTCGGTAATCAATACATAATCTCAAGGTGCCACCCTTCTTGTTTACAAACAATATCGGAGCTCCCCAAGGTGACGCACTAGGCCTGATGAAACCCTTATCTAACAATTCCTACAACTGGCTTTTTAGTTCCTTCAGTTCAACAGGCGTCATCCTATATGGAGGAATTGATATAGGAGCGACACCTGGAACAATATCAATAGTGAACTCCATCTTCCTATCTGGGAGTAATCCTGGTAGTTTAGCCAGAAACACATCCAGAAATTTCCTAACAACTGGAATGTCCTAAATGGTTTGTTCATTCCGAGTATCCACCACGTGGGCCAGATAAGCTTCACATCTACTTCGGATAAATCTCAAAACACTCAGAAATGAAATTAGTTAGGCTGGCACTGCCTGACTAACTCCTCGAAACACCACTCTCGGCTGATTAGGGGATTCAAGTATTACCTCCTTAGTATAACAATTCATCACTGTCCTATGAGCAGCGAGCCAGTCCATGCCTAAGATGAGGTCTATCTCTCTCAGTTGCAATATAATCAAATCAGCTTCTAGTTTTGCCTGATCAATCCGAACTATACACTTCTTACATTCCTCACCGATCACTATTGTGCTACCTATTGGAGTACTTACTACTAATTCACATTTCAGTGTCTCACGCTCACAATGCAATCTAGATGCCAGATGCAGGGTGATGAATGAATGTGTAGATCCTGGATCTACCAGTGCATATGCTTCAAAATATTTAACACACCTGCTACCACATCTGGGGAGTCTTGAACCTCCTGTCTAGTAATGACGTAGACCCTGGCCTGAGATTGCGGCTGGTTGTTCTACAACTCAGTTCTGACACTAGGCCCTGCTGACTGAGTCTTACCTCTACCTCTGCCTCTCTGTGCAGGTCTGCCAGCTATACTCTGCTGAACTCTAGTCTCAATCATAATTCCTCCTCTAGCCCTAGACTGTGTTTCTAACATCTCAGGGCAATCTTTGATCTGATGCTCATATGAGCGACATCGAAAACATACTCCCGATATCCGCCAACACTCACCACCATGCTTTTTACCACAGTGCTTACATTTAGGCAATTAGGGAGATTGATTGGTAGGCATTTGTCCTCTGCATCCCCCAGACTGAACAAATCTACCTCTTCGTCGAGTTCCATATTGTCTCGATCTAGATTGGAATCGAGATGATATGTTCTGACGCTTTCTGAAGCCTCTGCCAGAATCAGCCTGAGACTCATCCTGCCTCTTACCTTTAACTTCCTGTCTGTTTTCTGCCTGACTATCTTTCAACAATTGTTCAATTCTGATCGAGGCTGCTCAGAGTTCTGTAAAATTGTTCAAGTTAGAAATGTTTAGTCTCGTTCTAATCTCCATGTTCAAACCTTCCTTAAATCGTCTACATTTTTCTTCTTCAATTGGGATCAATGCAGTTGCATATCCCATTAGCTCATTGAATTTTATCTCATACTCTGCCATTGTAAGTCTACCTTGCTTCAGGTCTAAAAATTCTTTCATTTTTTGATCCATGTAAATCTTCGGCATGTAATTCTCTCGGAACACTCTCAGGAAATCCTCCCAGGTCAAACTACAAGATTTGGTGGTACTGCTTGGAACGGTTTTCTACCACTAATATGTGGGACCTTGCAGGATTGAGACAACATAGTCAAATTTCTCATCTGCCTCACAGTCCATCTGGTTGAACACTATTTCAGTTTGCTCAAGTCACCCTTCTGCTTCAACCGAGTCTGTACTTCAGTAGAAGTCCACAGCCTCTTGTTTTCTTAGCTTATCATATCTTCTTTCTCGCCTCACGGGAATTCTCGGAGGCATCTAAGTGAACTTAGGGACAAGAGGCTCTAAATTGACTCCTATAGACTCTATGTCAGCTGACTCTCCAACATGATCTCCTATGGAAGGTGACCTATAACAAACAAAAGTCACTAATTATCAAATCTCAACTCATATTTGTCCTTAAAGATGCCAAACCAAGCTCTGATACCAAAATTGCAACATCCCACTACCATAGAATACATACCCAAACTTTTAGCAACATAACCTATGATAATAGTATGTTAGAGCAAAACAATTCCAACTTACACATGGCCTCAACTATCGTCATTCAAAAGTCAGCAAATTTTAAAACCATTCAATGTATTAATCCACAAAATTTACACTTTTTTTCCCTTAGACAAATATTTACATAACCTTATACAGGTTTTTCAAAAAACAACTAAATACAAGACACAACACTCCTGGAGCCAGTTGACAAACCTCTGAATAAAATCCAAAGGATCCTTTAGTCCTCCTGTCTGAAGAACTAGGTCTCTTGTCTCATTCCTGAAAAATCATATTGTAATTTTTATAAGTTTTGCGAACTCAATGAGTGAACAATCATTGATGATTTCACTGGATCACACACACATAATAAATATTTTACAGACACTCATTCAGATTATAAACACATTCCAGATGTTCACACAACATGGGATATCATAAGATCACACAATTCACATTGCTAAGCATAGCAAATAAATCACATCAATTTATCACTCATTCAGCTGTGCAAATCATTCTATAAATTTCAGCCTTATAATGTTATATGCATGAGACTCACATTCTTTCTTATTATTGTGACCGAGTACCTATCAGAAACTTATACAAATATCGGCCCATAGGGCTTAGTCAAATAGAATCACAAAGTATAGCTCTACGTGCAAAATCAAAAATCACGGAGCAAAGCTCTACGTGGAAGTGCTTCATACTGGCAAATTAAGTCACAACGCCTTTATCTGAGCATGCATTTTATGAAATGCAATAATTTCTGAATATCTCATATATCACAATCTTTTACAAATGCTCAGACAAAGTTTTTCACAGTCATCGGACTTAAGTCCAGCATTCAACTTTTTTTTAGAATCAAATGTTATTCAGCAATTCATATCAAATCAGAACACTTCCAATACATGCCCAACTATTAAACTCCTCGGACCTCAGGTCCAGAATCCAAAAATAACTCACAAACAGTTCAATAATATTGGAAGTTTAACAAATCAAATTAAATTCAAATCAAATCAATTCTAGGAAATCATCTGGGTTGACTCACTGTACGCTCCAAGAAGCTATTGCCGGCAATGTTCGACTGGCGTCTGATGTGCTCCTCTAAAACATACACAACACATTCACAAATATCACATTTTTGCACAATTGTACAAGTATTCTTTTTTGCACATTAATGTATAGAAAGTATGCACAATACATGTTCAATGACAATTCCAGGTATCTTATTGTAAGTTTCATCATCAAATCGTTCAGATATCAAAGCCCTCATTAATATCATGTGGTACTTATAATTGGGACCGGAATAAAACAATGTGAAATCCATTTCATAACTTAATTGACCACTTCAGATTTTCTACCCATATGATTTCAGGTCAACTTTGCATAATTAATCTGATAGGGTAGATGACAAAATTAGGCAAAACTTCCTTCTATAACGTTATTCTAAAATGTCTTAAGTTTCTAATGACTCTAAGATCATCCAATTTGATTCAGTATTCAATGAGTTGTGCACAAAAAACCACAGACTATGCACATTTGAACTTTTGGCTAGTACATGATTATACCCTCTAATTGTACAACTCATCTTTCAGATCAGATGTCAAAAAATTACAAACTTTATACCAATTTAAAGATAAGAGAATAAGTTACAACTCTGGTGAAGATAGCTTAGTCTAATTTGGCCTATATCAATACAGTTTATTAAATAACCACAGGACATGATTTCTATCCCTTGTAGTCCTACAACCTAAGCTGAGACTTACTTTCAAGCTCAATTTCAAAACCCTTAAGGACATAATTCAAATTCACTTTCTTCTTAAAATTTATATAAAAATGTCTCTAGTTTAATTTAAATTAATAATCATTTCATTTGTAAATCTTCTGATCAAAATATAGACAAAATACCGAAGCATGTTCAGTAAAAACATTCCAGTTGTCAAATTCCAGCACACCTCAACATTTTCATTCTAACACCCCCCTTTCGGGATAACTTTGCATGATCATTATGACAAGTAAAATGGTGTATTTGAGTAACACTTTCTTCTAGAAAATTTTTCCACTATGTTTCCTGTTTCTAATAACACCAGAACCATACAATTTGATTCAGTATACTGAAAGTTATATCCAAAAGAGTTCAGACTCTTTTTAAACTGTAATAGAACTCCTAACTATTCTTCCAGCCAGATTTTGAAATGCTTAAAGATAGAATTAACATTTGGCCTCTTCAGCAAAGTTGTAGAAATATGTTTCTAGTTTAATCTAAATTAAGTATCAACTCATTCAGAAATCTACAGCTCAATTTATAATCAGAATACCGAAGTCTATTCAATGAAAAATCTCTAGTTCATAACATTCCAACATACATCCTCATCAACAACTTATATAATCTTTCATAATTCAATCGTCATAATAACATGCCTTAAAGATCAGATTTCTACTTGTTAAGCTCAACATCTCCTTCAAAACCTCAAGCTAAATCTAGCCCTCTAAGCTTGCAAGATTGTCACAAAGTAAAGGTAAAAACAGAAACAACAAAAATCTGGTGCTTTGACTATCTTGTAGAGGTTAAACATTTGACGTTGATCTGGTCATTTAGCAAGGTTGAACCCAAACTACATAGTTGTATGTTAGCAGCAACTTTCGGTGGAGAAAGGAGAAGAAGATGGTGGATTTTTCTAGCAGCAACTTATCTTAATTCAACTAGGTGCAAGGTGTCTCTATACTACCTTAACATGTGTCATTTGGCATGTAAGCCATTCATCTCCTCCCTAAGCTGCCACATGTCTCGTAATTACGAGTTCATTTGGCATTCACTCATGCTGCCATTTCATGCACATTTTTGCACATTCATATGGTTGTACATGCATTCATTGACATTTTTCGAGTACAATTGAGTTGTTAAATGTGATTAAATTGTGTTTTGGTCATTTTGGGTGAATTTTAGAAATTTCTGAAAAAAATTGGAGTATTTTGGATTAAAAAATGTAGAAATATGGACCAATTATTTTGTGACATGTAGGATGCTTAATTAGACAAATGGCAGCATAAGTTAATGCCAAATGAACTAGTAATTAGGAGACATGTGGCAGCCTAAGGAGGTGATAAATGGCTTACATGCCAAATGACACATGTTAAGGTAGATTGGAGACACCTTGCACCTAGTTGAATTAAGCTAAGTTGCTGCTGGAAAAATCCACCATCTTCTTCTCCTTTCTCCA
>JANZXR010000002.1:17819711-17851971 GCA_027575705.1 Erythroxylum echinodendron | reverse complement strand
CAAATTAATCGAAATTAATCCTCAACAAAATCTAATCACATGCATTACTAGTATGGAGAGAATCGGGGTCCAACACTTTATGTCATGGTTTAAAAAAAATTGTACTGAAATTTGAATGATCGAGTGCTATAACATGTAACCCTCGCGGGACACGAACTCGGATATCACCATCGATGTCGGGTTCGGGTCTTGCGGGAGTGGGATGTTACATACTTTCACGAACATGTATCGTTTCAACTAGGGTATATTTTAGGACCTTACAACACCAATCTAGATATTTAATAAGTTCATAGCAGCGACCTTTAGTATGTCCAGTTTGGTTGTAGTGAGTGCATTTATATGTAGACTTTTCACCACTAATGGTTATCTTTGATTCGTTTCCAGCCACCATAGCAATAACTTTAAGGTTTCTAGATTTTCCTTTCAATGTTACGACATATTATCTCTCTCCGAGTCAATGCATAACATTCTTCCAGGGTCAGAATTGATTCCTTCCTTAGAATCTCTCCAAGAACCTGTTCAAAAATATCATCTAAACTTGCTAAGAATATAAGCACCCTTATTCGTTCAATCAACTTTCGATATGTTTCAACATTTTTGGGATCCTTCATGACAATTTTGTCCCGATGATCCAGTAGTTGAAAGACTTCAGTTAACTCTGCATAGTATTCAGAGAGGGGTCTTCCACTTTATTTTGTAGTGAACACCTTTTGGCTCAGGGAGAAAAATTACAATTCATCACTTCCATCATAGAAAGCTTTTGCTAGTGTACTCCAAATTTCATGAGCTGTGGGTGATCGTAAATATCACTTCATAATCTCTGGACTCATAGACATCAGCAACCATCTTTTAACTTTTTGATTTTCATCATATCACTTCTTATAAACACCTTTATATTTTTAGGTGGCTTTTTTTTCCATGGATATAAGAGAGTTTCGTCTTTTCAACAATATGCACCTCCATCAGTTGTGACCAAACATCATAATTTGATTCAGAACGAATGATGCCTACATTAAAAGCTCCTTCGGATTGAAAAACAATAGGAACATATTTTCACTCATCTTTAAAGGGTTTTGTTGCTCTAGTAACAGTTTAAAAGATGAGATGAAGAAGAAGGAAAAAATTATGTTCATCGTCACTTTTTTAGAAACATACTAGTTATGATGTACAACAAGGGAAGAAATCTCAACAATTAATCTTACAGTTATAATTAGAGGTCTAAGAATATATTTACAACTGTACAACTCCAACAATTATGGAGAAAAATCTCAATAAAAAACTATGGAGAGGGTGCACGATTAATGAAGAATGCACTTCGTGCAAAATTAAAACTTGGCTTCGTAGATGGAAGTATATACAAACCTGATGATAAACTACTTGAAGTTGATGATTGGTGGATCGTGAACTCAATATTGGTAGCTTGGATCTTCAATACTATTGAACCAAGTTTATGATCGACACTCCTGTATATGGAAAGCATGAAGGAGTTATAGGAAGAGTTGCGGCAACACTTCTCGATTGGAAATAGTCCCAGAGTCCAGCAATTGAATAATGACATTGCAAAGTGCAAGTAGCAAAGGCAATCTATTGTTACTTACTATGGACGACTAAAGGCTCCGTGGGGTGAATTAGTGAACTACGAGTCCATACCAGCCTATCGTTATACTGGGTGCAATCGTAACATTACTGGAGAACTCGAGAAGCAGAAAGAACAAAGTTGAATACATCAAAAGCAATCTGTTGTTACTTACTATGGACAATTAAAGGCTCTGTGGGATGAATTGGTGAACTACGAGCCCATACCAACCTGTCATTATATTGGGTGCAATTGTAACATTACTGGAGAACTCATGAAGCAAAAAGAACAAAGTTGAATACATCAACTTTTTATAAGACTTGAAAATGCGATTTATAAAATGGTAAGATCAAACATTTTGGCCATGGAGCCCTTACCCAACATAAATCGAGTGTATACAATGTTAGTGTAAGAGGAGAGACATTAAAACATTATAACAAGTAAAGAGGAAAGAGATGATTATGTAAGATTTATGGTTGAAGCGAATTCGGGTGAAATGCAACAGTAAGTCACATGAAAGAGAAGAATAGCGCCTGCGAGCATTATGGAAATATGAGACATAAAGTTAATGGGGGGGGAGATTAACTATGTATAGGCAAATTTGAAGCTAGACATGGTCATGGCGAATAAGTTGTAGGGTGTGGATAAGCCAGCAATGTCCTGGTCAACGCTACTAAGGCTATAGGTGGATAAACTAGTAACAAACATCATAATGTCACTCTTACCAAGGTGGATCGTAGAACAATGGTTTATTTTTATCAACCTACTCTCCGCTTACAAATCAGGAAGAGTTCAATGATTTTCTAGAAAGCAAATTTCAAATGAATGGATCATTCATTCGGGAGCGTCACATCATATGACTAAAGATATCGATCTATTGATGAATATTCGAGATTATTCTTAAGTGTCCATCCCTATTTTGAGACTTCTAGTTAGGGATGTCAAATTTGGCCTGGCCCGCTCAGATTTTAGCCCAGGTTGACTGAGCCAGGGGAAGGGCATAGGCCGACCATGGTCATCCCAACTGCGGCTCATTGCCCTAACTGTTACTTTAAAAACGTCATTTTTGTCATTTTTCTTTAAAAAATATATGGTGGGCCTGTTGGCCAGGCCCGTTCGTGGCCAGGCCCGTTCGTGGCCAGTCAAGCCATGGGCCAGGCCATAGATCACCTCAGCCCGGGGTCAAGTCGGACTGCCCGGTTCGACCTATTGACATTCCTACTTTTGGTGATCGTAAATGGCAGATAAGATCATAGTAGATATATATCAGTTCTAAAAGATAAAGACTATGTTCAAAGATCATATGAAGATAGTAGAGTTCTTCACGAATATGAATGTATCATTCCTAATTAAATGTAATCTCTCATCTTGTTAGTTAGGATGTAAATAAATCATATCAGATAGTCCTATTTTGATGAGAGTGTCGTCCAATTAGTTAGTGTGATGTAATCTGATAATGATAGATGTTATCTAGTTAGTTCAATTCAATTAGGATTCTGAATTGTAAAGCCAAGAGGTGCCTACAAATAACTTATTGAAGCCTTGCTTCAGGTGAATAGAGATAGAAAATGTGGCCACAATGTCCAAAAGTGAGGAAAAATAGAGAGAGGGTAGAGAGTATTGTATTCTTGTCCTTGTTTGATTGTTTTGGGTTTTGGTTTGAGTGATTATTGATTAGATATCAACTTTGGTTTCAATCATGAAATTTGTAAATCAACTTGTTGTTATAGGGGTGAGAATCTTTATTGAGTTTAGTGGATTTATTTATCAATTTGTCTCGTGATTTTTTTTCTCTGCACTGGAGGGTTTTTCACGTTAAATCTTGGTGTTACGTTTCATTGTTTAATATCTTGTTCTTATATTTTTCAGCTTCTACAACTTAAAAAGTTCTTTTTTGTCATTAATATTTGGTTAATCTTTTGGAGAGTTGCATATTTGCCTCCTAATAAGTGGTATCAGAGCCATTATAATGAAGGTGGAAACAACTCTATAATCAAGTTAACATCATCAAATTACTCGATATGGAGGCCCATGATGAAGGACCTTCTGTATTGCAAGGATTTTCTTGATCCTATTGATGTGGATAAAGGTGTGAAGGTTGATGTTCCTTCAAAACCTAAAAAGATGTCAGATAGAGAATGGGAAAAGATGAAGCAAATGCTTAGCACTATCAGACAGCGGATTGATATCTATATATTCAACCATATGTATCAAGAAACGAACCCTTTTGAGATATAAAAGAAGCTAAAAGGTCTGTATGAAAGGAAGATTACTCATAACAAGGCCTTTCTAATTAAGAGGCTTATGAATTTAGGAAATCAGTTTTGGAGCATCTAAGTAATTTCCAGGACATAATTAACAAGCTTACTATAATGAAGATCACTCTTAATGATGAGCTTCAAGCCTTATTCTTGTTAAGTTTGTTACAGGATAGTTGGGAAATGCCAATGGTAAAGATTAGCAACTTAGTTTCTAAAGGAGTGCTCTTTTTGGATGTAATTAAAAAGAACATGTTTAATGAAGGAATCAAAATAAAGAAGATTGAAGCTAACAATGTGCAGGCTTTTGTGATAGAAATTAGGGGGAGGAACAAGAGTAGGGGTCCCAAAGGTCGTGGCAAGCCTAAGAACTATTCAAAGTCCAGAGGTGACAATAACTTGAGTATATGTCACTATTGCGATAAGATTTAAGTGATTTTCTGGTAAGCAAATTTCGAATGAATGGATCATTAATTCGAGATTGTCACATCATATAATCGAAGATATTCTATTGATGAATGTTTTGAGAAATGTCACCTATCCAATTGGTATTTCTAATGGGAAATACACATCAACAATAAAAGAAGGAACTTTAGATATTGGAAAAGATATGAGTTTGCGCAGTGTTTTATGATGTACCTAATTTAAATTGTACATTTATCTATGTGGAAACATTATAAAAGAGTTGGATTTCACAATCACTTTCACTAACAATCTATGTGTGACATAGGATCGAACCTTAAGGATATTGATTAAAGCAGGTAAGCAATGTGATGGGGTCTATCATTTTTTAGTAGCAACGAAGGCCTGAGTAAATAAAGTGAACGGAATAATTACAAGATACTTATGACATCAACGGTGGGATCATCCTTTTGGTTAAAATATGGTCACTTATTTCTGAGTCTAGTGGCATTGGTAGTTTTATAAATGAGATTAGACCTTGTGATGCATGTTATAAGGCAAAGTAAACTCGTGAAAGCAAAGCAAACTTGTGAAGTTTTTCTTGATAGTGATAATAAATCTATATTAATTCGTTGTGATTTATAGGTACATACCATGTACCTGCTTCTTATGGCATTGTTTATGTTGGACCCCAAACTTTTCTCAGAAGTTAAAATTATTAAATGAGGATTTTTTGGCATTTAGTCATGAGTAAAAATTAGAATTTTTGAATCTAGAAATTCATGGAGTTTATGAATATTATTATTTAATTACATATGGTTGCATGGATTAAATGGAAGCATTAGAATTAATTCAAGGAGTTAAAAGGCATTAGATTAAATATGGAAGGGTAAGTTTGGAAGATTAGAGTTGTTTTAGATTAATAAGAGAAGAATAAATGAAGGGATGTGTGAGTGAGGTGCTGGAAAATAATAATAAGAATAAGAAAGAAAGAGACGTGTTCGTGTAAGAAAGAAAAAAGAAAGAAAAGAAGAACCTAGAAGAAACTAGAGAAAGAAGAGAGGAGATTCGTGTATAGTAAGGAAGGAAGAAAGAAAGAGAGAAGAAAAATGTAGAAATAAATAGAAGAAGAGAAGCAAAAATTGAAATAGAAAAGGAGAAGAAGGAAAGAAAGAAAAAGAAGATAAGAAGTAGTAAAAGAAGAACATTCAGCTACATTTTTGGTAACCTCTATCTTCTTTTCTTATTTTGATAGAAGAAGGAAGTAGGGAAACTAGGTTTTTATGAGTTGAAATAAAGATGAAGAAAGAAGAGGAAAAAGAGAATGATGTTTTTAGATTTTTATGAACCCTTAACTAGATCTTAGTTCTTCTAGTTAGATAAACCAAGAATAGATTAAGTTTAAGCACATTCCTAGATATTTAAGCTTATAGAAGCTTTATTCGCGTATATTGATTGAATGAAAAATATGATTGCTTGGAGGGAACAACAAAGTCGAAGGCAAGAACAAGAGGAAAGACAAGTTTTGAGCTTAGATTATAAGTAAAGAGGTGGGTAATATGTTTATATTTATTATGATGATGAGCTAAATTATTTATTAATATGTGTACTTAAATGATTGGTTTTAGTCATTATGAATGTGGGAAAAATATTATGTGAATTTAATATCATGATTGTTATGTAAGAATTCTACTGCTTTTGCATTGTTGAAAAATAGAAAATTCAAGATGCATGAAAATATGAATATGTTATGAAATAAGTATGCATCAGAAAATCTGCTTATGTGTGAAAGAGAGATATCATTTCGTTCGTCACGTGCACGTTGACCAAAAGCTTTCTCCCGGCTGCCCACTTATAACATATGAGCTCTGAAAATGGATTCATTCCTTTCATGGTGTAAACTTCAGTTTCGCCATTCTGTTTCAAGGGATTCTCTCGAGCCATATTGTCTATGCATTCTTTGAAATTTGCTTAGCATGATATATGATTAAATGTTTCATGGTAATGATTGAAAACAAAGATATTCGATATAATTTATGTGACTAAAATTTTAAATATGTGTATATATATAATTGTATGATTGTTGTGTATGTTTGTGGTTCATCACCAATAGCTATAAGCATATTAGCCTCTGAGCTTTCCAGCTCATCCTACAATTTTTCCATTCCTCGTGAAGAAATAGCAGATCAGTGAACCTTGCAAAAACTTCAGCAAATCTCCAACAAATATTTCATTTGTAGCTAAGTTAGCTTGGATCATTTTTTATAGCTTTATAAGCATGTTAGGTATGAGCATCAATGTTATATTTTTGTATTATGCTACTGATGTGGCTTCTGATAAGTAATATGAAGTTGTGGACCAACTCTGTTCTGTTGAGAATTGATAGCAAAAGTTGTAGAAATTCTCTTCGTATATGTTCAGGATTTCTCTTTTGTTAATATGGTATTGTGTTAGTAATAAAATTGTTGGATGTTGGAAGACCTTTAGATAGATTTTTATGAGGAAATTGTATAAGTTGGGAGTTTTGTATGTATGGTTTGTATTGTTGGTTTTCAGGTCTTTTGAAAATTTTATAGAAGTATTGACAGTAGAGAGAAAAGGAAGAAAAAGGGATAAAATGTGATCTGAAACTTCAAAGAATAAACTAGATTGATCTAGGCAGAATTTGATAAAATTGTCTTCATGAAAGTTGTATATCTTTTTCTTAACTTTCTAACGATATAAAGTTTATAATTTTTGGAGCTTGGAGAAGAAAGTTATGATGTTTTGAAGTTGGTATATGCGACTAGAAAGTCACGATTGTGCCAAACCTCGAAATTTTGCTACTGTACATTAAAAGTCGCAATCATGCTAACTCTCCTTTGTCTTTATCTATCACAGCCGTGACAAATTTTATGCACGATCGTGACAATTGCTTCTTCCTAATTCTTCTTTTTATTCATTAATTCATAAGATGATTTATTTGTTTTGCTCCCTATTTTTGACTTCTCATTATATTATTAATTTTATTATTATTTGTTTATATTAAAAAGGGTCTTTTCATGACTTCTTTTAATTTATTTTCATGTCAAATTTATTCTAGGCTATTTATTTTAATTGTTTGTGTATTTTTTTTTACTCCTACCAAGGAATTAAATTCTTTTTATTTTGATATTACTTTTATTTATAATTATTTTTATTTTAAAAATACTCCAATTTTGGCGCCTTGACGCCATGATATAGGATCCGAGGCCCAGGGACAACAGTTTACTTTTTAACTATTATTAATGATCATTCCCAAGTTGTATGGGTGTATTTATTACTTGAAAAGAGTGAAGTAGCTCAAATAATTAAGAATTTTTGTATTATGGTTAAACACTAGTTTCGCAAAAAAGCCAAGGTGGTAAAAAGTGAAATGGAATTTTACATCAAACTTTTATAGTAGGAACAATGCACAAAACGTACAAGTAAAGAGAAAGCCTAGGCATGTATTGAATGTCATCAAAGCTTTAAGATTTCAAGCTAACTTGCCTATAGGATTTTGCGGAGAGTATGTGATGACTACCACTTACCTGATCAATAGAACTCCTACTTTACTTCTTACTAGGAAAACCTTTATGAAATTCTCTTTAGAAAATCTCATTCTTTGGCAAATTTGAGAGTGTTTGGATGGTTATGTTATACGCATCATTTGGGAAGAGACAAGGACAATTATGGCGGGTTGAAAGAGTATTTTGTTGGGTATCCTTATAGAAAGGGAGGGTAGAAGGTCTTTGATATTGATATAGGAGAATGTTAAATTTCATAGGATGTGGTGTTTCATAAGAATGTGTTTCCTTATGCTTTTGATATGAATACACACACTGATCTCGATACAAGTTTATTGTTAAAAAATACTGGTAATGTAATTGTTAATGATTTTGATGAGCTAGCTAAGAAGACACAACTTGATCTTGGAACTCATGATACTATTAAGATACGACAAAGAGATGGAGATAGTGCACATACACCTAATAATGTTGCGGTTGAGAGAGAGACATAAGGTGCTTAATAACTTGATGGTGTTGTTTGTGAGGGCTAGTAGTGGATCCAACCAGAAGGTGAAGAAGGGAGAGGGAAAAGAAATTACTATCCCTCCGTATTATTGTGTGACTTTATGACTTACAATGTTTGATGCCTTCAAGACCCCAAGTATGCTTACTCAAACTCAACGTCAATATCCTCAGGTATGACTCCTTATTCAATAGCTAATTATGTGATGTGTTGTAACTTCTCTTCCAAATATTTATATGTATACAGGCTACCCAAGAATAGTAACATTTGGAGAAGTTAGTGAAAACACTTATTTTATAGTTTTTTACCAAATTATAATTTTTGGCTAATTATTTGTTATTTGTCCATAATTATTAATAATATATTATTTTTATGATGTTTTATAGATGGGTGGAAGTCAATTTTAATTATTCGAACCAAATCAAGTTTCATAAAATACAAATACTCAAACATCAACCATAAATAGGAAGAGATTCAAAGTAAGGGCAAAAAAATCAACTATAAGAAAATCTCAAGTTAATGATGGTGAATCTATAGCAAAATGAACTATGTTCGAATATTATATTGAGATTTGTATATGGATTTGAACTTTGTATTGTGAATTTGGATATGGATTTGAACTTTTCATTGTGATTTGGATATGGTGATAAATTGTATTTTGCAAATTGGCTTGTTATGATCGACATATTTATGTTTTGCAAATTAGTATGTTATGTTATGTTTTGCAAATTGATATGTTATATTGTGTTATGTTTTGTAAATTGATATGTTATGTTGGATTGGTTTATTTGTATTTTACAAATTGGTATATTGAGTTGTGTTCTGTAAATTGGTATATTGTGTTGTTTTTTGGAGATTGATATATTATGTTGAATTGCTATATTTTTCTTTTGCAAATTGATATATTATGTTGATATTTTAACAAATTTGCATATTTGGTGATGTTAAAGGGATTCATATATTATATTGGATTTCTATGTTTGTCTTTTGCAAATTGGTATATTGTGTTGGTATGTTAATAAGTAAGGCATATGCCATAATGCACCTTTATAACCCTTGAGGACCTATCACACAATTGTATTTTAATAATCAATAAAGTATCAAAATATGAATAATAAAGAAAAAATTTGAAATATAGATATTTATAAATCCATTAAATGCTCCCGAAGTACATAACTATGAGTTTTAATAACCTCGATATAAACATAACTATGAGTTTTAATAACCTGGATGTAAACTAATGAGATATAAGCAAACTAAAGCTTTGTCATAAAGAATGATGTCTGTTAAGATGCATTATCTGCTAACAATAAATATTCATATAGAACCTACAAAACAAAAATAAAAACACATATCAAACTTATATGAAAGCTCAAAATGTTTATGAATTACTATATAAACTCACCTCTTGCGTGCAATAATGAATCTTACAGATAAAAGGCTTATCCCATCGTACAAAATATATCTAGCAACATTTTTTACAATAACAAAACCTTAATTCTTTTACCAAGACCACATAATTGTAAGACATCTACAATTTAAATGATCATTATTCAGTTATGTAACATTAAAATCATATAAGCTATGAATGAAATAATCATATAATGTGTTGATAAAAATATAAGGGCAATACTTACATTTGATTAAACATCGATCAATATTAGGCTTAGCTCTTGATATCCATAACTTCATCTTACTATTACAATTGGGATAATTAATATAGGGAATCTTAAAATTACTAAGAATACTGATATCCATATTATATACTAATATAATAACAAAAATTATCAATCTTAGTGTACAATATAATAACAAAAATTATCAATCTTATTGTACCGTTGAACATAATGCCTTCTCTTGGTAAAATTGAGAGTATTTCCTTTCAGCTTATGCTAAAATGTCGAAATAACAATAAATATCATTCTTGAATATGTTAATAACATCTTCACACTTTTCCTATGTCAAGTATATTCCAGGTGCATGTGCAATAAAAGTCACATATATTTTATTTGCAACCAATTTCTCCTAGAATACACTTGATGTAGTTAAATATGATTAAAATACTTTGTTTCAAAAACTTACTAAGCATACTTGATAATCAATGGCAATTTAGAAGTAGATTACAATAAACAATGTACAAGTCTTTATATAGCAAAAACAACCACGAAAAATCAACTCGAAATTTCGAGTTCATGATTTGAAATAACTAATAGTTTGAAACAAATGAAGGCATAAATTTTCTACTGCTGTCATTCTGTAAAGATGACAAAATCAATGTCTTATCTCAAGACATCAAAGAAGAATGTTACTTTAATAGTTTACCATATTATGTTACGAGAGTGTTTCAAATTCTATACTTTTAAGTGCAATAATATCAACTTCTAAACCTAGGTTATCTTATGGAAATAATAAACAAGATTAAGCTCAGAATGAGTGAACAAATGAAGGAAATAATAAGCCTAATAAATCATTGAACAAATGAACGAAGTGCTTATAATTACATATAGAAACTAGACAATCACAATAGGAGCTCCACAATCAATAAGAAAGGAAGTAGAAATAGAAAATGTACCGAAGATGAACAAGCAATCATAATCAAAAGCTCCACAGCCAGTGGGAAAGGAAACAAAAATAGATAATGTATCAAGCTCTACAGTCAATGTGGTGTGCTACATCAACACCGAGAACGAGAAACTTAACATCGGCCTATTTTTGCAACAAATTGAAAGTTCACGTATTTTATCGTCATTAAGTATTAAAAAATTATCGTTTTGTGTTACATCAACACCATTAACGATAAACTTAATGTCACTTTTTAAACTTCGAACTAATATTACTCTTTATCTTATTTGGTCTTTATTCTTATTATTTTTCATTTATTTCTTTTTTTTTGCAAATATTATAATTTAAAACAAATTAACTCTATTTCCCACCTTCTTATATTTTTTATATCATATTTTTTTGTATACTAACAATCTAAAATTTATATTTCTACTATTAACAACATCTAACATATATTATTATTATTATTATTATTATTATTATTATTATTATTATTATTATTATTATTATTATTATTATTATTATTATTATTGTTATTGTTGTTGTTGTTATTATTGTTTTAGTTGTTAAGTGGTAGTAAAATATCACTTTCTACTTTCATTATTATTAGTATTTTTTAATTTCATTATTTGATAATAGTCTTATCAATACTATTTTATATGTTATTCATATAATACGTTATAGATATTTGGTAAAATGATAAATAAATAAATTAAATAGAAAATATATTCAGTTTAAAGAAGAATAGATAGTTATTATAGTTATTACCAAATCATAAAATAATCAAATATTACAAAAATATGAAATACTATAATATTACATAAGATTATTAAGAAAAAAATTAAAATTATATATAAACAATTGAAAATTTTTTCAAGACTCTAAATACTCTTCAAAGATTGTAGTTCATTTCTTCATTTATTATTGATATTACACTCATTTTATTAAACAATAAATTTGTCTTTTTAACTCACAGATTTATATATTAGGCCATCCAAATTTTGGTTCGAATCAATATGGTCAAATTAAATTTTGAATTAGGGTTTAGTTCGACTGAACAGTCTGCATCACCTTCAACAAAATGACGTATTTTAAGAAACCTTTTTAAAACTAAAAGTTAAATACATTGGACCATAAATTAACCGATAAGAAAAGACATTTAAGGTTTAAAATGTTCAATTGATATTAAATCATCATAAAACTGATTAAAAATTAAATAAAATTTAAAAATTTTAAAAAAATGATTAAAGAGAATTATCTTTTCCAATTGAAAAAATTAAAATTTAGTTAAAATTTGTTAAATACAAATTAATTGATTTATTTTAATTTATAAAAATTGATTAATTTATTTGTCGATTATTTAATACATTTGTCAAATTTTAATAGTAAAAATTATTAAATAAAATCTGATTGAAAAATTAAAAATTGGCCGATAACGTTAAATTGCCGGATCGTAATTTGACGACGTTCCCAGTCGCTGGTCACACCATCGCCGCGACATTCCCACCCTCATTACCTCTCATTTTGGGCTACTCTGCTTGTGGGTCCCACCGCATCTTCCACGTGGAACAGTTGAGATCCTCTGGATATCCAACAAGGCTACTTTCGCATTTATTAGGAACTAAAGTATCTTTAGGGCTTTTTAAGTATTAAAATTAAAAAAAAAGTACTTCTAAAATTAGTTTTTATTTAATGATACGGAAAAATATGAATTTTAAATCTCAAATTTTTAGTAAATATTTTGAGAAAGTAATACTCTTTCACGCAAGTGAAATATTATTCATCTTTGTTGCATGAAAGACATAAGTGTAAGTACGTGAAAACAAACCATTTTCATCACAAGAAAGAATAATTAACGGTCAAAAAATGTATACAGGGGAGGAAACGACAATGGTGTTATAAAACGTAGTGGGATACGGATGCAGTCTCCTCTAAAGTCGCCGTCATGGTCAGGGACAGTGTTCGCTTCGCACTCGTTGAAAAAATTCTTCACGACAAACTCAAATACTAAAGTCCAACGTTTCCAAGGACAGGTTTTCATAAGAACCTTCCTCTCTTTCCACTCGCCACGCGCCTCCATTTACCTCCCACGCGCCACCTCCTTTGCTCCACACTCCTTTATTTTTTTTTCTCTTTTTTGCGCCTCTCTCTCTCTCTCTCTCTCTCTCTATTAACAAAAAGCTTTGGCTTTCCATTTCTAATCTTTTCTTCTCCCTTTCTACTTTCCATCTTCTTCTATCCCTTCGCCTTTCTACTTTTTGTTTTCTCTCTCCAATCACTTCGGCTGCCACCCACTTCAACACTTCAACTGGATCTTATTTTCTCATTTATGGGTTTGCTTAAGATCTGGGGTTGGTGCGAGTATTTATGAATCCACAGATTCTGATGATTGCAAGATGGGCGGAGTCACCTCATCAATAGCCGCGAAGTTTGCCTTTTTCCCTCCGTCCCCACCGTCGTACACGGTGGTGGTCAACGATACTTCCCAAAGCGGCGGAAAGCTGTACATACCGGAGGTGCCGAGGAAGGATGAGGTGGACGTCCTCAAACTTCGGACTCGCCGTGGAAATGATATCGTGGCCGTACACATAAAGCACCCGAGGGCATCAGCTACTCTTCTCTATTCACATGGTAATGCCGCCGATTTGGGTCAGTTGTTTGAACTCTTCGTCGAGTTAAGCAATCGCCTTCGCGTTAATCTCATGGGGTATTAACCATTAATTCTCTCGGTCTCTCTCTTTATCTAGTGCTGCTTTGAGTTGATTTGCTTTCATAGTTTTAACCTTTAATTGCTGTAAGTCAAAAGCAATTGGCTTGCTTTTCTTGATTGGTTGTTGCTGTATGGATTCGATGTTCCCAGGGACTGGTTAAATGAAGTGTTTTCAATTGGTGATTATAAAGGGAAGTTGTGTTTTTGTTAATTGTTATGGAAAGGACGTGGCTGCGAATATGTCCAGTTAAAATATGATTGGTGGTGCTGTTGTGATGAAACCTTGTTTGCATCTTCCTAGTGTTAGTAGCGGAGAGTGAAGTCAAGAACTTGATGATTAGCAGAGAAAATTTAGGCCATTGCTTACAAAATAATTATATTCATTATAGCGGTTGGTACCAAGGAATTGTACAATCAGAAGTTACTGCTCACTTGAAAGATAAGACTTGAGTCACTGTTTCAAAGCCGTATCATTAAGCTATAATAAAACTTTATGTTCCATTTCTTGGCTGTCTTAGGCTATGTTTAGTTGGAGATTTAATAATGGAACGGAATGAAATGTAATATCATTTCATTGTTTGGGAGGAGAATTTATAATGAAATGGAATGGGATGGAATGGAAGAAGAGGATTTCATATTACATCCCATTCTATCCTAAACAGTAAAAATTAAAAACCTCCAATTTGAGGAGTTTAGGATGGAATGTAAAATGATAAGCAACTTTGCACTATAAGACATTATAAACTCTTCATCCAAACAACATTTCACTATATTATATTATGAACTCTTCTATCCTTTCCGAATAATATTTTTTTAATATTACATCTATTTACATTCCATTCCATTATAAATCATTCCATTATGTTTCTTTCCATTAAAAACTTTATGCTCAACCAAACATAACCTTAAAGAGAATCTTTTGTTCTTGCAAGAAATTGTTTTTACTTATTTGCGCTTCACATGGGGTAAAGGACTGGCAGTTTTAAATGGTTCTTCAGGTAGGTGCTATTGTTGTGGTGTTCGTGCCATGTTGAGCTATCAATGACTGTAAATTCCTAGGATAAATATTAGTTGATTCATTTTCCTGCCATTGCTTACACTAACTGTCCCGTTGTGCTTTAGAGGGATGAATTTTTTTTCCGTTCATTGATAGGCTTTCTCATTAAATTAAACATGGGATGGTGTGTTCTGCCTTTCAGCAGCATGGGTGTTGAATCATCAATTTTTTCTTCAGTTATATATTTTCTTTGAGGCTGGTTGAAGTTAAAAGTATTCTGTGGTTCAATGGGCTGCAAAGTATCTACAAAAGATCTGGTCTGCCAGATTAAGTTTACATTCACATGTCTTGTTCTGTGTCACATGTATTGGATTATTATCCACTGCAGGTTTATGTTTTAATAATGGTAGCTATGAAGAAAAGTCCATTTCTTTTATCTCTTAGTTTTCGAAAAGGTTATGCTGTCTGACTTGATTACGTTAATGATATAGCTAACAAACGCGAGACTGCACATGGATATTTGATTTGAATGTATCTTGTGCACGGTACCGTTTGCATCAAAGAAGCATGTAGTTCCGACATTTTGCATGTATTACTTGAATTCAATATTATACTCCTCTTTAAATGAGTAAATTTTTGTTTACCATTGGCAGTATCTCGAGGAGCTAAATTGGTCATATAATTGTGAATAACTAGATTCTAAGGAAAGTCCAATCAAGCAATTCAATGTCAAAATTGATTTTCTTCCTCGATTCTCATGATATGGTCTGGTTTGACAGTGGTAAATAAATATAATGATCTATACGATCTGTATGGAAACCTAAGATTCAATACAATCAATCCTTTCATGATATTGAGATGGATTATGTAACATATTAGGTATTAGCACTTAGTTGCTTCTCCTTGTTATTCACTTTGCTGCAAGTTCCTATTTGTGTGGTTTGTTAGTTGATTTCTCCTTTTCTGTTGTCAATTCAAAGCTGTTTAGTTTGAAGTCTCAGCTTCGCTTAATGATTTCTAAGTCACTTGTGTTAACTAATAACTATGCCTGGTGACTATGCATAATTTGTCATCTTACATATTATTCCACAAATGTCTTGCTTTACTGCTTGATATATAGTTACAACTTCATACTCCAAAAACTGTAAAGAGACACAGCTAATTGTTTTGGTGGTGACCTCATACATCTGATAGCACCAAGTGTTAAAACCTACCCCTTATTTGACTTTGTCAGTTGTGCTAATGGGAAAATGGCCTTTGGAACTCACACATACACATATCGATGGGAAAATATGGAAATTTCAAGCTGGTGTTGTTAATTGCTGCATAGCAATTTAATCTATGACTAAACAAATACCATAAAGCAAAATAGATAGTATTATGTTAAGGCATACAAAGAAATGAAAATTCATGAAACTTACATTTAAAACATCAATTGAAATTCAGAGTTTTATTTTATCATTGTGATTCCATTCATGCGCATGTTATGTGAACCCTTGCTCTTTCAATTATATGTGTCTGCTAAAGTACATCCCTGCTGTACCTTGATAACTTATGAATGCTATGCATTGTGTGATGACCTATACTTACTAGCTTTTATCAAAGAATTACTTCTAGATTCTGCTTATGTACAAATACATGCTCTTTCTGCTTTTCTTTTAAGCTAGGAATTTTATTTTTAATTCCCATACTTTCTCTCTTTTATTGGTTGCTTTTGCTATATGGCAAGGGCTGCAAACAAACTGCATTGGGCTTCAACATGTTCAGGCTCGGCTCATTTTAAAAATTGATGTTGAAGTGCAGTTTGAGCTTGATTTATATTGGTGCACAGAGGATCAAGCTCAGCTCGTACAACAAAAATAATGATTGGGCTTGCCTTGGTTATTATGTATGAGTTTGAGATTCTTATGAAACTTGTTTAAGCTAAGCTTCACTTGGAAAATATATTAAATTGAGTCTGAAAATCTGATGTATAATGTTAACTTAAATTAACTTAATACCAAACTTAGAAATGAGCCTATAAATGAACAATTTGTTAAGGGTTGCTATGTTCAAGCTTGGCTCTTTTTTATTAACAAAACCAAGAGGTATGGTTCCAATTTATTTATTTTTATAAATGAACTTTTGTTTGAGCTGTGCACCTAGCTTTAATTGTGCACCTTATTATTTTGGTAGCCTACATATGGCTAAAAAGTTCATATAGCAATTATTTGAAACTGTGTGCTATTGACAGATTAATAATGATTCCTAGATCTGTGGACACATTGTATCCTCCTAGTAAACTAAAGATACTAGAACTAATGGTCAAGCTTGTATTATGCTTTCTCTCAATCTCCCTCTCTATAATTTGTTTATTGATATAACAAATTTCTAATTGTGTATCCTTGCTTTCTTCCAGGTACGATTACTCAGGCTACGGACAATCAAGTGGCAAGGTTTAATAGCAAGTTCATTTTCATAACTTCTAATAATGACAATAGAGTCATAAAAAAGATAATCTTGGGTGCATCTTAGCTTGGAAAGTTTTTAACTTGCTCTCAATGATCAGTTTTATACATAATACCTAAATGTTGGCGTTTAATTTTACATGATACTAGTGGTAATGATCTTACTGTTTCTGTGACCTGAAATTTTTGTAAAGGTGAGAAAAACTACTGCTGATGGAAATTTTGTTTCCTTTCTTGATTTTCATAATTAGTATTTTTGTCCATGATTTTATTTGATGACTCCATGGATTAACACTGAATGTTGTTAATTCATTCCTTATTTGAACAATTAACAGCTAGTGCATGAACAGAGGAGTATAGACTGGCTCTTCTGCACATTTGGAGTAGCCAGTCAAATGGCAAAGAGCATCTTGAATTTACTTGAATTTTTGTTTCATTATTATGTGCCCCAGAACATTTGAGCAATTATGGGGTGTGAATGTAGGAGCGTGGATTGCCAATAACCATCAAAATAGCAAAGACTATTTTTACACTAGCATACTTTATTGTCTTAGTTTGCATGTAAGTCGATATGTGCATTTATTATAAAAGAAAAAAGATAAATGCAGTTCAATTAACAGGAAACTTTGTCTTGAATCAGCCAACTGAATGCAACACATATGCAGACATAGATGCTGTGTATAAATGCCTCAAGGAGCAGTATGGGGTTAAAGATGACCAATTAATACTGTATGGGCAGTCTGTGGGTAGTGGACCCACAATTGACCTTGCTTCACGATTACCAAACTTAAGGGGTGTGGTTCTGCATAGCCCGATTTTGTCTGGGATGAGGGTGTTGTATCCAGTGAAGAAAACATACTGGTTTGATATTTACAAGGTAAAATCTCTTGGCACTTCATTATCTAGCAATGTTCTTATCTTCATAAGAACTTACCTTACTTTTTGCATTCAGAATATTGACAAAATGGGTATGGTTAACTGTCCCGTTCTCATAATTCACGTAAGTGTTCTCTCCTTTCTCCTCCATGTTTTGTCTCCTTTTCTGGCTGTTTCCTCTCATCTTCATCTCTCAAAGTAACAGTTATATCAACTAATTTGAGTAGGTTATGCAACTTTGTTTTGGATGTTTGTTATGGCATTTCTATATTGTAGATTAGCGGGAAAAGAAGACAAAAAACTGGCTTCAAAACAATGAGAGAATTTGGTTGTTGGAAGATAAATTTTAAGATTTATATAGTCTGAAGGCCTTGCCGGGAATGGGATTAATTTGCGAATGTTATAGCATTCCGTCAAAAAATCTACATAAGTTCCATTTTTTAAAGTCTAGTTCTCTTTATTCTTGGGATGGACTACAGCATGGATGTAACTGTATGCTATAACAACTTTCAAGAAGTTGATATGGCAATAGGTATTTAAATAGGTGGTTGCAGGACGATGCTGCAGCTATCATTTACAACAATTAAAAAAAATTTAAAGGTCATACGATTGCATAGCAGATATCTCACGAGAAGTCAAAGCTGAGTTAATTGTAATAGTTACTCATGGAAGTATATACATCTGTTCTATGTCTTCCATTTCCATGGAAATTTTCTGCGAATACAAACTATTACATGCTGCACCTTCGATCCTTGGAGATATTTAAATCTAAATCACCTTTTGCATGAAACTACGGACAAAGTACATAATGTGACTTGACTTGATGATATCCCTAGATATAGGAAATGGTATTACTGCTACTACTACTTTTCAATCTTCAGGGAACAGCAGATGAAGTTGTAGATTGCTCCCATGGGAAGCAGCTGTGGGAACTCTGCAAAATGAAATACGAACCATTGTGGATAAGTGGAGGTGGACATAGCAATCTTGAACTTTATCCAGAATTCATCAAGCACCTAAAGAGGTTCGTGTTATCACTAGGTAAATCAAAATCTGGTACTAATGGTTCTAAGAGAGCAGCAGTCGAGCCTGAAAATGAGAGCAAATCATCTGATTGTGGAACCTCAGATACATTTGAATTGGTTGCTGACCTTCCTGAAATTTCTAGAAATAGTTTAGATAGTAGACTTGAAAAGTCTAAGAAGCCAAATAAACCTGAGAAGTCCCGGATGAGCACCGACCGTGTTGATAGATTTAGGAGAAGAAAAGGGTTGGTTTGGTGATTACTTGTGCAAAGTGAGCTACGTCAATAAAGTGCACGTCTTTGTTCACTTGAGAAAGTAACTTATCTTGTCACACTAGCTGTTGTAATCTGTTAACAAATCCACCTGCAAATCATTGGAGTGTAATTTTTGCATGGATGGCCAACACATTTGTATGTTTAGAACCCAACTCATATGTCACCAATATTTGTATTTCGAGTCCTGTAAAAACATCAGCTCATTATATGTGATTGTGCCTTCCATTTGTTACGTGTTTTTGGGTGAAGGTTTGCAATTCTTAACTTATTCTGGAGGTGATGCTTTAGCGGCTATGAACCCTTTAGTGGTATATGAGAACTTCTGAACACGCATACCCCTTTGTTGTATTAACGTTGGTGTTGGTCTTTCTTGTTTTTTGTTTTTCTTATTTTCTCCTCTTTAGAATAATCACTCTTATTGACGTTGGTTCCAAATGATGAAGGTCCTCAAAGTTGTACGTTCATTTTGCTTGACCCTAGGCATTACCCTAAATTTGATAAACTAAAATGCTATATTGGCCCCTTTATGAATGCTTATTGAAAACTTTTACCTGTTTGATCGTAACAGTCGATAAATATGTTTGGTAAATGATTGTGTCCAGTTAATTTTTTAAAAACTCTCTCTCCACCGGCGTTTAGTCCTGATAAAAATTATGTATTCATAACGATGAGGTGATTCAACTCCCTAGAATCTAAATCTAACACCCTTTTGTGGGTCTCTTGATTTGAGAGGCCACTCATGAGTTCTGAGATTTTTAGCAGAAAAAACAACAATAAGTAAATACAACTGCAAAAAAACTCGTGTTCTCCTGTAGCTTCTTCAGGCCTAATGAGCACTAGATCTGAACTACTTCATTGCCATTTCCATTCTTAAAGGTCTAACCTTTTCCTATTTCAGGTTAATCTTTTGAGAAAGTGCGATTGATTCTCCTTCATCTTTTGTCAAGAATTATTCATTTGACTTTGTCATGAACGGAAAGATTCAAAGATCTGGTTTTGGTTTTGCTAGAACAAGTAAAATCTAAATTCTTTCTATAATATTTAACAAATATATTAAGATATAAGACTCACGTTGTTATATTTTTTTAAATCATACCTTCATAAGTTATTTTACATATAAATAGTTAATATTAAATAGTTAATTTTATTAAACATCTCTAACAAATAGCTGATATTATCTGCTAATTAAATCAACTGATTATATCAACTATTAACTAGTTACTAATAAAATCAACTAAGAATTAATATAATCTTTTGATTGTCAAACAAGTCATTATCCATCAAGCAATTTTGACAATCATTATCCATCAAGCAATTTTTTTCCTATTTTGGGTTGCGAATGGGTACTCACTTACACTCTCGTTGGAGGTGAAATTGTGTGGGGAAACACTACAGAGAATAGGTTGTTAATTACCTTCATACAAATATGAATAAGTAACATACCGTCTCAGAATTAAGACCTAATTGTTCTTATAATAAAGATATCCCCACAATCAGAGCCTCTGTAGGGATAAAACTATTCAACAATATCCCAGGGTAAGCTGCAGACTAAATTGAAGTAGAAACGCAGTCTACACCCGCTACTGCTCTATTGCCCGAAAGAATCTAAAATTTGGAG
This sequence comes from Erythroxylum echinodendron, assembly GCA_027575705.1. Taxonomy (NCBI): domain Eukaryota; kingdom Viridiplantae; phylum Streptophyta; class Magnoliopsida; order Malpighiales; family Erythroxylaceae; genus Erythroxylum; species Erythroxylum echinodendron. The sequence goes on along the minus strand of JANZXR010000002.1, from coordinate 17,831,193 downwards.
ATGTCCAAAACCTGTCCCTAAACTACACAAAAAATAAACGGAAAAGAAAAGAGATTAGGGAAAGAACACGAAACATTCTGGTACCAGAATTCTCATATTTCAAATGAGAAACAGCTATCATAGTGGAAGAGAAAGTATTAAGGTGAAATGGTGGAGGAGGTAGATGGCAGTTGGAGGAGTGGATGAGCTGCGGTAGACAGGCAGGGCTCGGGTGGAGCTTGCAAAGATTCAACACTTCCTTCCAACATCTCTACCACTTTTGTCATCGATGGTCGACCAGATGGTATTGTCTGTATACACCAAAGACTCACTAATATCAATTTTCTTACTATTCCTTCTTCTTCTGACGACATGGGCCCAAGAACTCTGAGATCACGCCCTCCTTCTACTAGCTTGTAAATCCAATCTGGGAAATACATCTCACTCGTGTTCGACACAACGTCCTTGATGTTTTGTCTTCCACCCATCATCTCTAGAATCAGCATGCCATAGCTATATACGTCGGACTTGTGGGACACTGCTCCAAGGTTTCTGGAATATACCTCAGGAGCCATATAGCCTACGGTTCCTCTTGGAGCCACCAACGACACTTCGCTCCTTCTCCTTTCGCACAGTTTAGCCAGCCCGAAATCAGATATTTTGGGGCACAAATTCTCGTCTAAGAGGATGTTTTGTGGCTTTATGTCGAAATGAAGTATCCTGGTACTACACCCTTGATGCAAATATTGGAGGCCTCGGGCAATTCCAAGTGCGATTTGGTGTAAAGTTTCCCAGTCCAAGCAGGGCTTGGTGCGAGTTGGTTCGTCATAGTAGATGAACTTGTCCAGCGATCCTTTGGACAAAAACTCGTAAATAAGTGCTCTTTTGGTTTTTCCATAACAAAAGCCTACGAGAGCAACAATGTTAACATGAGCAGTCCTGCTAATGCTGGCAACTTCGTTTATAAAATCCTCCCCGTCACCCGTAGATTCCGACAAAATTTTGACTGCTACAAGACGACCATCCGACAGTGTTCCCTTGTAAACGCTGCCATAGCCCCCTTGCCCCAATTTTAATTTGAAAGAGTTGGTCATGTTCTTTACTTCCCAATAACTATACCTTCTCACGCCTATACTTCCATACTTATCCATGAATGCCTCTACCTTCTGATGATCATATTTCCTCCCATTTCTACCATATTTCCAAGCAAACCAACAAGCTAGGATGGACGAGAATGTTACAATGCCACCAATTCCTGCATTTATTAGTAAATAAATAATAATAATGAAAATGTTAATTCCAATAATCGTTAAATAATAGATTTTACGGGTTTTTAAGTTTAATGCTTCCCAAATTTTGGGATGAAACTCTTGGTTAGAACTTTAACTTATCTAACTAGATTTGTAAGTTTGGGATAGAGAGCTGACCTGCTAGCAATTTCCACTTCAACGAAAAGCCTGCATCATAATCACGATGTTATTTTATGCATTTTGGACCAGTCCAAACTTGATTATATATATGATTACTAGAGAAATAAATATGCATATTGCGTTTAATTAGGATTGTTTTATAGAACAATGAAATAAAATATATTTGGTAAATTTAAGACATACGATTAAATATGGCAATTGTGATATACGTAAAACAAAAATTTAACAATTGTGATAAAAAGGTTTCTAACTTCTTGCATAAAAATGTCCTCAAAATTATTTCTAATGCTTATTATTAAGTCTTTGTCCTTGTTCTCAGCACTTGACCATTATCAAAAAGCAAAAGGCGATCCTTGGATCCTTTAATGAACTAATCTTTTAACATTAAATTACTAGTAAGTAAAAAACATTAAAACTATTAATACGAATGACTTTTTAGTCTATTATTCCTTGTTTTCGCCGTTCCAAATTGGGTGCTAGAGATAGAGCCACCTTAATAGACTAGTACACTAGTTTTATATTCTTTGTGAAGCCACATAATTAAATTACACTAGACCAGCAAGTCAAAAGAAATTAATATCGCTTGAATAGTACTGAGTTGCACTTTGATCTCCTAGTTACATGCGTACCTGAACTATTAGAACCTGAACCTGATGATGAGGAACAAATGGTTGATCCACTGGGACAATAGCAAATAAATTCATTAGAGGTAACGTTATAGCCACAAGCTCCACCGCCATCGACACAGTCGTTGCAGTAAGAATAATTGTGTGTTGTCCATCTGACCTCGAATCCTTGTCTCAAGTCGTTTTCCAAACCTGTTATGTTGATCGAAGCGGCAACACTAACTGATACAGGCACATACACGCTCTTATAGCATGAGCCAGGGCCAAATACTCCTGGTTGGGCGTAACCACCTTGATACTGGGCCCCATTCACGTTGCAGTTGAACAGCAAAGGGGATTGCATTAGGGAAAAACAACCGTAGACAAACGTAAGGTTGGTATAACCATTAGCAAACTCGAAAAACTGAGGATCAAGGGTTGTGTTCACGAACTCAGGCGGGCAGATTCCATCCGCGAAGTCCTGTCTGGCAATTCTGAGGATTTGAGAATCAGCAGTTATCTGCAGAACCTGATAAGTTACGTTGTTAAGTTTGATGGTGGTGGTATCGTTCCTGCAACGAAGCTCGAACTCAGGAATCCCACAGCCAGAAGGTCTTTGATTACCCCAGAAAGGATAAGTTGCGTCAAGATTCCCACAAACATACCCAGTGCTACAATTGGAGTATGAGTCACAAAAACATGAAGGAATGTTCTTAACAACAATCAACAACTCAATAACCAAGATGGTTGAGAGGGTAAGAGAAGAGTGGATTGAGAATGCAGGCATTGGGAAAGCAGGTGTGGCACAGAATTCCCATGAAGTGCCTTGAGAAGGCTAAAGTTATGAATTAGGAGAGGACAAAGTCGGAGGAAGACTCCAAGAGTTGACGGAAAAGTGGTACATCGCTCTCCTACGTCCTAACTATTTTTCTCTGCTATTGTTTCAACTCATAACGCGTTGCTTTGACTTCAAATGTAGAATTATCAGTTTTTATTTGTATGATTTTCACATTAGAAAAAAGAAACTATACTCATTTTGTTTAAGATTATAAATTAATTTTTATTTAAAATTTTTAAAAAAGTATTTATCATTATTCCCAAATAAAATTTGAATATAGCATATTTAAACTGTCATTGATATTTTTTATATATGTAAAGAAAAAATTTGAAACATTTGGTTAATCTTTTTAATATATAGTAAATATTTTAAATACATAGAAGGAAAATTTTCAAAATAAAATAAAAATTATATATTTAAATTTAAAACTATAACTTCCTTGTTGCAAAACTATCCTAATTATTCACAATTGAACACATTCCAAGTATAATACCTCTGCCTCTTAACCCTATCATACTCAAAGTCAATGGTTGTCTCCTACAGGCCTCATCAGCTTTCTTCCTCCATACTCTATCCTGACTCATTCTGGGTGAATGTGATTGCTAAACCTTTTTGATCATTTATTTACACAGCAGATGGATCATCATCTTCGCATCTTCGTCCAACTTCTTCTCCTTTCTCCTACCGGGCTTGTCTTGTTTGTTGGCAGCAACTTGCCAACAACACTTTCTTCTGACAAAACCTACCCATATTGCCATAGAAGCTTTTCTTGTGGTGTCCTTACCAACATTACGTACCCTTTCAGTGGCGGTCAGCGACCAAACTACTGTGGTTTACCTTCTTTCAAGCTTACTTGCCTCAACAATACCATCACTGAGATAAGCATAGAGACGGTGATGGAGTCGTACCATGGCAGTTTTGGAGTAAACACGGTGTCAGAGAACACTTATCGAGTGCTTGACATTGATCAAACAAACAAATGGCTGAGGCTAGCTATACCAGATCTGCATGAAGGCATATGCCCTCAACATTTCTTTAATTCCACTTTCAGAAGCCCTTTTGCTGTTGGAGACCAAGGAGAGTTGACTCTATTCTACGGATGTTCCTCCAAAGAAGTTCCGCGCATGTCTCAGAATCAGACTTTCACTTGTAACAGTAACGAGCATTCAAGCAAGGCCTATTTTATAACTGGGGCACTCCCCAGTGACCCGCTTGTCTCTTTTCCTATCTGCAACTTGAGCGTACAGGTCCCCATTGCTAAAAGCACTGAGAGTAGGCTTAAGGAAAACAGGTCATCTCTCCTAGAGGTTTTAAGGGATGGGTTTAGTGTGCGGTATGATGATGAATTGTACAGCTTTGATTGTATAAAGTGCATGCACTCTGGTGGGCAGTGTGGCTACGACTCCAAATTGAATTCCGCAACTTGCATTTGTGGTGATCGGATTTGTCACCAACCAGGTATTTAGATCTCGGACCATAGTCCTTTCATCCATTTCATATGCACGAGCAAAGGACATTAAATCTTTCAGGAGTCAACACAAGTGGTCTTTTCTTGATACTTAGCAAATAAACAATTCTCATTTGGTCACCATAGTTAGGATACAGGAGCATTGAATTTATTCATTGAAAGTTACAATAAGTTTAATTACGATAAAATGAGAAATGTTGAATTTAATATATTCAAAGAAGGCTCATCTTTCCAAAGTCTTCATTAGAAAAATATCTTCTGTTTAAAATAAAGGAGCAAGCATGCAAATTTCGCCAAGAGTAATGATCCAAATAGCTAGTGTTATAAAAATGGGGGTATATATAACTTGATCCCTAAGTGGGGAATTATCAACTTCAGTATCAAAACCAAATAAATCAAAGATTCTGAGTAGTTCAAGCTCAAGCTATCAAATATAACTTGAATTCTAGTACGGAGAATGCTGGGTTATTAAGGGGGAGAGATGTAGAAGAAACTGCGTTTCAACTAGCTTGCAAGCTTAGAAGTTATGTTACCTTGAATGGCTTTAGCTATAAATGATCAAGAGGAGATCAATTTTCTAACTTCCATCAGTGCTGTATTTCGTGCAGGGCCTCTTTCCAGATCACTGTGGAAAGTCCTGATAGGTAAATGCACAATTTATTGTGTTTAGTAGATATGCTTTCACCACGACAAATGATAAATCATTAGATATTCTAATATCACAATTAATTTAAGTTACCCCATAAAATGTACAACAGGCATAGGTGGATTTTTTACAATCTCTGCCATCCTAGTGTGCTACTTTGGAAGGAGAATCATCTTGAACCAAATCGTTGTTTTCTCTAAAAGTAAGGAGAAAGAAAATTATCAGAAGTTTGAAGCATTTTTAAGGAACTATGGATCTTTAGCTCCAAAAAGATATTCAGAAGTTAAGAAAATTACCAACTCTTTCAAGGACAAATTGGGTCAAGGAGGCTATGGTAGCGTCTACAAAGGAAAATTAGAAGATGGTCATCTGGTAGCTGTTAAGATTCTCAGCGAAATCAAGGACAATGGGGAGGATTTCATTAATGAAGTTGCAAGCATCAGTAGCACTTCTCATGTCAACATAGTCACTCTGATGGGATTCTGTTTTGAAAAGAGCAAACGAGCACTTGTTTACGAGTTTGTTTCTAATGGATCACTTGATAAGCATATTTATCATGATGGCCGGGAGGTGGAGGTGAACTCGTCGCTTGGATGGAAAAATCTTGAACAGATCACCATAGGAGTTGCCCGGGGGCTAGAGTACCTGCATCAAGGATGTAAAACAAGAATTTTACATTTTGACATAAAACCACAGAACATTCTTTTAGATGAAGATTTCTGCCCAAAGATTGCAGACTTCGGACTTTCTAAACTATGTCAAAGGAAAGTGAGTCACATATCAATGCTAGGTACAAGAGGAACTGCTGGTTACATTGCTCCAGAAGTATTTTCTAGGAACTTTGGACCAGTTTCTCACAAATCTGATGTCTATAGTTTCGGCATGATGGTCCTAGACATGGTTGGTGGAAGACAGCATCTTAAAAATGCCATCAGTTCTCACAGTGATGAAATGTTTTTTCCAGATTGGATTTATAAGCTGATTGAACCAGGACATGGTTCCAGAATATTTGGTAGGATGACCACAGAGGAGGAAGAAACAGTAAGAAAGATGATTTTAGTGAGTCTCTGGTGCATTCAAACAAAACCATCTGATAGACCATCGATGAAAAAGGTTTTGGAGATGTTCGAAGCAAGTGTTTCCTCCTTGCAAATCCCACCAAGGCCGATCTTGTCTACTCCAGAAGCATATGAAAATCAAATTAATATTTCCATTATGTCCTCAGAAATTTCTTCTCATGAAACATGACTACAGACAGATGAGAGAAACATTCCTTTGATGTTCCCAAGGAAGTAGTTCTCGTTTAACTTTCGCAGGTGAAATAAACTGCATCCCCAAATGAAAATAATCAAGCTTTGGAGGTGGCAAGATATGGTAAGTAATTGCCACTTTGAAAAGCCTAATACAAGAATGTCAGTCTAGCTTGCATCACAGGAAGTTCTCTAATGCCGTCTTTGGCGTTTCATTTGCACCATTCCAGGACTAGAATCGTGAAGAAAGTAGCTAAAATGGGCGCGTCAATAGAAGGTGAATAGGCAAGTAAAAATATTAGATACCGTTGTAGATTAAGGGCATAAGAATTTCTTTGAACTAACTAAAAAAGAAGTACTAATATGCTTACCATTGAGAGAGCTAACTAAAAAGAAGTACTAATATGCGTTCCACTGAGAGTCCTACAAGAATGTTAAAAATGCTTGCCAGTGTGTATCACCTGCCATTAAGCTGACTCATTGCTCTGGTTGATTTTTCTTTTTCATTTTCGCAAATCTGGTTGATTGTCTAGAACTGAAACATGTTGTTTAACGTCCTCTATCAAGCAAAAATAGTTATCCAGCTTGGTTTATGGAAAGAAAACAACATCATCTTTCCTTCACCAATACTGAACAGTACTTTTCTTACTTTAATTAGATCCCTGGCAAAGAGCAGCATGAAAAATTTTCTTTCTATTCATAATTAACGTGACCTGAACCCAATTTCTGGACATTGAAACTGCAAAAATCGTCAAACACCACAGTCAAAGATGAAATCTCTGGTGTAACATGGTAACGGACATTAAGCCCATTAAATTGGAGAAGCCAATAAAGAAGCCGAAACTTACCCTTGTACAACACCTGGATCTTGATTGTCAACAGAAGCCCAAAGTCTTTCAAAGCTGGGAACTGCGAATTTCAAAACACGTTAAATTGGAATAGATTTTTGAAGTCAAGAAGGTAGGAAATTTTCAGGAGGAGCATCTAGAACCTTGTCACAGCAAACTTTAATGCTCCAATTCTAGCCTCGCAATTATGCTGTTTATTTGAAATGCAAAATCTTCTTTGCATTAGAATTCTTCATGCATTCACACAATTTTCATTCATGCTCCGATTGAGCTCTGTCCATTCAGAGTCAAAAATAGAACTTGTTTACAAGGAGAAAGTCAATCTTTGCATTAGAATTCTTCATGCATTCACACAATTTTCATTCATGCTCCGATTGAGCTCTGTCCATTCAGAGCCAAAAATAGAACTTGTTTACAAGGAGAAAGTCAAGCTACAGAACCAAACCAGAAACAGTAGTATACGACTGTAGTACATGCAACTTAAGTCGGCATGTTAAACAATTTGAAATATTTCAAGAGCTACTTTAGCTAATACAGTAACGCAATTGTTCAGAACTAGTTGACTAATAGCTTTAGAAGACAGTTACGCACAAAAGTCACCACCTTACTGCATTTTAAAAATTCGGCACTCACTATAGTTAACCAAGAACTAATCGTGACTGAAACGTCGATCATAAAAATATGTGAGGAAGTTGAACAAACGAGTGCCTAGGGAAACAACTAATCCGTGTTTCGAGACAAAGGATGGTAAATTTTAACCATGGCAAGCTCGCTACTTTTCCAAGCCAATCTCATCTCATAATACTACAATCTTGGTCACGCCATCTTTCTCCACCTTACCAAATTTCCTCATCCTTCTAGCGTCCCAGGCAACTCCTTGTCAAGACCCAGTTCAGCTCTAGTAACCTCCTTCCCCCTCTTCATTCTCCAGTACACAACTATGTCTTCCCTCATCTACCATTCCCATCAATCCAAAATATCACCACTCCTCCAATCCAGTTCAAGCGTTCTACAACATCATCCACACTTCCCGCTATTCTAATGGGTATCCATCAAATTTTTGTTTTGACTGCCTTCTCACCCCTCGTTATGCTATCCTTTCCCGATAGAGTTTTGTGGGTCTTTTCTTGATTGGCATTCTTTGAAGGGCGGGAGTTTATGACCTTTGAGGGATTGAAGAGTTCACGGCGTCACAGAAGAATAGGGCTTTGGAATCTGAATTGAGGTCTAGCGATCAAAGAGTTAAATCGTACGTTAGATGTTACTTAATACTATTAGCGATTAGCGTATTTATTTCAAAATAATTTTTAATAAAATTAACGGATTAATATTATTTTAATATTTTTTAATATTTTTGTAAGAATTTAAATAGAATAAAAGAAATAACATTACCATTATTATCGTCATAATCAGTTCGAATCTCACACTAATACAGAGTTTAGGGAGGTCTGATAATACACAATTTTATTCTTACAGAATAAACAGACTATTTCTAATAGACTTATATGTAAATATAAAAATGAAAAAAATGTAGTATAATAATAATACAACAAAAACTACAAATAATTAATACAAGTTAAAAAGAAGTAACATCATTATTTAAAACAAAGGTTTATAATAATCTAAAAACAACATCTAATTGTGATTAAATTAGAAACAATATTATCACAAATAGTTGTCATCTCTAGCATTCTCAATTCTTCAACATCTTATAACTATTTGTAGAAACATTTTTATGTTTAAAATATATTAAAAAAATCTATTTTTGATTTAATAATTTAATTTTTCTTAATAACAAAATTTAATCTGAGTATTAATAAGTGTAATGAATGTAACCCGAAATCTTACTGCCCAGCGCAATCTTCAAATCTGACATTATAAAAAACTTTGATTACTATAAAATAATTTAGTAGTGGTTTTTGTATTTTACAATACCAAATCTAATAATGATTATTTTATTTAATTAAAATTGAAATAATTTTTAAAAATAATGATTCCGAGAAGAAACCGAAGTATATTTTTTTTGCTTTTGAGTAAACTAAATTCCCACTTTAGATGCAAATTTGTCTTATCCTGAATTTAGGATTATATTTTCCTATGTTATTGAAATCATTATTTACTAGATATCAGTTTTCTTAATTACCAACAAAAAATAACAGAAAATTAACATTCTTCAGCAGTGATCTTTGATTTTATTTCCTTTATTTGTACGTAATTCTGCTTTTTCATCAACTTGGCTCACATACTTCTATAAAGACAGCGAACGAAGTAAGGTTATCAAAAGAGCAAGCATGTACTCAGAAGTAATGAGGAATAACCATACTATTAATGCCACTGGGGCAGGAGAACTAAACAGAATAATTTCATCTAAACAGAAGTGCAGCATATTCATAGCATGTCTGCCCTTTTATAATAAGGATTATTTACTACAATTACAGATACGTCATATAATAAGAGAAAGCTGCTCATTTCCACTATCAGCAGCATTTATTAATTCTCGATAGCTGTATAATGATGTCATTAATCTGAATTTGTTAAGTTAAATTCACATATCTTCCACATGAAAGTTAGCATCAAATTGAGGCATCAAAATCGCTATGCACTATACATGTTAGCCAAATTTTCAGTATGACTTCAGTTGGAGTTTTTGACTTTCAAACGTGGAAACCTCATGATGACTATCATCATGATACTACAGGGAAGAGTGGCTGGCTATCGATTCTAACATCTTGCATTTAGACATATCAGTTTAGTAGCAATTAATCTAAAAATATTTCCAATCATACAAGTATAACAATAATTTTTTATGGAAAGCGCGGCATGAATCACTAAACAAAATGAAAAGTACTTTAAATGAATACAAAACCACCGCCTTTTTACATGTTGAGTTCGTAAATCTCTATGCTGAGTTCAAGTCAATTTCATATTCAAATCTTTTGAAATTTAAATTGAAGATTAAGCATGCATATCATGTTCAAACTCTAAACAAGGAAAATGATAAGATGTTCATTGGGAGCCAAATCACCTGTGCCACTAACATTGGTCCTAATATGTCTCAGAATTAAAACATCCACATTTTAACTCATTTTGATTAAATTCCTTCCCTTATTTAGCTAGAGCCAAGTCAATTCCTTGTCTTTCTATTATTTTGCTTCTTGCCTCAACTCTTTCATTAATAATAATAATATTATTATTATTAATTTTTTACTTATTATTATTAATTATTATTAAATTATTTATTATTATTAATTTTCTTCTTATTATTATTCTTATTTTATTAATTATATTTATTATTATTAAATAGTTTACTTAATATATATATATATGCTAACATGTCACGGGTGTGACTTAACATGTCTCTCTTTCTCTCTCTCTCACACACACACACAAATATATATATATATATAGAGTCATGTAAAAGCTCGTAATAGGCAAAAGAAGAAAAAGGGGGAACACAGTTGTAGTACTGCCTTGGACAGAAGTAGTGACTAACTTCTATGAATAAACTATATTAATCTAGGCAGAATTGGATAAAGTTGTGTTCAAGAAAATTGTAGTTCTTCCTTTTAACTTTCCAATGGTATATCACATGAAATTTTTGGACTTCAGAAGAAAGAGATATGACCTTCACACGATAACGTCACTGGTGTTAACAGAGGCTGCGGCGCTATCCCTGACAGAAGTCAAAAATTATATCCTGATTTCAACGATTAAACTGTATTGATGTAGGCTGAATCAGACAAAGTTATCTTCATAAAAGTTGTAGCTTATCCTCTTAACTTGCCAATGATATAAAGTTTGTAATTTTTGCACATCAAAATTGAGAGATATGATTTTTACAAGTTTGAGTGTCACATTAGGAGTGCACGACGTGACAGAACCGTTCACTCATAGGAGTACGATCGTTCATTAGCATGATCGTGACAGAGCCAAGAGTGCAGGATCGTGACAGAGCCCTTAACTCATAGGAGTGCACGATTGTGCTTGTGCACGAAGGTGACCGTCACTCATCTCATTCACATCTACTACGACCACGATGTAAAATAGATCTTATTAAATAATATATATATACATATATATACCAGAAGGAATGACAATTCTCGTGGCTCATGTCGAAAAAGAGAGGGACGTTTCAGGTTGAAACCCACGACGCGTGGTGCTGTTGTCTAACGCATTCGTACCTATAATATATAAATATATATGGTTACATGTCACGGGTGTGATTATTATATATATATATATAATGAAAATAAATTCATTTTCTTCAAAAAAAGAAATATGTATATTCAGAATTAAGGAATGACAAATATGAAAATAAGAGCTTCTATTCGTGAAATTTGTGAAGAATTTACTTTTGTATACATAGATGATATTATCATTTACTCTAACCAAGACAAAATTGATCATTTAAAAAAGGT
>JANZXR010000002.1:17809209-17819611 GCA_027575705.1 Erythroxylum echinodendron | reverse complement strand
ATATAGTAGTAAGTAAATTATTTAATAATAATAAATATAATTAATAAAATTAATAACAATAAGGAATTTAATAATAATAATAATCATCATTATCATCATCTTCGTCATCGTCGTCGTCGTCGTCGTCGTCGTCGTCATCAGGATAAGGATAAGGATAAGGAAAGAGTTGAGGCGGGAAGCAAAATGAAAGAAAGACAAGGAATTGGCTTAGCTCAAGCAAAATAAGTTGAGGCGTGCGACGATTAATTTAGTCAAAACGAGTTAAAACGTCGACATTTTAATTAAAGACAAGGAATCGGCTTGACTCAAGCGAAATAAGCTAAGGCATTCGACGGTTGGTTTAATCAAATTAAGTTAAAACATCAACGTTTTAATTCCAACACTGAGTAAGACTAGTATTAGTGGCACAGGTGATTTGGCTCCATGTTCATTGCTTTCTCCATAGACAAGACAATGGGAGTGAGTTTTACGCAAAATCTGTACCAGACACGTGTTCTGGTATTGTTCAAATGATAACTTTATATATTCAGGTTGGTGCCTAGATTTTCTTGAAGTGGTAAGAAGTATGCTTGTGACTTGCAATAGAATAAACGTGACACTTCTATAATCTGCCAATATCAATCAGTGAGGATTGATAATTATACGAAATAATTGTAGAAGCTGACTTGAAGCACATTTTCGTTTCCTCTTTTGATTTCATCCATGTCTTCCTTTCTACATCTAATTTCCAAGTATAATTAGGTAATGGATTCAAATAATGAGGAATTTCATAATGGCAAGAAAAATATACTACAAAGTTGAAAGCAGACCATGCTAGCAATAGCAGATTACTAGAGGATGATATTTCAACCTTTGCTAGCAAGTCAGTATCATCTATTGTAGCCTTCTTTTCATATCCTGGTGGAAGGAATGCAAAGCAATGAGACATTGCTTGTGAGCTTAGAAACAGCAAAGTGGGGATTGGTCCACCAAAAAAAAAAGCTTCTTTTAGTTTCCTGCACTGATGTTCCAATAAAGTAACAGAGCAGTAGCCATTCTCCTGTCTATGTATGTCCCTGCAATCATTTCCAGCTTGGAAATCACTCCATGCTTTTCCAATATCACCTTTCAATCCATAATTCACGTATTCAAAGACGGCGATTTTAGGGCTTGCAAAAACTCAAGTCAAAACTTAGAATCAAAAATAGGACCACATGGAAGCTTTAAAATGCTCGATCTTGCTGTACCAGAAAATGAACAAGCTCCTTTAATGTCTAGATAAATAGTAATGCAAACGAAAGAAGTCCATGGGAAATATATTTCAGAAAAGCAGAAGCTCCAGAGCAATCTGATCCTGTTAGTTTGCCAATAAGACACTAGAGAGATCATGACCTGGTCATAAGTTAAACCAATATCAGGAACTTCATTTAAACATAGGAATCAATAAGTCAAGCAATAAGTGCACATACCTATAAACTAGTATTTACTCCCAAGTTCCGAAAGAGCCACTGGTTTTGTTCCAAAGAAAATCACGAGAAATCCCCTCTCGAAGATCAAGGTGCAAACTTAGTACCACAGCTGTTGATCCCATAGATCGCCGATGGTAGGTTACTATGACTTTATCCTCCTTGAGAGAATTACCATCAACCGATCTTAAAATGGGTATATAATCTTTCATCTCCTCCAAAACGTTCATACTCACACACAATCTATCATAGCCAACTCGTTTCCTCAGTGCAGAATTCTCATTCATATATATTGGTTTTCTCAAATAGCTAGCTAACAAGCTTAGTCCTTTGGTAGTCCAATTTTTTAGTGGAATATTATAGATATTCACCCATAGTCGGATATTCTTAACTCTAATTTTTTCTAATTTCATACCGGGTTGTCAATTCTGGAGGAATAAAGGAAGTTGTGAAATATGTCATGGTCCTTCTTCTATTACCTTTAGAGCTTCTGCTTTTACACTAAATGTAATAATAATGTTTCCATTTTCAGCTAACATTACCTCTTCAATGTCTCTCCTTTCCAGTTTCTTTGAACCCGTGCTTGTATAAAGGTACTAGTTCTAATTAGCTGTATTGTCATAAGATTTGAACTTTTCAAATTTCATCTTACTTCCTCTACTTATCTTAATAACCATTCTCCTATAAGTATACATTGAAACAAATACTTAATTGAATAGGATCTGTAAGATTATATCCAACCTTTTGGATATCTCATAACTCTTTATAATTCGATATAATTATAATCTTATTAGATAATACATGTTTCAACTAAGCATCATATCTCATCATTAACTTTTGACTCTTTAAAGTCTTAAACTTTCATATCTAATATGAAATTTTGTTATTTAATTAAAATTTTAGAAGATAAGTTTTTGTACTAGATTTAGCTATAGAAGAAACGAATATTACATTGTACGACATCTTATATTGTACTTTTTTCTTACACAAATCCATACTATTATGGAAGTTCTTTATTAGAGAATCTCATTTACTATAGATAATCGAAAAATTGATATCTCACTACATTGATATCATCGAAATGCTTTGATATTCTCAACAATAAATTTATACTCATATTTAAACATTTTGAACTTTTCAAAATTTTTAATCATTATTTTATTTAATGCATATCACTATATAGTCATTATTACATCTAATGAAATACAAAAATTATTTTATAAATTGTTATTATTCAACATATCACATGTATAGGATTTAGCAATTCAATACCGTCATCATCTTTTCACTAAAAGTCGATTTAGTCATTCTTCAACCTAGCAAGTCTCACAAGTTTTATATGATTCATAATAAAAAAAGATACATACATCCTTAAATGTATTCATTATGATGATTTGATCAACATGAAATAACAAGATAGTTTTTGTTATCTTACTTTATATTCATACCACTTATGTTAAACATAGGTCTCCCTTGATCTAATATATTCAAATTATTTGTACAAACTTGAATCAACTACTTTTACTTAACAATTTATTTTTTTATCATGCTTTAAGTATTGTAATAATGTCGAATTTAAATTAAGTGTCAAATACTCAAAAGTAAGAATTAGAAATACATATGATCCTTATCATATTATATATAAGGATGAAAAGTCATACAATTATTTTTCTTCTAATGACAACTATTATCATATTAGAGCAAAGTCTTTAATTGTAATCCATATTTATGCTTTTAGCAGCCTAAATTGAATGGAACAATTCTATTAAAGTACTATTCTTTTCAAATTTACTTCATGTAACCTCTTGTATCATAATATTATGATGTTATCACACATCTTACATGTTATCAACAAAGTTTATGTGACATTAGTCAACTCAAAATGTCATTACATTTTGACACTATATGAAATTGACATAATTATAAAACTGTTTCACTAAATCCTCAACAAGGATTAATAGCACAATTTTATAATAAACATACAAATTTTCTTTCTATTTTTAGGAAATATTTTCAAACCTAACTTATGTTCAAGGAATTTATTTCACTAACTCTTTAGTATCAACTATACGAACCAAAAATAATATCTACCCAGAACATAATATAAATGTAAGAAAAACAAGTAATTGGCTTTATGTCATGACCTTCAAATAAGATTAGGACTTTAATAATATATTTGATTACTCTCACTTTTTTACTCGAAATAATAACTCTAACTACTATTCATAAGGATTACTCTAATCTCTCTAATAAACTAGGATACTACTCAAATTTAATTGACCTTGAGTCACACCACAAACCAACTAAACTTAAATTAGGTAGATAACAACTTTATCATTACATCTCATGCTTAGATCCATTGTCAACTCTTGTCAACATATATTTTATATATTATTCATATATTAACCTCTAAATTCATTTGAACGTAAGTTACTCATCTAAATCATACAAATTTAGTTAAATATGACTCATTAATTTATGATAGAATGTATTAAAGTTAAAAAGGTCTTGAATCTCTCAACAAGGTTTACAATAAATAAAAGTCTGGAATTATTCTTAAATAATAGAAGGCAACAATCATATTGTCCAAACACATAACTATATGATATTTCATATTATAAAATAAGGCTTCAAACTCTTTGAAAAATTAAATTGCATTAAACATATTGACTCCTAAATAAATTAATTCTTATTGCAAATAAAAATTTAAATTTATATTAAAATAATTAATCAAATTTAATTAAAAACTATTTCTAATTATCTTGACTCCTTTAATTAAAATTTAATTTAAAATAATTTTCAATAAACTATTCTTTTTACTTATTATAATTTAGAAAAACACTTTATTCAAAATTACATAAGTAAAACATTTTAATCCAACTAGAAAACTATTTTTAATCTAGTTAGAAATTACTTTTCCTTAGTTACTATTTTCTAATATTGAAGAAAGCTACTTTTAAAATTAAATAAAACAATTTTAAGTTTCGTCCATTACATTATTTATTTTGAAATTAATTTCTTAATTAATAAAAAATTATATTTTTCTTGATTAAAATTTGGAAATTTGTTTTCATTTGTTAACTAATAAATCAAGAAAATATATTTTTCTAATAAATCAATAAACTTATTATTCAAATAAATAAAGAAATAATTTATAAATAAATAGAATTTTAATTATATAAATAAAATAAAATATAATTTATTTCAAATATAATGAAATAAAAATAATTTTTGAATTATTAAAAAATACTTTTCTTAATTATAAAAGGATCTGATTAACTAATTTCAATCTAATTGAAATATAATTCTTTTTAATTCTATAAACAACTTTTCTAAAATTTTAATTATGAATCAATTTAGTTATTAATTTTAATCACATTAAGTCTAGACACTGCCTTTTGACACTGCCACATCCTAAAGCCATTTAGCTGCGGCGTTTTCTCTTCTAACCACTGGTGATAGTTCCTTTTCTAGTGACGACACAACTCATACTTAGCCTCTAGCCATTGCGTACTGCCGTAACTGGCACTGGCTCTAGCGTTAGCCGATGCCAAACCAACATTGCACCTCCATTGCGGGCAATGATCAATGGCAGGAATATCTTCACCAACATCGCTGCCTCTCTGCTCCTCTCCCCAGACAGCCCATCAGTCACCTCCAACAATTCTCTCGCAATCACATAATCCACCAAAACTTAACAACTCACCCACAATAGCCCCCAAAACAGCGATTCGTCCATTCATTAATTCCCAACTTCAAAAGCCTCAAAAGGGTCGAACTATAAAGGCTTATTGTGGGCAATTATTCTCTCATTGCGATCTATCTATGCTTTTTCGAATAGGGTTTTGATTAGTTGAATGGGTTTTTGAAACCCATCATGAAGCTGAACCTGTTCTCTTATCAAACCATTTAGAATCATATTCTTAATGTAACATAGGAGTAGTTGTTTAATAATTAAATGATGATGACGTTTTTTAGAGTTTCATACTCTGGTTCTCTAAAATTTTTAGGTTTTTAGTACATGTATAAATTTGAACTGGAGTTTTTAATTTTCTAAAATTAGAATTTTATTGTAACTTCAATTCTAAATTGAATGGTTTTAGAATTTTAATCTAAACTTTTGAGCAAGGTTTGAAAAATCCGACTGGACATCAAACTAATTAAAGGTTTAAAGGGTTGAGGTTTAAAGGTTCAATTGATATTAAATCATTATAAAATCGTTATATAATAAAAAAGAAGTAAAATTATAAAAATAAATAAACAAATCATTTTATTTATCTTATGTTCTTAAAATACAAAAGTAGGTTGAAAAAAATTGACAATATTAAAAATTTCAATTCAAATAGAAATTGAATTCTTTTCTAATATTAAATATCTAAAAAGTCAAAAGTTTAATTATTTTTAAAGGAGGATACTCATAAATTATTTTAAATAAATTATCTATTTTATGGTAAATTATTAATTAATAACTTTTTAATCGTCCTTTTTAAATATATTTCTTTAAACTTTAAACATCATTCTTTACATTACTATTAAATTATCTTAAGCAAAATTGCTTATTTATACTAAATTACTAATTGATAACTTTTTAAGTTTCTTTCTCTAAATGTACTTATTTAAAGTTTAAGCAACACTCCTTTAAAAGCTCTTAAATTATCCTAAACTAATATCTTTATCTATACTAAATTATTAATTAATAACTTTTTTTTGGTCTATTTCTTTCTAATTCTTTAAAGTTTAAATATTACTCCTTAAAATATTCTAAAATTATTTTAAACAAATTTTCTTATTTATACTAAATTATTAATTATTAATTTTTTAGTATTCTTTTTAAAATATATATTTTAAATATTAAATAAAATTATTTTTATTTTGATAAGCAAATACTAATATTTTAATATCCCAAAATAATTAAAAACTATATCTTCTTCTTATTTTTAAATTTTACCATTTATTTAAATATGATATAAAATACATATCATAAATTTTAATTATTCAAAAAGTAAAATTTATTCTCAATTCTTCAAAACCAACATCTATCACTCATTGCCATGGACAAAAACAACACACACAAAATAAAGATATGTCTCATTCCCACCTATTACCTTTTACCTTTTACGACTTGCTCAGAGTCAAGTAATCAATTCTCATTTAAAGCATTCAAGAAAAATAGCAACGGGACAGATAACTTTGGACTTTTGGACAACTTTGGACTTTTGGTGTTCCTTTTTTGATATATGCATTAATTATTCCAGCTTCATCGAACTAATCTTAAGCCCTTAACACCCTACCTTAAGAGTCCTAGAGGAGGTAAATCTGAAATTCTAAGGTCCTTTAGGTTTTTATATAACCTATATACTTCTATGTACAAAGATTCGTCACATACTAATTAGTCAGCTGATGATTGATCACTAATCCTACTCAGTATCAAGTTCCCATTAGCCTCAGGTTTTCTAGTAGTTTCAACTTCCACACTGCTGTTAGAAGCGAGACATCCATAATCGATCCGAACAAAGAACATGCTCAAGGGACTTGAGGATCATCAACAGAAAAAATTTCCCCCCTCTCCTCTTTTTTGGTGACTAGAACTCAAGACTTCTTAAAAAGGAGAGTCTTAAGTGAAGAATTGAAACTAATTAGGTCCTATGTTGCACAGATACGGACACGGACACGCGACACGACACGGATACGGACACGGGGACACACCAACTTCTAAAATTTGGTGGACACGGACACGGCATATATATATATATTAAAATTTAGAATTAAGAAAAAAATTTAGAATTCATAATATGATATTTATTGATTGATGTCTTTCAAGACTTCTAACATCTGATAGTTTATGTCATGCATATTTGGTTGATTCTGAAAGATTGATTTAAGTAATAGAGACAAACGCACTATTTGTGAACAGAAGAAATACAAAATCATCATAATGACATGATTCATGCATGACAGATGACACAGATAAGAACAGAGAACCACAATGCACCTCAAAGAAGAGAACCACGGATGAGGACCACAGATTCATAGCGTCATTTAAGGACGCAGATGAGAACCATAGAGACAGCGTTAACGTACCTGAATATGAAGACAGCGTTGTATGAAGATTGAAGAACTAGCGCTGACGTGACGTGAAGGAGCAGATGGGAGGTAGGTCGATGGGTGACAAAAGAATGAAGAATTTGAAAAGTTTTAACAATTTTATCTTTCTTAATAAGGAAGACTATCCATGTCAACTAAATAAAATTTCAAGTAATTCATAAAAATATTACGAGCCATATTAAGAAGTGTCCGAGCCATGTCCAAGCTATATTAGCCATGTCCAAGCCGTGTCCAAGCCGAGAAAATTAATTTTTTTATTTCGACACGTGTCCACCGCGTGTCCGTGTCGGACACGTGTCGGACACACGGACACGGCACAATGGAGCCGTGTCCGTGCTTCCTTGCTCATCACTAATATCTTCTGTATCAACTTATCTTCAGCAGTTTCTTCATGTTGAAGCAGGGACAGTATGTCCTCTTCCTAAGGTTTCAAAAACAGAAAGACAAAAAACCTAAGTATTGCCAGTAACCAAATTCTAGACATCCTAAGAGATTTTTGTGTGCAGTCCAAAACTATAAAAAGAAAATCAGCAAGGAAGAGAAAACAAAACCCCAAATACTTGGGGGATTTTTCCTAGCTAAGATCATTAAGTTGTCTTATTTAGAGAGTTTTTTTGTCATATTGTATTATGATAGTAAGCTTAATTTCTTGAACTCATTACAAAGTAGCTATAGTTTTAAATATAATTATATAAATTTTTAATTTCTCAAAAAAAGCTATGCCCTGATATGGTTAACAACAGGAGGTAACAGCATGATTTCTTGCAACATTCCCCTTTTCACTATCATAAACGTGGCAATGATCGGCATCAATAGGCATGTCAATAGGCGACGGCCCAGGCTCGGCCGTTGAAAAAATTTTATAGGTGGACCTATCTGGCCCTCGTGGGCCAAAAATGGCCCGTGGGTCATGGGCGGGCTGAGGCCCCTAGCTCATGGTCCGGCCTACCCAGCCTGTCGGGTCTGAGTCGGCTTAGGCGTTTAATATATTTTTAAAATTTTTAAAGATAATTTTAAAAAATTGTATTTTATTTTTTAAAATTCATAAATTATAACATAATCATTTATAGTATTTTGTAAAATTATACAAAAATATTTATATAAAATAAAATATATAAAATACAAACCAATTTATATTTATTAAAAATATATAGCAATGACAATGTTGTCATAATTATTCCCTGTAAACAAGTCAATTTAAACTTTTTAGTTTTTATTTTATTTTTCATATTTACATAATATATACATTATGTATATTTTTATTTATATTAATCTTAAAAATGAATTAATCACTTTATTAATCCTAATGTATGAATTCCAAAATAATATATAAGTAATTAAGTTATAAAAACAAATATGTATTTATATTTTTTGATTTGCTTTTATAAATTATTTATTTCATTAATTCAAAAATAGTTCTTTTACTTTGCTTCTAAAATTATTATATTCTAATTTAATCTAAATTTATATAAATTACATTCATAATTTTTTCTCCTATCTAAATTCTAATGTTAGAAGATTCATTTCTACCTAAGCCACTCTAATTAAAATTTGTTAAGAGTAATTCCTTAGATCCTTAATGGAAGTCTTGATATAAGATACAAGTATTACTTTAAGTCCTTCTCATCCTTAGAGTATTATAAGGATATCAATGATATCATATATTCATATTTCATAAAATTAATAAAATTTGCAACTTTTTTTCTTTTTAATATATGTATTATGTGACAATTTTAAATTATAACAACATATAATTAATTAATTATGATATAATAAAGTTATTGAGATGTTGTAATAATACGATTAATTAGGACATTTAATTCAATTAATTAGAAATTTATCGACTGTGTATGTTATCTGTTGTATATGTTCATAAATTTCTCTTATGTTAAGATGGCATTGTGTTGGGAATAAAATTGTTAGGTTTTTGTACAGGTTTTTCTGAGGAAATCGGTTACGTTGGGAGTTATGTATGTATAGTTTAATTGTTAGATTAAGGTCTTTTGTTATAGTTAGTATATATATATATACAGAGAGAGAGAGAGAGAGAGAGAGAGAGAGAGAGAGAGAGAGAGAGAGAGAGAGAGAGAGAGAGAGAGAGAGAGGAATAAGGGAATAAAATATGTTCTGAAACTTTAATGAATAAATTGTGTTGATCTAGGTAGAATTTGACAAAACCGTCTTCATAAAAATTGTAGATCTTTCTTTTATCTTTCTAACGACATAAAGATTGAAATTTTTAGATATCAGAGTTGAAAGATATGATGATTTGAAGTTGGAGTATGCAGTAAGGATTGCATGCTATTCACAAAAAGTCGCGATCGTGCATGTATAAAAAGTCGTGATCATGTACATGCACGATCGCAACTCCCTATTATCTTTATTTGTCACGGCCGTGACTTCTTACATGCACACCCGTATTTTTTCTTAATTCCTTCTTAATGTTTATTTACTGTTTTACTCCCCATCCTCGATCTTTCCTTATATAATTTTATTTTTATCATTATTTATTTATTTTTTTGAAAAAGTCCCACCATGAGTTCTTTTTATTTTTATCTTTATTTTATTTTAGTTATATATTTTATTTAAAAATTCTCCCAATTTTGGTGCGTAGTTGCCACGAAATAAGAATCGAGACCTGAGCCTAACATTTTTCTTTTTAATATATGTATTATGTGACAACTTTAAATTATAACAACATATAATTAATTAATTAATTAAGGTATAATTAAGTTATTGAGATGTATGTAATGGTACGATTAATTAGGACATTTAATTTAATTCAATTAATTATAAATTTATATGAAAAGTTAATAAGTTAATAGTTATAGTTAAAATTATGAATTACATTA
>JANZXR010000002.1:17780817-17796509 GCA_027575705.1 Erythroxylum echinodendron | reverse complement strand
ATAATTAATTTTAATTAATCAAATATATAATATATTTAATTGATAATAAATTAAATAATATATGTTTTTGTTTCATGCTTTAATCCTACATGGTTGTTTCCTTATCACGGACTCTTGTTGTAAATTGTAATAATTTGAGATTTAAGGATATTTATTATTCTTTTTATTGTATGTTTTGATGTAATTATTATTTATTATATAATGAAAATCGAAATTGAAATTGTAATATTTTAAATATTTATATTGTTCTTAATTTTATATTTTTATGATAATGATTGTCTGTTTTTCATATAAATTGTGGTTATTATTTATATGTGAAATATCTGAAAATTATTATTATTTTATATTAATTGCGATTATTATTTATTATTTTGATTTTTAGAAACAGGGTTAGAAATATACAGTACAACTGTACAATATGACAATGAACTATTTTGCAATTTTTAAAAAATTTCAGGGACTATTTCATAAATTTAAAAAATTAACTAAAACGGTATCCGGTATTGACCGGTACCGGTACAGTACTGTACCAGAACTCAATCCGATACCAAGTCTGGTATGGTATTCGTAACATTGTTTTCAAGTGTTTCATGATTTTTAAATTGGTACGATCTGTAACGTTCTCTTTAAGACGTAGTTCAAGTTCTTAGGGGCCGACATCTTCTTCTCCCTATGTTTATGGCCACCACATTTTACCTATTATTTCTCCTTAAGCCAGTACATCTGCACATTGACATCTATATTTATATTCATTAAGCTTGGAAAGAAACAACTACTTTGGTATTGGGCCAACTAGGAAGTCTGACAAAGTTTTTCTAGATTTCTTTTCAGCATTGCCAACCCTTAGAGATTTGAACTTGATTCTCTTAAGAAGTTACATGCAAAATTATTATGCTAGATTTGACTTTTTGTTCATTGACTGTTGTATAAATCTAATGACTTACGCATGCTTGATTCTATTTGATGCAGTTGGATTCTACAATTTAATTAGTTTTATCAAGTCTTCTTGTCTAGCTTGTTCATGCTACTTTTTCAGTTGCCAGTCCTTAAAGATTTGAACTTGATCCACTTGATGGCGTTCCTTGGAATATAATAGTTTTGGGAATGATTGGAAAATACTTATGATAGATCTGACTTTGGCCATTGAGTGTATGACTTCCTCCTGTTTGACCCTATATAAGTGGAACAAATTTTTTTCCATTAATTTGAATCCTTTTTTCTTATAGGAGCTACGCGAGAGGCGCTTAAAAATCAAATCAAAGAATTATAAGAAAATAAAAGGTAACTTATTAATAAATGGCCACATCCTATTGCAAGGCTTGCTACTAGTTATCGGACAATTTTTATACCTTTTCAGATGCAAAAGACAAATCTGTTCATGGGCACAATAAAGATTTAGATGATGAAGACTCAAATCCATCAACTGAAGACTTGGGTGCACCTAACTTGAACAGAAATGATCAAAATTTGTTTGCAAGCCAAGACATCCTAAAAGAATATCGTACACCAAAGACACGGCATAAATTACATTGGGGGTACGTTTTCTATTATCGGCTGGCTATTGACGCTCATGCATACAACCCTAACAAGATTCATGGGCAAGTATGAATATCTGATTATTCTATTTGTAAATGCATTCTTGATGCGCACATTCTGCCTTTCCTATTAGACAAATGAAACTGTTATTAATATCTATATCAAAAAGGGTACAACAGGATCTGGGATGGGTAATGTAAGAAGTGCAATAATTGCTTTGGTTTAAGAAAGTCGCACAGGGAACAGTTAAAATTGGTCTCTGAAAATTGCAGCGAGTTTCTAATGTGTTCTCACAAAGTACTAGGTGAATCATGAAAGAGATTGCAGGTTATAAGTGAGTGCCTGCTTCTGTTTGATGCGAGTAAATGACGGGATGGTTTCACACTTTTAGAAAGAATATTACTTGTAGCCAGATTCGTTAAGTTCCCAGAATGATAACTTTTTTTCGTATAATTGGACACATGTTGTGTAGGCATTATTCTTTCATTATAACTGCATTCCATGTTTGTTATTGCGTCTCATAGTAAGTGGATGGCACACACAGGAAATGCCCATCACGTGAAATATATGTTCACATTGTGAGGAAAGAGTTTGAGTGAGTGTTATAGTAGTACTTTAAGAGTCGAAGAAGCTGTTCTTTTGCTTTGTATTTCAGTATCTATGAGCAGGACTATGTTTCTCGAGTATGCTTTTCCTTTATATTTGGGTACTGGTGTCGAGTTCATCTTTGAGCTGCATCTGATACAATTTTTACCATTCACAGGCTTGACACGAAGGAAAGGTGGGAAAGAAAAGCCAACATGTAGATAAAGATTTTGCCAGCTGCAGCTTCTTCGGCTTTGACGTTTTGCGAGGTTTTGAAGATAGTCTCTAGCACTTTGAAGTTCAGTCTCTTTTGGATGCTGGGATGTTGCATGCCAAACCAATAACATCGATGGGGCGCGGTTACTGTATTATCGTTTTTACAAAACGCTGAGAGGAAACTTCTTTGCGTTTCACTCAAGAATTGTGTGACGTGTTTTGAATTAAAGTAAACTGTTAATTTGAAAACAAAGAAAGGCAGTCTCACTGAAGCTGGATACACCCATCATTAACATTGCACAACATGACAGCAAAATGTGGGACAAAATTTTTACGTGGGCTGAAGAAGTGAATATTGACAAACATAAAAAGAACAAGCCTACATAATCTCTCCTAAGCTCACTAAACGTAAACTGTAATGAGATTATTATCACAAGCATTTTCGACCAATATCCATACTAAATGGTCGGGTTAAGGGCGCGCTCTATTTCTTCCAATGATCGTCCCTTTGTTTCGACAACATTACCCGCTATGTACAACACACCAAGAAGACAGATGGCAGCAAATCCCAAATACACAGAGCTGATTCCAAACTTGTTTACAACGCTCAAGAAATAAAGGCCGATGACGAAATTGGAGATCTGTTAACAATTAAAAACCAAGGCCATCATTATTCTTGTATCCATACGATTTTGAACTATTTGACAAATAGATAGAACACTCGATATGCTTCTAATTAAATTAACAATTTTCATGCACGTATTGATTTTCAAGTAAAAATTCTGATTCATCTTTCGTTATTGGTCAACAACTTAGTTCACGAATTTTCTTTCTTTTCCTCTTCACCTAAAAGTGGTTTTTATTCTAAGAGGGATCAAAACGTTAGAAGTAACACATCCCTACCGTAGATGAAGGAAACCACTAACAAAAGCTTACATCTCTTAGTACTTACCCAATGCATGCCCAAGGATAAGGCAACTGCTTTCGCTCTGATCCGAGATGCAAATATCTCTGGCAGAAGAAGAGCCGGAACAGGACCGGCACCAAGTGAAAAGGACAACACATAGCTGCATTTTTATGACAATATCATAGTACAATTAAAAATCAACGTGCATAAAGGAATCATATAGTGCTGGAGCGGGCAAATTTTATAACTCAACTGGTATGAAGGGCTCCCAGATTTCCGTAACACATGAATTATTGATGAAGAAGAAACAGCTTCACTAAACTGTGGAAAAGATTTGTTCAACTTACCAAACGGTGCCAAGAACAGCAAGGGTTCCAGAATATGGTGCCAGGACCTTCCAAGTCAAAGACAAGGACAGCAACAACATTGAAGCAGCCTTTGCAAGAAAAGACACCATAGGTCAATATCTAGTATTAAATAGAAGAAGCTGCAAAATGACTGACATGCCAAGACATAGTTGGCATGAAAGGCATTACAAAGCAGAGGCCAAGGCCAAACCAGGGCATATCGATGAATTTAACAATGTCTGATCAGTGCCATGTCATTAAAAGAAGACTTCAGAAGAAATTACATCCAGAGGTACAAATAATTTCACAGAATCTTTAAATGCATAGTGCATAAGCAGACACTGAACAACCTACATTGTAAAAACCCAACAAATTTGACAGCTAAAGCAATCCTAAACTAATGATTTAAATAATAAAATAATGTCAATATTCTTTAAATCAAGTCAACAAATTTTGCACCAGAAACATCCCTACCATTCCACAAAAGCTTGTGATGAGAAGACTTTTCCTCCCTTGTTTGTCCATTAGAGAAGATGCAATGGTCGTCCCTGAAATTGATTGCAAAATAACAAGTTATGAAGAAGAACTGGTTTCTGATTTATTTACTGCAAAAGAAGATACAACATTACCGAAAACATTTGATGCACCAACAAGAGCACTTGCTGCAACATCAGATACGATCCCAACACTTCGAAAAACAGCTGTTGAATAATAGACAACAGCGTTTATTCCAGCCATCTGTTGGAAAAAGAAAAGTGCTACTCCAACACTAACAACTGCATCAAAGTAAACAAGATCAGAAAAATATAATTACCATTGATATTATGCAGTTGATATAAGCAATAATACAAGTATATGAAATTTGTAAGGATTCTTTACTATAAGCAATGATATCAGTTTATGAACTTGTAAGAAACCTTTTACAATGGAATTATGACATAATAAAACTTTTAATGTTAAAAAAGCACAAACATAAATTCTGATGCAGAAAGATATAGAAGTCCCAAGCAAATCCATTAATCAGCAAACCCGTGTTACTTCCAACAAATGGTTGGTTGTTAGGACCAATGTGGTCGAGGGTAATTCAAGAAGGGGGTAGAATAACAGAGACGTAAATAAGCCTAGGATATAGAGAGTATACTCGAGGAGAAAGAAAGAGAGGGCAGAGAGGAGTGAGTTAGTTAGTGGCTGAGTTGGCACAAGAGCTGGGTGGTAACAGAATGGCCTCAGTAGGTAGTTTTGAGGCAAAGAGGGAGAGGGGAGAGGGGATTGCAAGGTAAGAAGAGAGATATTGTAGAGAGACAAAATTTCCTTCTTTCTGAGGAGCATTTCAACTTTGGAAGGGTGTCCTGTGGAATAACCCTTGTAATAGCAGTAGAGTGCTTTTATCTGTTCAATAACATACACTCTCTCTAGTTTATAAAGCTAGAGATCTATCATTGGTCAGACCTGCCAAATATAAGAAGGGAGAATTAGTTTTCTTTTGGGGAACTATAGAATTTGAAAGATCAAAATCGATGCCACCAAAGATGTCTGATAGAGTAGATTTGCTGGAATCTCGTATGGCTAATTTGGAGGCTGGAGTCGTGGATATTCAATCGTCTATGAGGATGGCAATGGGGGAAATGCTGCGAGCTTTGCTGTTGGAAATGAGCAAGATGATGGGCAAGAGACTAGAAGAAGGAAAGGGGAGAGATACTTCAGGAAGGGGGCAAACTATGGCTAGTGAAAGGAATAATCAGCATCCTCAACAATCCACTCCGAAGGAGCATTCCTCTGATAATATGGAGGAATACAGTATGTTGGTACGTAAGATTGAACTACCCATGATTGATGGATCTGACCCTGTGGGGTAAATTACTAGAGCCGAAGTATATTTTGAGGTTCATAATACCTCAGAAAAGGTGAAAATCAAACTAGCTCTCCTAAGTATGGAAGGATCAACCATTCATTGGTTTAACCTTTTGAGAGAGATGGAGGTAGAATTGAATTGGGAAAATTTTAAGAGAGCTTTAATAGATCGATATGGAGGGAGGCGGTTTGAGAATCCATTCAAAGAACTTTCAGATCTACGACAAACTGATACAATTGAAGGGCCTTCGAATTCATATATTCACAGGTGGGTCACTTACCAGAAGAAAAATTTATGGGTATTTCATGAGTGGATTGCGATTGGATATCCGGAGGAGGGTGCATACGTTTGGTCCGGTGAACAGTTACCAAATGATGAAAATCGCAAGGGCTGTGGAAGAAGAGGTAAACGGAGAGCAAGGAGGTATCGAGAACTTTGGTTCTCGACATCATGCGTGGACTCAAAACCGAGAGAGTAATTATAGGGGCAACTTTCGTGTCAACCCGAACCCTAATGAGTCGGATTGCACAAGCCCAGTGGGTCCAGTGAGATTTTCTGGTGGATTTGGAGCAAGTATAACCCGGGACACATCCGGGTACCAACCCAACTACCATATGCAAAGTAAAGTTGCAGCACCTTCCATGGCAACACCAATAAGGAGGCTTGAGGGAGAAAGGAGGGTGTCAACAGAGAGAAACAGGGGGTTGCGTCACATTTCCTACCACTAACTCATGGATAGAAAGGCCAAAGGCCTTTGTTTCCGATGTGGGGAGAGATTCCATCCACTACATCAATGTTCGGAGAGACAACTAAGGTTACTGGTTCTGGATGACAGTGAAACATTTAATGAAGATGGGAAAAATAATAGCTATGGAGGCAAATATTGACGAGGAAGGCGATCTAGCTTAGAATCCACAACCATGGGAGTGTTTAGGGTTAATGAAGCAATGGTATCTGAAACTAAAACCATGAGACTAGAAGGGAAATTACACGGGGTTCCTATTGTGATTTTGGTGGATAGTGGGGCAAGCCACAATTTTCGCCTGAATTTGCTAGTGGCCTTGGGTTAACGATAGAGCTGAATAAGGCCTTGGGAATCAGATAGGGTGATGGCCATAAGGTAATTACTAAAGGAAGGTGTATAGGGGTTCCTATTCGGTTGGGTGAGCTGGACTGGAAGATCGATGCTTATGTACTAGATTTAGGAGGAATGGATGTGATTTTAGGGGTTGCTTGATTACAGACATTGGGAAAGGCCATCGTAGACTGGAAGGAGATGACCATGCAATTCCAACATTAAGGACAAAAGGTGGAGTTGTGTAGCAATGCAGAAACAAAGGCAATATAGAGAAGAGGAAGTGTGTACCTCACTATCCTTACACAGTCTTTTAGCAACCTTAAGGGGTAATTTCCAATCAGTTGAAGGAATGGCTATAACAGGGGAACAACAGACTCAACTTAACAGAAAAGAAGAACAAGAGTTGAACATAGTGTTGAACCAATTTCCGGAGGTGTTCCAAGAGGTTCAAGGGTTACCTCCCCAAAGAAACCACTCTCGTTCTATTGTTTTACAGCAAGGACAAGGTCCAACTAGTGTGAGACCGTATAGATACCCACACCATCATAAAGATGAGATTGAAAAATAGGTTTAGCAAATGTTGCAAATAGGCATCATATGTCCTAGTTCCAGTGTTTATTGCAATCCGGTAATTTTAGTCAAGAAGAAAGATGCTTCATGGCTAATGTGCGTAGATTATAGAGCCCTAAATAGGACCACAGTACCAGACAAGTATCCTATTCCCGTGGTGGATGAACTCTTAGATAAGTTGCACGGTGCTTGTTTCTTCTCTAAATTAGATCTCAAATCTGGGTATCACCAAATTAGGGTCAAGAACGAGGACATCCACAAAACGGCTTTCCAAACACATGATGGCTACTATGAGTTCCTAGTAATGCCATTTGGATTGACCAACGCACCAGCTACGTTTCATAAATGACGTTTTCAGATCCTTCCTTAGAAGGTTTGTTCTGGTTTTTTTGATGACATTCTAGTATATAGTGGTGATTGGAATACTCATCTTTTGCACTTAGCAAGTGTCTTGGAGGTCTTAAAAAGGAATTAGTTTGTGGTTAACAAACAAAAGTGCAGTTTTGGAAGGCAAACAATGGAATATTTGGGTCATGTTATTTCCCGAAAAGGGGTAGCTTTTGATCCAGCAATAGTTTGTTGTGAACTGGCCTATTCCTCGAAATGTTAAGGGGGTGTGGAGATTTCTTGGGTTGAATGGATATTACTGAAAGTCCATTACAAACTATGGTAAAATAGCAAAACCACTCATCGAACTAACAAAGAAGGAAGGGTTTCATTAGAAGTCAGTAGCTTTAGAGTCTTTTGAGGCCTTAAAAAAAGTGTTGACTACTTCTCCAGTATTAGCCCTACCAAAATTTTCCCAATCTTTTGAGGATGAATGTGATGCTTCGGGTAAGGGAGTAGGTGCGGTTTTGATGCAGAATAGGAGAACGATAGCCTACTACAGTAAGGCTTTCAGAGAGAAATCTTTCTAAGTCTGCTTATGAGAAGGAACTGATGGCATTGGTGTTGGCGGTGCATCATTGATGTCACTATTTGCTGGGCAGATCATTTGTGGTGTATTTAGACCAAAAAAGCCTTCGCCATTTGTTGCAACAGAGGATGTCTACCACAGATCAGCAATGCTGGATGGCTAAGCTTTTGGGTTATCATTTTGATGTCATTTACAAACCGGGACCAGAAAACAAAGCTGCTGATGCGTTGTCACGGGTGTATGAAGAAGGAGAGCTGAAAAGCATCATTTCTTACCCGCTGTGGCTTGATGGCCGAATCATCCAGTAGGAGGTGCACCAAGACCCTATATTGAGTGGCATTATAAGGCATCTGCAGCAGGATCCAACCTCTAGAATTGGGTTTTTATGGCATCAAGGTGTTCCTTTGTACAAGGGACGGTTGGTGATTTTAGCTCAATCCACTTTTATTCCATTACTCCTAAAAGAGTTTCATTTTTCCCCTATCGGAGGCCATTCAGGTTATCTGCGCACCTATATAAGAATTGCGAGCAATTTTTATTGGATTGGTATGAAGAAGTCCATTCAAGACTTTGTCAAGTCTTGTGATACATGTCAAAGGCAAAAATATGCTGCCACATCTCCTGAGGGTCTGTTGCAACCTTTGTCGATTCCTAATTAGAATTGGAAAGACATTTCAATGGACTTCATTACGGGAATTCCTAGATTCCTAGATCTAAAGGGTATGAAGCAGTGCTGGTCATGGTAGATCGACTATCTAAATATGGCCATTTTATCCTATGAAAGCACCCTTATACTGCTAAAAGAGTGGCTGAGGTATTTGTTAAAGAGGTAGTACGCCTACATGGAGTGCCACAATCAATTATAAGTGATCATGATCCTTTGTTTGTTAGTCATTTCTGGAGGGAGTTGTTTCGTCTGTAGGGTACTATGCATAAAATGAGCTCCTCTTATCATCCGGAAACGGATGGACAAATAGAAGTTCTCAACAAATGTTTGGAAACTTATTTGAGATGTTTTGCTGCTGAACAACCTAGGCATTGGTCCTATTGGATTTCATGGGCACAATCGTGGTACAATACCACTTTCCATATGTCTACGGGTTCAACTCCATTTGAAGTGGTTTATGCTAGGAAACCCCCAACTTGGTTCGGTATTTACAAGGAGAAACTAAAGTGGAGGCAGTGGCTAGAGAGTTAACGGATAGAGATGAGGCATTGCATCAGCTAAAATACAATCTGAATAGGGCGCAAGACTAGATGAAAAAGTATGATGATAGAAAACGAACTCTGCTGTCTTTCCAGGTGGTAGCATGGGTTCTTCTTAGGCTCCGTCCCCACAAACAGCTAACAGTGGCCCGACGTATTAATCAAAAGCTAGCGGCAAGATACTTTGGTCCTTTTCAAATGCTGGAAAAATATTGAGTAGTCTCATATAAGCTCAAACTACCTCTACATTCTAGAGTCCATCCGGTGTTCCATGTGTCTCAACTAAAGAGGGCTATGGGGGACTACTTTGTAGAGACAGCTTTGCCTGACAGAATGGAAGTGGAGTTGGATGATGTCGTGGAACCCAAAAATGTCTTAGCTAGCCGAATAATTACTAAGGCAGGGGACTCCACATGCCAATGGTTAGTTAAATGGAAGGGCAAGCTGATGGAGAATGCTACATGGGAGGAGGAATTTATTATTCGCGGTCAATTTCCTCAATGCAGCCTTGAGGACAAGGCTGCTCTTCTAGAGGGGAGTAATGTTAGGACCAATGTGGTCGAGGGCAATTCAGGAAGACGGAGAATAATAGAGACGTAAATAAACCTAGGATATAGAGAGTATACTCGGGGAGAAAGAAAGAGGGGGTAGAGAGGAGGGAGTGAGTTAGTAGTTAGTGGCTGAGTCGGCACAAGGGTTGGGTTGTAACAGAATGGCCTCAGTAGGTAGTTTTGAGGCAAAGAGGGAGAGGAGAGAGGGGATTGGAAAGTAAGAAGAGAGATATTATTTTTGCACCTTTAAGACAATAATGCAACCTAATACTATCAACTTGGAAGCAAATGACTCCTGTAACTTAGATTTCAGCCCATTGAAGGCATAAAGTCCCATCTTCAAACTCAAAAGAAGGAGAAGACTTGGGAAATGGCAGGTCCCATTCAAACCCGGAAGTAAAAAATATTCAGATGCAACATAACCAACCAAGTACGTACTTCTGTCTATTATTAGAATATTGGAATGTTTTGGATTTCGAAGTAGCATAAAGATTAACATAATCGCATTTTACAGTCAGTTTCTTGACTATTCAAGTACCTTTCCAATAGCGGCTGCTAAACAGATCAAACCATCCAGCTTCTGCCTCCTCAGAACCTTGACCAGCGACTGACAAATCAATCATTACTCCAGCAACTCGTTCTTTACCAAAAAGGGTCTTTATGGACTTTTCTGCTTCAGCTAGTTTTCCTTGCTACAAGAACACTCATTGACAAATCAACAGACAATATAGAAAAACAAAGCTTAAATTGGGGTCAAAATGCATAAATTATCAAATATGAGGAATATCTCAGAGAAACCTGAAAAAGCCAGCGAGGGCTTTCTGGAGAAAACGCCATTCCCACTGCTAATAGAATTGCTGGCACAGCTGCAATACCAAACATCGTCCTCCACCTAAAGGGAAATATATGTTGAGATTACAGATAATGAACGGGTGAAAAAAGAAAATAAAATTCATCATAGAAGACAGCCCCTACTCAACAGCATTTCAACTGATTATTCAATCTAGGAATAGCCCCTAAATAGCAGTAAGATTCCTAATAGCTCAACTGGGCATTCCACATACATTATTGATATTTTGAAAAATCATGTGTTTTCAAATCCATGTTATTAAAGAAAAAATTATCTAGCAATGGATGTTAAAGTTGCTTATTGCAATTTAACATGGATAGCTAACTGTTCTCCTACTGCTACAGATGTGTATCATTTTGATTCTGAAAAATAGAATATGCCCCCTAAAAGCATCTTTCCGTAACAACTCTTTCTTTCTAGCTATTTCCTTCAACAAGGGAAGCATATCTTTGCAATTACAATTTCCAGTATTCTACATCCTCCTCCTTAGTTAGACACAAATTCACAATGACACCACACATCAAATTTGATGTATGTGTCCAAAGTAGAGGAGAAAAAACTTTTACATGGAAAACTCTAAGAAGGAATGAAGGCCTACAGAAACATTTATTTTATGTCCTAAGGGCAGGCCTCACTAATCACAGTTTAATCCTTTCCTACAATTGCACTGAATGACTCCGAAGCTTTCAAAGACAGTGATGAAAGGAACATAGGAGTTGTTCAACTTCAGTTACCTTTTCCCTAGTATACTTTCAACTGGCAAGACAGTCCTTAAGCTTCAAAAAGGAAACAAAAAGGACTACATGCCCTAGCTAGGTTACTCTTGTCTATTCCCATAAAGTTCATTTCACCAACTGTCTCCAACAAAATCAACAACAATCTGAGAGATAAAAATTTAACAGTTCAGAATCTCATAAATTTACATCTTAATAGCTGGTGCTTCAATCTGCTTGACCTTCAGCAGGTCACTTTTGTCAACATGCCAATTTTAAATAGTTTGCATATATGTTTTGTCCCTCCTAGATATTTAAAACAATCCAAGGACCCCCCCTATATCAACTTCTGACCACTATAAAAAGCCTTGCCGCTCTCAAATTGGATAACTTGCGAATGGGTATGTGATGTGCTCAAATATCATGCCAATGAAGGAGTTACAAATTTCAATGAGAGATTCGTGATCCCAGCTTCCATGTCCTTGACTGAAGCTGTTAATCAAATTGGTTGTTTCAACTTTTCATATGGGCAGTTAAAAGAGATCCTATTTTGTGAGAGCTTTAAGAGCAGAACTAGAGAACCAATATGACTGTAATATTTAACCTGTTCCACACTCATGGATTCTTAGTGTGGTGAAAATTTTTTCCGATTCACACAGATATTTTCAGCAGAGTCCAAAATACATTCTTTTTTCTCTCATGCATAAGATAATAAAAAGAAGAAAAATGAAATGTAACGATACAAGGCGGTCAAATTATTAAAGCAAGTGTCATCTTGCATACACTAGCTTACATGTGTTTGCATTTAAATGTTTTAGAATGCTTAATATTTTCTTCACATTAATAGATGTAGAGCCAGGTGTTCCATAGGATTGGAAATGGAAAAAGCACGTTTTTTTTGTATGATAAATGGCATTGTGAAGGTCCTCCATATAAGGTGGAGGAAATACAGGGCTTGAAATTGGTGGTGAATCCAACTTTCAAAGTAAGTATGCTTAATCGAAATAATATTATTCGAAATAATCAGTGGATATGGCCCTTCCACAATAGTAGGAATGCTAGTTTCATCATGGAAGAGTTGCCTCGCTGTCAGGAAGGAGAGTAGGATGAAATTCAGTGGCTAGCAGATAACTCAAGGAAGTTCAACACAAAAGCCTGTAAAACACTGTTACAGGCTACACAGAGCACAAGGCAGGAGTGGGCAGCATAGTATGGGATAGTGATCTTAACCCAGCTCACTCATTCATCTTATGGATGGGAATCAATGGAGGTTGCTTATGAGGGATAAGATCAAGTTATCCATTAGCAATATGAATTGTGAATTATGTAAAGCAGAATTGGAAAGTTTGGAACACTTCATGATTAGATGCAAATATACTAGTCAAGTCTAGGATTGGCTGCAAAATATAATGGCCTGACTAACAGATTCTTGGAGTAAAACTATTGCTTGGCTAGAAAAAATTAGAGTGCATAATGCGGCAGATCTCAAAGCTATCAGGTTAAGTTGGGTAGCCTTGGTGTACTACATATGGA
This sequence comes from Erythroxylum echinodendron, assembly GCA_027575705.1. Taxonomy (NCBI): domain Eukaryota; kingdom Viridiplantae; phylum Streptophyta; class Magnoliopsida; order Malpighiales; family Erythroxylaceae; genus Erythroxylum; species Erythroxylum echinodendron. The sequence continues at coordinate 17,783,649 of JANZXR010000002.1, read as the reverse complement.
AAGAGCGCAATTACAGAGTATTTAAACAAGTAAGTAGAAGCAGTGAGATGGTTTTTCAGGACATCTTCCTACATACAGATTGGCTATGTTGGCCAGAGGAATAGCTGCAAATCTGACAAGTAACACAAAGAGCAAATCGGGATTGTAGTAATATTGGACTAAGTGGTCTCGCAAGTTCTCTCGATCTCAAGGTGTAGATGATTACTAGGAACCATAAATCTCCGTAATCTAAATTCTATGGATTATATTAGTTTTGTCCTCTAGATTGTATATATTTTCTTATAATGAAATCTATTAATTTTCAAAAAAAAATAAAAAACATTTTCTTCACATTGATCAAACATAAGATACTTGAACGTGGACACAATGAAAAAGAGTGGATGCAGGATGAAAGAAAAAGAACCAAAACTTTCACTTACCATATAGGGTTTCCTGCTAATGGTAATCCAGCCACTAATGCCAGGAGAATTCCAATACATATGAAAAGTTGATTTACAGATCCAAGTGCACCACGTATTTCAGTTGGAGATATCTGAATAGAATAATAAGCATTAGATAATCCCTTCTTAAAAATTTTTACCAACAAGCACATTGAGGTTGCAAGAATGTAGTCGAAAATACCTCTGAGATGTAAAGTGGCACGATAGCAGAAGATATACCGATTCCAATACCAGCAAGTAGTCGGCCAATTATCATCGTTTGTACACTCTGGGCTGTAGCACTGAAAACATATAGATAATCTGAAATATTAGTTTTGTTGTAGTATGAAAAGTTGTAGCAGAAAATGAAACAGTAGGGAGTAAACCAAAGAATTGTTCCAACTGCCAGAGGAATTGCATCTAATTGAAAGGTCCTCGTTCTGCCAAACTTGTCAGCCAATGCTCCGCCAGTAAATGATCCAACAGTAGCACCAGCTAGTAATGTGCTGACAACCCACCCTATTCAATTTTTCGGTGTGAGTACCATAGGATTGGTAGTTAACATAGAAATGACATAAAGATTTCGTCTAAGATAGAAATATCAGCAACAGACAGATGCTACAGAGGAAAACATAGAAATGGGCAGACAAGCAAACGCATCTTAGATTAAAAATCTTGCCTTGTAAGACAGTGTTCTCTGCAATCCCAAGATCCTTGGCAAGATACTCAAGAGCACCATTCACCACTCTGAAACAACAATGCAATTGAAGAAAGGCTATTGTAAGAAAAGATAAACGAAAAAATGTCGCTCAATATATGCATAACTAACTGCCGATAATAGCAAAAGAGGTGGGGACCATGTCGATGTAACAAAATATAACATGATATGAATCAAAGATGGCTTAAGAACAAATCAGCAAATGCAGTTTCAACATCAAAGTGAAGCATACCCCAAATGGTAGCCAAACAAAATAGCTCCAAGACAAGCAACGCCTACGAATGGCAGCACTGTTCCGCTGGATTTGACAGGAGTTACAGTCCGAGGATTTATAGGAGTAACGGCCTCTACATCGTCATCTATAAATATCACAAATTATAAACAAACAGCAGAAAACAATCTGTAGGTTTAATAATAACAAGTTATCCACAGACCAAAAAGGAAAAAAATGAACGAGGAAGAACGAACCGGAAGGAAGAGCCTTGGCCATGCGAGACCTGAAGAAGCTAGAGCGAGCGAGCTCGACGGCCATAGGCACGGAACCCGCACGCAGTCCCCAACAAGTCCTCATGCAGCAGTGATTATCACAACTCTTGAACGATCCCAAACTCAAGGATGTGCTCTTACTCAACTCACTCCCCAATACTCTCCTGCGGTCACGTCCACCGTCGATGCCTGCTGCGGTTATCCTCCCTCTCAACGCTTGCATTGATGCTTGCATTTTCTGCCTCTACCTTCCTCCTCCTATATCACAATTTAACGCAATCGACAGATTCCTAACAAAGTCAAAGTAAGTCCTAAACGTTAAAAATAAAAGAAAGTAATTAAATTATTAAGGAGAAGAAAACGTAACCGTTGGATCAATAAAAGATAGAATAGTGAATAGTGAAATGCTTTCTTAGAAAAAATAGTAACTACCGAATCCAGAGTACTCTATGTCTCACTCACTCACCAGTGACTTGGTTTATGGGAATTTTTAAAAATATTTTAAATCTCCAGTTATTAGAATTTAGAAGTGAAGTGTCGTTAATTAAGAGCGGAAGAACATTGGGACTTCCGTTTGAGAGCGATGGGTTTAAGCTAAGGAGAGGAGAGACAAAAAGGTTGGTGTAATTTTCAACTCTATGTATCTTTTTGGTTTGGATTTTCGATTTTGATTTTCCTAGGAAAATAAATAGGGGAATTAGTTTTTAAAAAAAAGAAAAATTCAAGGGAGAAAGACGGGAAATGCCAAAGTGAGTGATGACGTATGAGATATTGGGATTAGATTGCGAGAGATGAGAGACCGCTTACGGAGGATGTGCACGTGGGCACATGGCCTATCTGATTTGGTTTCTCATTTTTTCAGGGTTTCTAATACCGTACTGTACCGGAAGGTACCGTACCAGTCAGAAAACGGTACAGTAAAGTCTTAAGTATCGCCCGGTACCCAACATACCGGTTAATTCTGATTAATTCCGGTAAATTGAACTTCTCTAAGGACCAATTTGCAATTTCAAAAAATTCAACCTAATATCCTACCCAAAGTTATGAATACCGTACCGGACTCGATACCGGATTGAGTTTTGGAACGGAACTGTACCGGTATCGGTCAGTACCGGATACCGTTTCGGATAAGTTTTTAAATTTATAAAATAGTCCCTAAAATTTTTAAAATTTACAAAATAGTCCATATTGATATATTGTACAGTTGTA
>JANZXR010000002.1:17698271-17749594 GCA_027575705.1 Erythroxylum echinodendron | reverse complement strand
AAATATTAAATTAAAATAAGAAAATATAAATAAAATAAATTTATTAAATTAAATATTTCATAAAAATATTTTTAGTTATATAAATTCAAATTATAAATATTAAATATCAAATATTAAATTAAAATAAGAACATATAAAGAAGGACTTTATTAGTCGATGATATAATAGAAAATAATAATTATAAGAAGGTTATTAATGAAAAGTAAAATTTTTACCGCAGAAACACTTTCGTACCGTAACTTTCTTTCTACTTATCAATTTCTATAGCGGTACCGCAATTTCCTGTAACCTAGGGCTATTTGCTCGTAGATCCAAACAAGTGACTATTTTTGAAAACTGTAGTAACTAAGTACTTATCTCCATCGCATTGCAAATCCAAAAGCAGCCTATGCCAAATGGAATAGGCATCCAATAACATCTATAACACTTGCATTATTTAATCTTATACTTATCCTCAAATTGCGATGCTCATAATATTACATTATCCATTTTGTTGGACTTTAATTAGGGGGGGTTTGGTTTGAGAGTTTGGGAACGAAGGAATGGAATAATTGTAAAAGACAGTGTTTATTTTGGAGTTTTCAATTCCAGGGAATAGATTTATCCCATTAAATTTAGGAATCTACTAAACCTACCAAAGGGGTGGGTATCGAGTTTTCATTTCAATATAAGTTTTTATCCCATTTACTTTTTACTCTTTTACCCTCAACCTTTGACCTACTATCCTTTTTAATTCCTTATCACTTCTTAATTCCTTACGACCTCTCGTCCTGTCTTATCGTGTCTCATTAACGAAGGAATTTTTTGTTCTGCGCCTCCAGATATTAAACCAGAAATCCAAGTTACAAACAAAACATCATTTTCTTATTTTTCATACCTATCCCCATCTCCTTCTACTATTATACCCATATCTATAGCCATAGCTAACCTCGTGCTGAAACCAAATGCCTCATATTTTGCGGTTCTACCAAACACAATAAAAGATGATATCTGTTAAAATGTAATAGGAGATAACGGTTATGTTATACTATTTGATGCTTTGTTTAATAGTTTAATAGTTTACAGAAGCGAAAAATAATGAAATATCCATTAAATATATTGTATGTAAAATTATATATGCTGTTAAACAAATAATCATAATTATACAGCTCTCCTTCCATAATACTCATTAATATACAAACCATATTTTATTTTATATATATTTTACCACAGATTATATATTGAAACTTGAGGACTGATAAAGCAGTTGCAATATGTGACATTTCCAAATTTATGAAATCACTAGTACTGGCTGTAATATATGTGAGTGCACAAAATTATATATTATTCCCTAATAAAATTGTTAACCCCACACTAGTGGAAGTTATTAATAACACTCGTTCCTGGCTATATAAAACAAGTTGTTATTGGAGGCCAGGTAGGCTATGATGATACATGAACGTTTTGTATGGAAAACCTATGTCTCTTAACCTTTGATCATATGTTTATTCATTTCTTTTCTGGGTTATTCTTTTCAACTTCATCTTTCTTATGACTTACAAATTCAAATTCAATCTTTTAACTATATAGGATGTTTACTTTTTCGTTTCTATATAATTTAAGATTGGAGGTGGTCACTTTTAAATAAATATCCTAATATCGTTGACGTATTGGATTTAAGTGGATATGAACCTTGGAATATAGTGGGAACAAAATGACCTCAGAAGATCGATCGATTGGAGATCTTTGTCATTTTCAAGCATAATCCCCTAATAGAAGGGACTTAGTTGACTGGATTGATGCTCTCCTGCCAGCAATTCGTTTTAAATTAAAAACTTGCATCTTTTTTCCAACAGTTAATCAGGAATATATTATTTAGAGAAAAACGTAATTAATTACCCAATTTTGACAAAAATGAAGGACCATTTCATGTATATGGGAACGTGCATGCAGGGCCATGACAAGACGAGTTTTAGAAAGAGCGGATTGCAAATTTAATGGACCGCAGATATGCTGGTTCTAGAAGTTGGACAATGAAAATCGGCACATGCCTCAACAGAAGTTTTTAGGTAATTTTGGCTTTAATTGTCTGTTTCATGTGGTAAATAAAACCCCTAGTTTAGACACTCTAGTTTTTACTTTTTACTACCTAACAAATTAGTGTACAAGCATTCATGATAGAGATCTCGAGTTAACTTAACCTTCTGCTCCAGGACCTAATATTTAATAAGTGAATAACATAACATAGTTTGTTAGATTAGAAATTAACTTCTTTTTATATTAATTTACAAATTAATTAAAATAAAATGTGATTGAAGGGATAAATCATTCAAGCTGATTGGGAAATATTTACAAAATTATCAATCCCTTCTAGCTTAAGAGTGGAATGTGGAAGGACCTTGAAACCTAAACCTAGAGTAGCTTAATTTTTTAACTAACCATAGGTAAAGAATACGAACACAGTTTACTTATGGCAGTTAGTAAGATGCGAGAAGATATTTCCTTGTTGAATTTTCAAATGCTTATGTCCCAACGTCAATCACGCAATCATCCCAACACTTTAGTAACAATAGTGTAGCAAGTCACAGGTCATGTTGGACCAATCGTCACTCTCTTTCACTGCTTCTCTACCAACTTTTCACTCCATGTCAAGCTTTTCGTGGAACAAAATGTGTTAGGTTTCATTTTTCTAAGCTAACCCATGTTCGCGAAGTTAAGTGTTTGAATCTTTGACATGCTCATTAACATTACCAAATCAAGTAGTTAGATACGGTAAGACAAGTACAGTAGAAGACATGAACTAAATATGAACAACATGGAATGAAGTCATATATGTACGTACATACAACCCAGGTGGGGACATATACATATATATGTTTTAAATTAGACCAAAAAATTAAATTAATAAAATAAAAAATTTAAGGTTTAAAAAATTTAACTAACATTATATCTTCACAAAATTAACTAAATATTAAATAAAATTAAAGAATTTGAAATATAATTAAAAAGTTTGTCCGTATTTATTGAAAATTTAAAGTTTAAATAAAAATTAATTAATTTATTTTGATTTATTAAATTTTATTAATTAATAAAAAATGAGCAATTAATTAATAAATAAATAAATTTTAATAACAAAAATTATAAAATAAATCAAATTAAAAAATTAGACTGAAACATCAATTGAGTTTTCTTTATTATTGATAAGTGATAAAATGAATATACAGTAGAAGTGGGTATTCGTTTAAATCTACATGTTGAGTAGTTGCAGAATCCTAGGACCACTCGATATGTAATGTTGAAAAGATTAGTTCCATTTTGTCTAGAGAGTTAGCTTCTTAGCCTTGGGTTTCGTGCTCCATCTTGTCTAATTTTCTGCTAGTTGTTGCTTGCTCCTCGTCCATTGCCTTGGAATTTTCACAACCAACTCGTTCTTCTTTTCTCTTCTCTGTCCCAACTTCTCAAACCATTAATTGTTCTCTCTTTGGCTTGTACTAGTATCTTAACCTTTTCCTATACTATAAAAATACCCTGTGATCATCGCAAAACCATACTGTCCACTAGGTAGCCCAAGTTTGACATTTCCTGTTCTTTTCTAGGGTTTCTCTTTCTCTACCTTTATCTCCCTCTAATGGCTAATATCAATTATCAGACACAGTCTGAAGTTAAGATCACCAACAACACAACCCTGAAACTTTTCGGATTCAAGATTCTTGACAAGAACCCTGTGGATTCAGACAAAACACCGCCGGCATCATTAGAATCGGAGAAGTTGCAGTCCATTGACGATCGAAAATACGAGTGCCAGTACTGTTCTCGTGCATTTGCCAACTCTCAAGCGCTAGGAGGCCACCAGAACGCCCACAAGAAAGAAAGGCAGCTGTTAAAGCGTGCACAGATGCAAGCCACTCGAAACTTGGCAACTTCATACATTACCAATTCCATGTTCTCTCCATTCCCTCCGCCACCAACACAAATCCCGGCAGCAACTCCATTAGCCATGGAACAAAACCAGTTCCGTTCCTGGTTTTACTCGTCTAATCCGTCGCATGTCGATCAGTATCTTTCTGATCCTGGAAGGTATCCAGATGAGGCGAGACTCGCGTCCAAGACTTCCCCAGAGTGGAGTGGCTATGGGTTATTAGGAGAAGATATAAGAACATATCATGACAAGGGGTTAGGCTTGGATTTGCATCTATGACCTCTGCGCTGCCGTGATTTTAGATGATTCATCAAGCTTTGTATAGCTCATCAGACTTGTTAATAACAGTGAGTAATATACTTATCCCATGTCTGGGCAACTGAGCTTGTATATTTCCTCTAAGAGTTTCAGAAGCAATGTATTCCTGAACTTGTAAGATTTGGGGAGATGTATATTTCCTCTCGAGTTTCAGAAGCAATGTATTCCTGAACTTCTAAAATTTGGGGAGATATATATTTCCCTCTAGAGTTTCAGAAGCAATGTATTCCTGAAGTTGTAAGATCTGGAGAGATGGTCCAAAATTAATTAGTACGATGGAAGATGATTCAACAGATGATATATTGTCGATAGCTTAAGTTTAAATTAATCCACTTATACAATATTACTGGACGAGTGTTTCATTTTGTTTCTTTGAATTGGTGGTTTCTTTAATCCTTGTGAATTATCTGGAATATGATTAAAAATTTTCCATGCATTAAAAATTAGAGAGAAAATGGTATATATATAGAACGTTTTATAAAAGAGAGGAAAAATAGCAAATAAAAAAAGAAATATATAATTTTTTTCTATAAGAACTCTAATGCCACATTAAGAAACTATGAAACTGGGAAAGCATCAAAGGTTAAGTGGAGCAATTTAAAAGTTGATTTGAAGAAGAGATTAGCAACAATTTCATTAGACTAGTTACAAACTATTTATGAATTACATGACAATAAATTTTAATGTACTAATTTGAAACTATTCATGAACCACACAATAATCAATTTCAGTGTGCTTACTGTATTTATGAAAAAGTTGGTTTTAACAACATAAAGAATAGACAAATTAGCACAAGAGTAGAGCAAATTTACTATAAGAAATATAAAAATCATTAAGTGTTATAATCATTGCAATTCACAAACCGTGGAGGTAAGTGCACAATATTCATTCTAAAAAGAAGAACGAGAAATAATAAATTGTTTCTTTATTTTTTAGGAGACTAGAAACAAACACAAAAAAGAGAATACCCAGTAATACACTTGCAACTGTTTGAACAAGATGTCTCGCTAGAATCTAAGAAGACTTGAAGCTTAAGATCAACAAAAGTTGAAGAGAAGATGCCTTGCTAGGTAAAACCTTGAGATACAAGAGAACTTTATAAGCTACTTGTAAGTGAATATCAATAGGAGCCTCAAGGAATTGAGATAATTGTTGTACAACAAAAACTGATATCATGTTAAGTAGTTGTCAAATATAAAAGTTAGTCAATGAGCCTATAATAAGAGGAGGTTTATGTTAGTGGAGAACCACCATCTTTAGTCAATTTGCAGGAAGGCAAAATGTGTACCACCAGGTTTAGAATCATTAAAACTTGTATCCTTCAAATAAGTTAATACCAATAGAGGATCTAGAAACTTCAAAATTGAGAAATTGTTTCAATTCACTAAGAACCTTGATAAAATGTCTATTACGTAAGTAGAATTTAATGGTAGAAATTTGATCAAGATTATTCCACAATCACATTAATTAATACAAAAAATGTAGAGTCAGAAAACTTAAAGATTAAATTATGGTCAACATTTTCTTGTTGAAAACTATAATCAATCAAAGCTTTTGATAATTTGGCATACCATTTGTGAGTGACTTAATTTAATCCAAATAGGGATTTAAGAAATTTGTATACTTTAAAGAAATTAAAAGAAGTAATACCATTAAGTAACTTTATATATTAGTATTCTTATAAACCCTATACAAAAATGCTTTATTAATATCAAGTTAATGTAAAAATCAGTTTTGGTTTAAAGTAAGAGCTAAGAATAATCTCATAATAGTCATCTTAACAACTGGACTGAATGTATCAAGATAGTATAGTATAGCCATCTAACTTGTACTTGATTTTGTAGACTCATTCACTTCTAATGAGTTGTTACCAGAAGGAAGATTAATAATTTTTTTATTATCCTAAGAGCTTTAATCTCTGCAGCTTTATATGTTCTAGATTCTAGTTGAGAATCAATATTTAAAACAAAAGAAAAATGGTTAGAAGAAAAATGATCATAAGAAAAGACTGCATATATAGAATGAAGGTTAGTATTCAATGTTGAACAATGGAAGTCTCTTAAAGATAATTAAGGCATGTCTCAACCTTGTACTATACTTAGGCGGAACAAAAGAGGCTGAACTAAATGTAGAAGCTTCAAGAGTAGGATGAACCAGATATATTTAATGAATTAAAGGAGCATAAATATAATCAATCATATCAACATGAGGAAGAACACAAGCAAAATTAAGACATGAATCAAGTTCATTATTATAGATGAGGATATATGTTCATGAAACACCATATCCATATAAATAAACACTTATTTAGTCTATAAATTATACATCATATAACCCTTCACACTTGATACATACCTTAAAAACATGCATTTACCTGCTCTATAATCACATTTATGCTTAAATTTGTCATGATTAGAAGCAACTCATAAATAACCAAATACTCCTAAAGAGCTAAAAATAGAAGTAATATAAAAAAAGTTTCTTATAATTTGTGATATTGCCAATACTAAAGAAGGAATTCTATTAACGAGAAATATTGCATGTAAAACATATTCACCCAAAAATTAAATAAAAAGATTACCTGAATTTATAAAGCCCTTGCCACATTGAATATATATAGATACTTTCTTTTAACTGCACTATTTTCTAAGGTGTCTTTACACAAGAATATTGATGAATAATACCCCTTTTAGACCAAAACTTTTAGCGTATTAAACTCCTAAGCTCTTAGCCATTATCACTTCTTACACACTTAATCATTTTATCACACCATGTCTGAGTAATATTATCACTATATGATCGGTATCTCATGTATCAATTATCAAAGTATAATTAACAATTATATTAGTAAAATAACTGAGAGAAGTATGTCTATATGTTATATTAATAGAGTGAAAATTGCAATGGACAAACTATTCACCTAAGCCACTTGAGCCTACAGTATTCTTGGGGAAGATGGGAAAACTAAAGTAATGCTTGAAAGAGGTTGTTGAATCATGCTTAGCAATTATTCATATTTCTCTCTAGTAAAAGGAAACTAAAGAGAAGAAATATTATCACTATTATTTTGAGACTTTGAAATAATATTATCCCAAGTATTTAAACAATTCTCAAAATAATCAAAATTTCCAAGAGCTAACCCCTCAACTTGATTAACTTTCCCATAATAAAAGCTTCTATATGATCTATAACTAGGAGAAAATCCATGATCCTTATAGCAACTTCCAATTATATGTCTTTTTTTCAATAAAACATACATAATGGCCTTCTATTAGTATTAGAATAAAAGCTTCGACTCCTAATTTTCTATGACTACCAAAACTATTGCCTCCGTGAAACTTCCATTAACATTTCCACTTAAAGAACTAGATGTTGTACTAACAAAAGCAAACATTAGACGTAGAATTAGAATATAATTACCTTTCATGCCACACTAATAATAATACACTTTATTGATAAGAGGTCATGGATCCACCAGCATGATTTGAAACTTGTTTATATAAAATATTTATTCAACACTTTTAAGAATCTTATCACTTATTCATTACTTCAAAGTTTTCATTTATATTAAAGAAACATAAAACACCAAGACTATATATATAGAGAGATAGATACAAAAGTATAATATATAACATTTAAGCTAAAAAACAAAAAATGATCTAATAATAATAAAACAATTAATTAACTAAAAGATATTGATAACTAAAGATATGATTGACGGTTATCGTCTGATATACCCCTACAAGTTGATGATGAAATGGATTATAATCGATGCTTGCTAACCAATCAATGAAACTAAGTTTATGCAATAACTTAGAATATCAACTAGTTGGTATGAAGAAGAAATGATACAAATTGTAAGGTCCTTATTGGCAATGAGATTGTGAATAAAATAAAAGTAAATTTTAAAATAGCTAATTTGTGCAAGAAATGCTAGACTTGTTCATTAAAATAAAACTCTAACATTGTCACACAAATATGAGGCAAACCTTAAAACGAACTCCTAAATCACATTGCAATTGTGTCAACCATTTAATTTCAACAAAAACATTTGCTACATAGTTGAGCGTAGATTTAGTGGAAGATTTAGGAAATGTATGATTTTCCTGAATTTCCAACAAGTAAATTTTTACTAAGAAAATAAAATGGCCACCTATTTATTTGCAATCATCAAGACAGCCAACTCGATCAGCATCATTAAAGGTAACTAATTTATGTATAGAGGCACTTAGTAATAAAAGAGACTCTAATAATTCTTAAATTTTAAATACTACAGAACCCTTTTGAGTGCTTAAAGATGCAAATATGTTGGCGTATGCATTAATTAGAAAAGTTTATTCATTATAAAGGACATGTCTAGCCTTATTAAAGTGACACAGTGAGGACTGCCACAACACTATCTAAACTAAGTAACTTCCTTATTTAACACAAAAATTCTTTGTTTCTTTGTAAGTATAGGTCCAGTTGCCATGGGAACATAGCATGACTTACAATTGCTCATTCTTATCTTTTATAAAATGTCTGAGATGTGAGATTTTTTATTATCTAAAATACCAATAGGTTTTGGTATCAATTTTATTACAAGAAAGTATTTCAGTTCCCTAAATCACGCAAAGAGAACTCCTTGGAGATCAAAGCAATAATAGAGTTTACCATAACTATATTACTTCTTGTAACCACCACTTCGTCAACATAGACTAATAAAAAAACAAGTGTAATTGTCTTAATTGTAAATGAATAAAGAGGAATATGCGTGAAAACCAATAAAACCAATAATCAAGTAATTGCTTAACCATTGGAACCATCTCATGGGGTTTGCTTAAGTGTTGACAGACATAATTCGGATGAATGCTATTAACAAATCCGTGAGGTTGATTCATATATATTATTTCTGCTAATTGTCCATATAAAAAAGCATTACTAATATCAAGTTGAAGCAGAAACCATGCTCTAGAAATAGCAATAGATAAAATAGACCATATTGTCATAAGTTTAACAATAGGACTAAATGCCATTAAAGTCCAAACCATGTTCTTGTATGCACCTCTTAGCCATTAGCCTGGCCTTTAATCTTTACCAATTGATCTTCTTTTAATTTTATAGGCCCAATGATCACAAACTTGAATTTCAAGTTTGATAGCTTGATGCCATTATACTATCTTTTTTGCTTTGGTAAAGAAGGAAGCTTCTTCAATAATGTGAAGAAAGGATCATATTTTGTGAAAAATATAAGGTAGCACATCTATATAATATAGAGGGACGATATCAAATGAGATGTAGTTGAGCATTAGAAGTATGATAAGGAGGTTGTGAGGTTGGTGTAGGATTGTTAGTAACTTATGAGAAGAGTTGAGAAATAGGAGAGAGGTTGTGTTATATAAAAATTAGGAATTGTAAAATGATTAGAACTACCTGAAGATAATATAGGAGCAATAAGTTATTGTTGTAAAGAAGTAATTTGAAACCAAGGATAAGAAGTCATATCATTGGATGAGAAGGCCAATTTTGGTTGAGATCCAATAATTTGTTGAAAAGGAAAAACCTTCTCATCAAATTGTACGTATCTAGAAAAGTAAATTTTATTGTGTCCTTACCAAGACAATAATAACTGAGATGTACATGAAAGTAACCTATGAAAGTACATTTCTTTAAACAAAAAAAAAACTTATGTTTATTAAAGGGATGAAGCAGTGGATAAATGGAAAACCCATAGACTTTATGGAAGAGATAATCTAGTAGTTTATGAAATAAAAATTGAAAGGGAATTTTATTAGATAACAAACTAGAGGGCATGTGATTAATAAGAAATAATGCTGTTTCAAAAGTAAATTATTAATATTTAAAGGTTGTGCTGCACTATCGTAATAAAACTAGAGCAATATCAATAATATTTCAAAATTCCCTTTTAGTCATTTTATTCTGTTCGTAAGTGTGAAGATAGGTAATACTATGAATAATCCTCTATCTTGGAAATATTTATGCAAAGGCCTATATGAATAATGCCTAATTTGAATTGAAAAACTTGATTTTATAATTAAATTGTTACTTAACCATAATTTGAAATTGGTGAAAAAAAGATGAAAAACTTCACTTTTGTATTTAATTGGAAATAACCAAATAAGTAAAGAATATTTATCGAAGAAAACAAACTATATATCACCAGAGGAAGAACAAAGAGGAGCATATCTCCAAACATTCGAGTGTACTAATTCTAACATAGTATGATGAGTAAAAGACAAAGAAATACAAGACATTTTTCTAAAACAACACACTTTATACTTATTAGGCAATGATTGTTATAAGAACAAGGCACTTAAATATGATTAAATAAACGTCATACAATCTAATAAATGGGATGTCCAAAATGAGCATATCAATCTTATAATTTGACTAAAAAGGTTACAACATTCAAACTACTTTGTTGCTGTATACCACGTAGTTTGTAAAGCCTCACTTAGTTTGTAAAGCCCCAACTCATTGGTTCCTTACATCATCAAATTAATTTAATTTAATTCAAGTTAAAAAAATCGAATCTAATATGGATTTGAGTTCAATGCCTAATCCGTATCGAACTCTTCTATTATTCTTAATTACGTGTCATTATATGTTGGAATCATTGTTCTCCTAACACTCGCTTTATCATGTTATTATTGTTATTTCTGTTATTTTCCAACATATTCAGTGACACGATGGAATTGTTGTTCTGCTAATGCTCACTTTATCATGTTATTATTGTTACTCCTATTATTTTTCCAACATATTCAATAACAAAAAGAAATGACACGTTATTAAGAATAGTATAAGAATTCGATACAGATTGAGAGTTTAACTCAAACTCATATTCGATTCAATTTTTTAATTTTAAAAAACTTATTAGAAAATGTTAGAATATTAAAACAAGTTATAATTAATCTAAAAACTAAGGTATTTAAAAGTTCAAAAGATATAACTTTTAATAAAGAACATCATGTTCTTAAAAATATAAATATGAATCCCTAATTTTGAAGTAATTTTTCTCTATAAAATAATAATTATTATTATCATCAATATCATCATTATCATCGTCATCATATAATTAAGGTTTAATCTAACAAAGAAAATTTGAGAATTTAGACAATAAATTGAGTGTTCAAAAAATAAGTCGATACGCATGACAAATAAAATGGAATAAGATTAAAGGAATTAAAATTCATTCCTCTAAAAAATGTTTAAACAAAAAAGTTAAAATTAATGAAGAAGTATATAAAATTTGGAAAAAAAAGCAAACAAAATCACGATCAACACCGAACATTTCCATTTGAGAAGCTCCTCAATCGATACTTGAGAGGAGTTTCTTTGTATTTATGATTTACGACAGTGAAACAAAAGAATACTCTGCCTTTTTGGTTATATGTAGACAAGTTTTAATAATTTAAAACTATATATGAAATTCCAACGTGAACCTTTTGCAAGAGCACATTGACTTGTAGATAGAATCCAACAAGCCCAACTTGAAACATAAATTATGATGCATGCGGTTAGATAAAGACTTGATAAAGAAACGGGTTAATTTTGGCGAAGAAAGAACAAGGGACTAACAAAATTCCTTCTTAAGATACTCTGTAGCAATCAATATTAACCTTTCGTGAAAGACAAGATTTGTTACTTGTTATCGTAGTGAAGTGGAATAGACTAGCGAACGTCCACATAAAAATAAGACATCCATAGCATTTCACATATGCAAGCAGCCATAACCCTACGCCAAATCAAACACACACTATAAGAAAAATGAGATTTAGCGACAGAAATTGGTAAAACATGTGAAGATTTTCTGTCGACAAGTTAAACTAGCGACGAAATTTACCAATGAAATGAGTCGTCGGAGAAATGACTGTAGGTAATAATTGGAGATAAAATACAAATTTTCTGTGGCTATGTTACCGATGGATATTTTCTTTTCCATCGCTACATTTAGCAATAATAATTTTTGTGTTATCGGTAAATTCAGTGATGAAATGTTTGATTCGGTCAGTAAATGTAGCGACAGACAAGGGCTCTTTCGTCGATAACTTACTAACAGATTTCTCAAATCCGTCGATAAATTCACTACTAATTTTACCGTTGGATTGTCTGTCGGTAAATTCACTACATTTTATCGACAGATTTTGGTCATCCGATAGTAAATTCACTACATTTTACCGACAGATTTTGTTTTTTTGGTAAATTTACTAATGTTGTTTTTAATATTTTCTCTGCATTTAATTTTATTTGATAATCTTATAATTGATGTATAATTTATATAGTTATCTGTTGATAATATTTTGATTTATTTCTACATTCAATTTGTTAAAACAGAAAGTTGATTGATGATATAAAATAAAAATTATCTTAATTGATAATAAATATTATTATATACAATAATACGTATTTAATTCATACAAAATGACTACAGCTATGCTATTCATTTGATGAATGCGAATGCTCTAAATGTTGCGATGAGGTACTACCCTTCTTCTTCAACTCATTCATCTCATTACAGAGCTGGACTATGTACTACATCGACTGTTGCAACTGAGTTGTCAGTGCCTGTACTATGCTTCGAAGCTCATGGACTTCATTGGATGTAGACCGCTTACTAGATGCTGTTGTACTGGATGTGGAGGATTGCAAATAATATGTATTCGCAAATAAACTTAAGCCGAAGATCCTTACACTACGGTCCCTACCACCCACTACATGAAGATCTGTTTGACTCTCATCAAAATCTTTAGATTGCTAAGATTGTCGTTGAGTGCTTTCTTGTATTTGGTCCTATCAGAAAGTAATGTTTATGTTAATAAGTGATAATTATTAAGCATTAATTTTACATATATTTAGTTCTCTACATTTAGTATTGACGAAGGTCACATCGGCATGGTTCTTAGTAAAAAAAGCTGACACGGTGTAAGCTTTCTACTCATAGACTTTTACTGCACCAGAATAAAATATTATAAGTAAACTACAATTTATAAATTTCGGTAGAATTTTCTCTATTTTATGATATTTACCTCCTGTTGATCGAAGAAAGTAACTTAACAACACAGTCATATATAACACCAGATATTTATAACATTATCATTCTCCATAATACACATATTTTTCATTCCAAAATTCACACATCAAATTAAATTAAAATACATCAAAGTAAAAAAATCATAACATAAGTGTAAAATGTAGATACTTACAAGTCTCTCTACATACTCGTGGTAGGTAATAGATCCTCTAGTGTGTACGGGAAGACTCTCTCCCCTCGGTCCTCCACGTTTATTAGTAGAATTACGCTCTGAAATAGACATTACCTCAGGTGATATCTAATACTGCTGCCAACGACTCCATATTTCTTCAGAAATATAAGGAGGTAGTACACCAGTCTTGTGTATCGCACCAATAAAGTCTCTATAATATGTACGAGCTCGTCTCCTCCATATTTTATAAATAACCACGTCAAATTTAGAATCCCAAAAAATTCTTTCTTAAAAAAATGAAAAACATACGATAAATACTTATAACCTATAATATTTATCTAATTAATGTATAAAAATTAATTAAAAATATATATTTTTTGTACCTCAAACTCCTGATAATAAAAATCCTATATCGCCTGAGAGATATTCTTCTATATATAACCCTTAAGATCAATCTTCTTTTTGAACTTGGATGTCATGTTTCTTGAGCACGTTCCAGAAAAAATCAACCTAGTATAAAAATAATTTTATATCATTTTAAAATTTAAACCTATAACTTAATTATAAACATATGGTGTTTCATATATTTTTCACTTACAAATTGTTGGCAATTATGATGTAAGTTATTCCATCAATTCCCTCAGCTTCAGGCTGGAGGCCACCTCTTTCATTTGCAATGTTTACCCTTGATATTTCTATGGGTATAAAGGTGGTGGATGGTGTAAAGCTGTTGAATGGTGTAGTAGCAGTACGAAAGGTGATGCATCATCTGCATATGAAATAGCTAGAGGCACAACATCTGATTCTATTGTAGCTGTAGAATGTAATGCTTCACCGAAAAAGTACTAGTTCTAAATAGTGGTCTGAACCTTGGTCGCATCATATCCTGTTTTCTCTTTGATGGCATATTTTAATTTGAAATTAATAATTTATTGAATATTTCAAAAATATAACAATTTCAATTCAATATATAACAATATATTGTTGATTCAATAATTGATTTATTGAATATAATATTCTATTACAAACACAAATTATTCACTATCAGCACTTAATTGTAAATCAAAATCATCATCATCTTCTTTTTTTGAAGAATTAGAAGTAAACTCGGGCTCCTCTTTATATCTCTCACCCTCCTCATCCTCTCCAGATGAAATTTCAACATATTCATTAATTGAATCGTTTAAAGGTTCATTCTCGTCATATGTAACAAATGCATTTATTTCGTAAACTTCTTCCTAAAAGGCTTCACTTTCAATTCTTTGTTCTCCTTTTCCATGTGATTCAAAAACACCTCTAGGTTTAACTTTACAAACAGCCAACCAATCTGACTTATCTCGTCGTAAGCTAGGAAAAGGGACATAATACACCTAGATCGCTTGCATCACCAACACGAAGGGTTCAAATTATCCAAATCTTCTTCGCTAGTTAATTTCAATTAGATTTTATCGGCGATGCACTTTTGTACCAACATTAGGAGTTAGATCAAACCAGCCACACTTAAATATCACACTTCATCTTATTAGCAATGCAGGGTATTCAATTTCAAGTATCTCAATAATTTTACCATAATAATACATCAATTATCCCTGTATGCAAACCCCGCTATCTACCGTTACTATATTATGACTATATATTCTATTTGATATTTGTATCTATTAACAAAATACACAAGATACAATTTAACAATTCATAAAGGTCCTTTTGCAATATCACATATGAACTTGTTCTCTCTATTGGATTTTCTAAACCCTCACAAAAGAAATTATCATATTAAATAGTATAATGTCATTTGAACACTTTAATCTTATAATTTAATCATTTCAACAATTGTAAGTGAAAACTTACATATTTCTCGAACCATCAAGGACAGTGTCTTCCAACTTCTTTATTAATATCATCCTATATTTTTTTAAGCATTAGCTCGCTTAATCATTCCTCATATAGTCTAAAAACATTATTATGTATTTCAATTGTAAATAACACCAAATTTCAAAACCCAAATAATCAATTTCAAAATCAACTTTAAATTACTCCACGAAAGGTTGAACCTCTTGACAGTTCAATAAAATGTAACCATAGGCAACCTCTATTTCTTCCTCTGTTAACATTCTTCTTAGTGAATGTCCATATGTTCATCTCAATAAAATGTAACCATGGGCAGCTTCTAATTTCTTCCTCTGTTAACATTCTTCTTGGTCAATGTCCATATGTTCATCCAGGATATGTGAAAATGGATAAGTTTCCATCAGCATCACCCATCTTCATTACGAGGAACTTTTCTTTCTCTTGTGTGCACGTACAACTCAAAATAATGTGAACAAAATATACTTGCTTCCTCCACTAAATAAGCATTACATATCAAACCTTCAACTCTAGCCTTATTTTTGACATTTTTCTTCAAGTAATGCAAATACCTACATTAGCGAATAAAGTTATTACAATTATGTTATTAAAGCATGTTATTACTTCAATTTAAATATTTACTATAATTACCTCTCAAACGGATACATACATCGATATTGAACTGGACCAGTAAGTTTAGCCTCGTGTGCTAAATGCACAGGTAGATGTTTCATACAATCAAAGAAGTTTGGAGGGAAAATCCCTTCTAATTTGCACAAAATTATTGAAATTTTCCTTTCTAGTTTTTCCATTTCAACCAACTTTATTTCAGATGATGTTAAGCTTTTGAAAAATAAACTTAATTCTATTATAACTTCCCAAAACTTATTCGCTAGCAACTCTCGAAATGCAATTGGAATTAGTCTTTGCATAAACACATGACAATCATGACTTTTCATCCCAATAATTTATACTTCCTCATGTCCACACACCTTGTCAAGTTTGAAACATAACTATTGGGAAATTTTAGACTTTTCAACCATTCACACAATATTTCCTTTTATTTTTTATCCAAAGTTTAACATGCTTTCGAATATTTACTGGTGCGAAGATCTTTATCTAACTTATTCCTTCTACAAAAAAAGTTTCAAATCAGCTCGTGATTTTGCATTGTCTTTTGTCTTCCCTTCAATGTTTATTAGTATTGAATAAATTGTCAAAAATATTTTTTCAATATGCGTCGCATCTAGATTATGACATATCAAATTAGTTTTCCATTATGACAAATCCAGAAAGAAGCTTCATTTTCTCCAGCCAAAGTTTTGAATAATGCTTGTATTAACTTCATCAACTTCAAGTTATGTAACTTTCAGCAACCTTAATTCACCAATCTCCTGTAATATCTCTTCACCAGCTTTATGAGGGGGAGGAGGTGTTTGCACTATCATATTCTTAATAAACTTTTATTTATTGCGTCCAAATGGATGATTTGGAGAAAGAAATTTCCTGTGGTTGTCAAACCAACATGTTTTGCCCCATTTAGAAGATAAAATGTATCAGAATCATTGCCACAATAAAGACAAGCCAATTTCCCTGCTGTGCTCCATCCAGAAAACATAACATATGTCAAAAATCACTAATAGTCCATATTAAAGATGCTCTCAACACAATATTTTGTTTCAAAGACACATCATATGTCTCTACACCATATTCCCAAAGATGCTACAATTTAGATACCAATGGTTGTAAGAATACATTAATTCTATGCTTTGGATTTGTAGGCCCTGGCATAATCACTGTCAAGAAAAATTTATCTTTTAGACTTATCACTCATTCTACTTCGCAATCTCAATCAAACATGCAACACAAACATCCTACATTCACTGAATGTCTAAATAGAAGCTATGGTCTAAAGATATTCACAGGTATGAAAGAGAAGCAGAAAACACACAATACTATAAAGAAGCAATGAAGAAATTAAAATACCTAATCGACTGAGCTAGTGTCGTAGCAACCACCAGACCGCTAAGAGACCTTTACCATCTGATGTAATTCCAAGAGGAGAGAACAACAATCTTGAAGATGAAGAAACCATTAGTTGCCCTAATTTGGAAGCTTACGATACTTTGATTGCGAGGATAGGATATTTCAATACCACTGAAAGCTACCAAACAAAGACAATGCATATTACCCTAATGTACGATGTCGTTTGATTGGATTTTCATGTTCCCACAGTGTCGTCTTGCTTTTGCTTTAATTGTTGGAGTAAAACCGTGTATCTCCTTCTCATAATTTTTATAAAATTCCTTTTATTTTAAAAAAAAATTGTATGTGCACTTGTCTAATGATCTTTAATATAGTTTTGATCGGATACATATTATCATAATTCATATTTTGTCTCTATATTTGTTTCTTATAACTCACAATCTCTTGCATATATGATTTTCCTATCTTCCGTGCATTATATGCCTAGACTATAAGAATAGATAGAATTTATTAATGATCCTAAGTGGAAAAATAATATAGTTAAAGAGATTAAAAACTTAGCCAAAATTGAATTTAAAAGCTTAATAATCTACCTTTGAAAAAAATTGTAGGGTGTAAACGAGTTATCACTATAAAATATAAGGCAAATGGCTCAATTGAAAGACTAAAAGATCGATTTGTAGTAAAACATTTCACAAAAACATATGAAATAGATTACAATGAAACATTTGCACACATGGCCAAGATGATCCAACAAGGACTCTTTTATCATATTCCACTGATGTTGGATAGGATCTTTAGTAATTTGATGTTTGAAATGCTTTTTTACATGGTGGAATAGAATAACAAATGTACATGGACATTCTTTCAACTTTGCTAATCAAAAAACTGAAGGAAGGTATATAACTTTTAAAAAGCTCTATATAATTTGAGCAATCACCATAAGATTAATTTAAAAGATTTAGAGAGTTATGGTCAATTTTATTACAAATAAAGTGATGCATAACACATTATATTCATTAAACATATTAACAATAAGATCAATGTTCTATTTGTATATTTTAATATATATATTTGTGATAAAATCATAAAGAAATAGTCTGAGTCAAAAAATATTTACCTACTAAGTTTAAAATTAAAAACTTAGGAAAACTAAAATATTTCCTTATAATAGAAGTTTTTAGGTAAAATAAAGGAATATTATTTCTCAATGAAAATATACATTTGATTTGTTGAAAGAGATAA
The DNA here is from genome assembly GCA_027575705.1 of Erythroxylum echinodendron. Classification (NCBI taxonomy): domain Eukaryota; kingdom Viridiplantae; phylum Streptophyta; class Magnoliopsida; order Malpighiales; family Erythroxylaceae; genus Erythroxylum; species Erythroxylum echinodendron. The sequence goes on along the minus strand of JANZXR010000002.1, from coordinate 17,731,099 downwards.
GGTTATTAGGGTTTAAACTTGTTAATAATCCAATTAAGGCTAATCATAAAATGAGAGAGGTTGTCTAGGAATCTATTGATATTGGTCAGTATCAAATGTTGGTTGGAAGATTAATTTATCTCTCTCATAAATGCCCTCTTCTATATGTTGCGAATTAATTTATGTATAGCTTGCATACTATTTGTGATGTGTTTATGATCCTATGATATCTAAAGTCCAATCTAAGAAAATGACATTTTTTCCAAATAATGATCATTTGAGAATTGAAACATTTATAGATGTTGACTGAGCAGGATCCTTGAGTGACAATCATTAGGATGATTTTCTTGTATTGGTAGGAATATGATTACTTAAAAAGGTAGAAAATAAGATGTAGTTACTCAATCAAGTGTAAGCAGAATTCAAAATTGTGTCACAAAGAGTTGGTGACCTCTTATATATTAAAAGGTTAATGTAAGATCTTCTTCTCAAACATAAATTATTACTGGTATATTGTGATAATAAGGCTACTACTACCATTGGTCGTGATTCAGTACAGTATGATTGTACCAAATACATTAAGATTGATCAATTCTTTATCAAGGAAAAATTGAATGGTCAAAACTTTAAAATCAGTTACAAGTTCAAAAAATTAGTTAGCATATATGTTCCCTAAGGATTGTTTCATTTTTTTGTATACAAGATGGGTATAAGAGATGTCCACACACTATCTTAAGGGAGAGTGTTAACAAGCATTCACATGTTATTTAGGAATAAATTCAAGAGGACAGTGCAATATTCTATATTAGATTGATAACTATCATTTTTTTTATTTGCATATTTTAAATTTTTAATTAACTATAAATGCATAATTGGATAAAGAGAATAACTACAACCGTATTCTCCTTTTAACTATCTCTCCTAAAATGCTAAAATCATCCTTTTGATTAAAGGAGAATAAACTTTATTACCCTTGTAATTAGTTGGATAATCCACAAACCACACTTGATAGATTTAAAATCAAAATTGTGAAATTTTGTGTACTTTTACAACAAATGAAAAACATCCAAAAACTTTTAGATGTTCATAATTTGAAACTTGTTTGTCAAAACTCAAAATGCTTTTTTCCAATTGAGAACCTTTTTTAAGAATTTTGTTTATTATGTAAATGGCTATAACAACATCATCTGACCAAAAAATTTATGCATTTTAAACTCAATTAGTAAAGCTCTAGTCATGTTCATCAAATTATATATTTCCTTTCTGCCTTTCCTTTTAAAAAATGTTAAAGTGTGTAACACAATTACCTTTGTTTCTTAAAAATTATATGCAAACTTTGTTCATAACATTTCCATTATCTATTCTTATGCTTTAAATTCTGGAATCAAACTCATTTTTAACACATAGAAAAAACTTCTTTAAAAAGGAAAGGTTGGGCTCTTTTCATACAACATATAAGTTCAAGTTGCTCTACCGTTATCATCCACAATGGTAAGTAAATAGGCCATAAGGTCCCACGAATCAATGTGAAGTAAATCAAAGCATTTATAGGGTTTTAGAAATACCATTTTGAAAAATTAAATTGGTTTGTTTTATGAGAGGAAAAATATGGCACAATCTTTTATTATTCAAAACGATCTTCAAAAAACATGTTAAATTATAACATAGGACATATATCCTAGTATTGAATTTCTAAATCATTAACAGCATTAAAAATAACAAAAAGACACGTATTCTTAATTACAGAATATTCCTTCCATTCTTAGTTGCTTTATTCATCTTAGTGGGTTAGTGATAAAACTTACGTTATTACTGTAAAGATTATGGAAGTCAACAGGATCAAGAAGGAATGTATCTTTTTCATATTTTGTATATAGTTAACATCACGGAAATTATAGTTAGGATCTTTCCTATTTTTTTTGGTTACCTTTGTTGTAAACATATATATATACTGATGATGAAAGTAATGCAAAATAAAGTTCACAACCCATAAATACCTTCTCTTAATATGATATTAGAGCAGGTTTGGTTTGGATTATTAATTTCCCGATTGTGTGTCTAGATGTCCAGTCCCAACGACCTGGTCTGGTTACATTTGCGTTTATTTTAAGTGACAACTGGATGTCTAGTCTTAGTTTCACTTGAGGGGGAGTGTTAAAGTATCCCATATTGACTAAACATGAAAATATTAAAGGGTTTGTAAGTGGTAAGAGTAAACTATCCACTTATTCCTCCCCCGCCCTTTTTTGTTTCTGTTGCCATAAATTCTTATATACCTTTTTCTGAAAGGTTCCAACAAATTTTAGCCTCAATTCCCACAAGTTTTTTTCTACTAATATGTCAAAGGTAGATGGTTCTGGTGACTCGGTGGATGGTTCTCCCTCACCTTACACCATACATCATTCAGATAATCTTAATGCACTGCTCGACTCGAAGCCACTAGCTAGAAACAATTACTATATATGGTCCTGTTCAATAAAGATGACACTGAATGCCAAAAATAAGTTAGGTTTCGCCGATGAGTCCCTACCACAACCACCAAACACGTCTTAGATGTATCCTCTATAGATTCGTGTAAATGACATGGTTATGTCATAGATTCTTAATGTAATTTCTAGGGAGATTTCAGACAGTGTGCTCCACTACTCAATTGCTCGCGACATATGAACTAATTTGACAGAGCGTTTCTTACAAAGCAACAGGTTGTGAATTTTTGAGTTAACTCATGATATTGCTCTCATCCAACAAGGTACAACTTATATTGCTATTTAATGTGAAAAACTTGAGTCTTTATGGGATGAATTGGCAGATCTATCAAAGGTTGAACTATTTACATATGATGCATCGAAGTCTGCATCTAAATCAGAACATCAACAATGCTTAATGCAATTTCTAATGGGCTTGAATGACTCTTGTGTTGCCCTCCAAAGCCAAATTCTCATAGATCCATTACCCTTAATTGGTAAGGCATACAGTCTTATCCTCTAAGAAGAACGTCAGCGGTCCCTCCATGAAATCACAAGGAATTCTTTAAAAGGCTCAGCGTTTACTGCAACCAGGAGCTCAAAACCAATCGGAGACTCTGCAATCCCTTTGTTCTGTTGATATTGCAAAAAGGACAATCATGTGATTGAAGACTGTAGCAAATTAAAAAATAAGCAACAGCAAAATACAAGGGGATATGGAAATTTTGGCAATGGTAATTCTTTCTCAAGGAAACAAAGTCATGGTACTTCACATATCGCAAATGCCCTTGCTTTACAATTCCCAGGAACTGAAAGTGCTTTAAGTAACAACTATACACAAGTGCCAATGTCATTTACACATGAGCAATGTGCGAAGCTCTTAGCACTGATTTCTCCAAGTACATCTGAACACTCGTCAAATCTGGAAAGTAAGCTTCTTGCTTCTTTATGCATTTTCTCTAAACTATAGGTGACTGATAGTGGTGCCACTGACCATACGACCTCAAAGTTATCATCTTTAACATCTCCAAAACTATTGAAATCACCCCATAAAGTTTCTCTTTCAAATGGGGACCAAGTCACCATCACACATAGCGGAAAAGCCAAATTAAATTCCTTATTACATGTTGATGATGTCCTCTATATCCCAACCTTTCAACATAACCTTTTGTCTATTAGTAAGTTGACCAAGACCTTAAATTTTGTTGTTACATTCTACCCTAACAGATGTGTTATGCAAGACCTATCAATGAAAATGAAGATTGGTTTGGGTAAGGAGCAATGAGGCCTCTACATTTTTTAGCTAGATATAGATCAAGTGGCTGCATTCTCTGCTTCAAATCCACCGTTTGACCTTTAGCATTGGCAATTAGGCCATCCTTCAAGCTCTAGAATGTCCAAATTATCAAAATTCACTCCTAATATTACTACAAAAGTTGTCTATGTCATGTGTGCCCTATTGCTAAACAAACTAGATTACCTTTTTCATTAAGTTTAATAAATATGTTATATTTTATGAACTTGTTCAAGTTGATATTTGGGGACCTTACAATATTGAGTCTCATTGTGATGCTCTTTACTTTCTCACCCTGGTCAATGACTTTTCTCGAACTATTTGGGTCTATTTAATGTGTCACAAATATGAGACACAAAGTCACATAAAGTACTTTATTTCCCTTTCTCAAACACAACATAATCATCCTGTCAAGCGTATAAGAAGTGACAATGGCTTTGAGTTTCTCAACCAAGGACTCAAAGAATTCTTTTCCCATAAGGGAATTATCCATGAAACTAGTTGTGTCTTCACACCATAATAAAATGGGGTTGTCGAAAGGAAACTTCAACATTTGCTTGAAGTTGCAAGGGCCTTACGATTCTTGGCTCACCTACCACTTAAATTCTGGGGCTTATGTGTCTTAACTACTAATTACCTCATTAATCTCACTCCTAGCCCACTTTTACATAACCATTCTCCATATGAGCTCCTGTTCCAAACAAGGCCCAACTATAACCATCTTAAAGTTTTTGCTTGTCTTTGTTTCACTTATAATGTGCATAAAGGGGATAAATTTGATTCTTGATCCATTTCTGGCGTCTTTGTTGGTTACCCAATTAGGAAAAAAAGGTTATCGTATTTGTGACCTTGCAATAAAGAAATTTTTCACAAGTCGTGATGTTTGCTTCATTAAGACAATTTTTCCTTTCCACAGAGAACAAAACCCAAAAGTCAATATTGATCAAGTTTTGCCCTTACCTGCATATGAATTGATCACAAAGACTCCAAACAAGTTAAACGCTCAAATCCTTCCTAACTCACAAAATGAGCCACCTAGTGCATCTCCTCAAGCTCAAATTGAACCTCTTGTTATCCCTCCTTGTTGCTCAAATTGAGAAACAAAACAACCACGCTACTTGGATGCATATCATTGTTTAAATATTATGGCCTCCACAGACAAGATCAAACCTACTCCATCTTCGGTGACATCTTCTTCAGGTACAAATTTTCCTTATCCCATTACTTATCATAAAAATAATTTTCAGACTCACATCATGCCTTTCTAGCTTCTATTACATATGTTCCAAGACCAAAAAAATTTCCCAAGCTGTTAAATCACCCCAATGGTAAGAAGCAATGGAGAAAGAAATCAAAGAACTTGAAGCTAATGATACCTAGACTATTACTGCTCTCCCATCTGGTAAGAACCATGTGGGTTGCAAGTGGGTGTACAAGATTAAGTACAAAGTTGACGATTCAATCGAGAGGTACAAACCAAGGCTAATTGCTAGAGGCTACACACAAAAAGAAGGAATTGACTATCATGAGATGTTTGCCCTCGTGGAAAAACTTGTTACCATTCTATGTGTTTTTACCATTGCAACTACTCGCGAATAGGATGTTCATCAGTTAGACGTTAATAGTGCCTTTTTATATGGAGATCTCCAAGAAAAAGTTTATATGAAAATTCCACCTAGTTTTTTACGATAGGGGAAGAACCAAGTTTGTAAGTTAAATAAGTTGCTCTATCGACTGAAAAAAGTTAGACATGACTAGTTCAAAAAATTCTCTAAAACATTACTAGATGTGGGATGCTTACAATCATGATCATATTATTCCTTTTTTAATCCAATGTACCTCTCAAACATTCATTCTAGTTTATTTTGATGATGTCATCCTCACTGGAAATGACAACAGCATAATTCTAACACTAAAGTCGTATCTAGATGCTCAATTTCATATCAAAGATACGCCAAAGTATTTTTTGGGCATTAAAGTGGCTTATTTTTCTGAGGGGATATATTTATCGCAACGAAAATATACATTGGATATCCTCAATGATGTCGATCTATTAGGAGCAAGGGTTACTGATACTCCAACGGAACAACACCAAGTTGACAACACTAACGAGGCCCTGTTTGGTGATTTAACTATGCATTGATAGTTGATTGGTCATTTGATTTATCTAACCATCATAAGGCCATATATTGTGAATTCAGTCCATATTCGTAGCCAGTTTATGTATGAACCTCGGAAGCCACATCTTGATGTAGTTTTTCATTTGCTTCGTTATCTAAAAGGGATACCTGGACAAGGCATTCTACCTTCATCGCATTCTTCCCTTCATATCACAGCTTATTATGATTCAGATTGGGCCAGTTGTCCATTGTCGAGACCCTCCACCACTAGATTTTGTACCTTTCTTGGCTCATATCATATATTAAGGAAAATCAAGAAATAAGTTGTTGTCTCTCGATCGTTTGCAGAAGTTGAATATAGGTCCATAGCAAGAGCAGTTTATGAGTTACAATGGCTCAAGTATTTATTGCGAGCTTTTGGTGTATCTAACAATCAACCAACGACATTATTTTGCAACAACAAGGCTGCCCTTCATATTGCGGCAAATCTAGTCTTTCATGAGCGGATGAAGCATATCGAGATAGATTGTCACTTCATTCACAATAAGATTCAAGTAGGATTGCTTCACAAAAGGTTTTGTTCCTTCAAAAAAACATTTGGCATAAATTTTTACTAAATCAATTGACAATGATGCTTTACATTCAATTCTTTTCAAGTTGGGTGTTACGAACCTCCATGCTCCAACTTAAGGGGGAGTAATAAAATCTACGTTATTACTTCAAAGATTGAGGAAGTCGACAGAATCAAGAAGAAATGTATCTTTTGCATATTTTGTATATAGTTGATATCATAGAAATTATAGTTAGGATCTTTCCTATTTTTTATTGTTACCTTTGCTGTAAACATGTATATATAGTGATGATGAAAGTAATGTAAAATAAAGTTCTCAGACCACAAATACCTTCTCTTAATATGGTATCAGAGCAGGTTTGGTCCAGATTATTAATTTTTCAATTATCTACTGAATGTCCAGTCCCAACATCCTAGTACACTTGCATTTATTTCAAGTGACAACTGAATGTTCAATCCTAGTTGCACTTGATAAGGAGTGTTAAAGTATCTTATATTGACTAAACATAAAAATGTCAAAGGGTTTGTAAGTGGTGAGGGTAAACTATCCAAATAACTAGTTCTAGTCATTTTAGCAATGGTTAACTCAAACTCAATTCTTGTTAATAGGCTCTACAATCTACCCATATTAAAAATTCTAATAGTTAGGATATAATGAAACAAGCTTCAGGTCTTATAATTGAATGCTAAGAATATGGTTATAAAGGTAAAATCGAAACCTTCTTCAACAACCTTTAGCTTCAACCATGGCATGGCAGTAAGTTGGCCCAGTCTCTTGCCCAGCCTTCGCCTTCTTTAGTGGCCAAGTTGAAGCGTTCAATGGTTCTTCGGCCTACCACCTTTCTTTTTCAAGGTTGAGCTTGTTCAATTGAAGCTATAAATCTTGTTCTTCCTTTCCAACCTCTAGTACCATCTCAACCTTAAGGTCATAAAATAAACATAAATCAATATAGAAAGATAAGGTTATGTTTAGTCTCTTATCAATTTTCTAATTGATAACAAATTGAATATGAAGGAAGGAATAGAAAACACGTCATTTAGTAATGAGTTTTAAAGCAAGATAAAAAAATATATTGTCGAATATACGTTATTAGTGGTTCCATCTGGTAAATACACTATCAAAGGCTTTGAAAGGAAAGAAAGGCTAGCTTAAGAGGATTTATCTAGATTCATATGGTATATAGCTCTTATATTTATAGTCCAAGAACTAATACCTACAATGCTAATATAAGAGGTAGTTTTGGAATTCAGTTTACCTGCAAAGTTGATTGTATTGTCCCTGCCATTAAATTATTGTGATACTTATTTTCCTTTAATCATTATCATCAGCTCATCTACTTTGTTACTCAAACTCGTTGTACTTAAAATCTTCACTCCTTTCTTCCTCATCAAAAGGTGTATTAATCTCCTCCTTATTGACATTCACTTCTTATGCAAGTTATTAATTCCTTTGAGTATTATTTTTGTTTTATTAATGCTAATTAGGATACCCAACTAATCTAATGCAATTTTCCTTCAAATGACCAACTTAATTACAATGCTTACAATGCCCCCTTTATCTTTTTTATTCTTTAATTTCCTTACATCCTTCTTATTTCCCATATTCTACATTTTCACTTGTTTAATAAAACTATGTTGAATTTCAATTTATAGTTTCCTCCATTTTCTTTATAACATTATAATTGTGTTATTTAATAAAATGATATAGTAGAACTCCCTTGAGATAAAAAGGCTACTTGTCTCTAAAGTTAGCTCATTACTTTACCCAAACTTATCTTGAATCGAATTATGTAGCTCCTTCAAGCTTGATGTATACATGAAAGCTTCTACTAACTCTTTAAAATTGAATTAAGGATCCACGAATTCATATTATAATTAGCTTATTGCCAAATTCCATAAGGCTCATATAGTACCTTAATTGTACCATCAACATAATCTAACCTATATTATGTTCAAAATGACAATGGGCATAAGAATGTAGGGAAGGTTGTTATAAAAGAAGAGAGAATGAGAGGACAAGAAAGGAAGGACAATTTCATTAATAAATTTTATATGTCTTATTGAGTCACATGATATAGACCCATGGGCCTTTCATCGACTACCAAGTATAAAATTGTTGGAAATAATTATAAAGATATGAAACTACATGGTTTATGAAAATTTTAGTGTTACTCTTAGCAACTTCATTTTTATTAGTTACAGGTTGCAAGTTTTTACCTTTTGTATGGCTCTAGGAACCTTGTCCACAAGAATGACATCGAGGTAACATTTTTGTAGTTTGAACAAGGGTTCTTACATTGCCTCCTCTAACGAGCAACTAGATTATTGTACCAGAACTTACGTCATAGGACAAATATGATGCTTCACCATTTTGTGATCAAAAATGGCCTCTAGGTGTTTGTTAATTAGAGGTACTATCGAGGGTAAATCTATAGAGTTAAACATTCCTTCAATGACACATTCCTATAATTGTGATGCATAGAAAGTTGGATGAATGTTAGACCCTTCTAACAAGGTTAGATTGTAGGTGACACACCCTATTCATACCATAATTGGGTATGGGTCGTAATATAGAGGGGATAATAAATGATAGCTCTTTCTGTATAGGGAGTGTTGTAGGTACAATTAGAGTTTGAGAAACATTAGGTCTCCTACTTCAAATTCTTGATTGATCTTTTTATGATCCGCTTATTGCTTCATTTGGTTTGGGCTTTTTTAAGGTGGAATTTTGTTAAAGCTAGTGCTACTTCTCTGTCCTTCATTATTTAATCAACCTTTAGACTTTAGGAGTCTCTCATGAGATATGGTACGTATTCAAAGGAGGATATCCATATAGCAGTTCAAATAGTGTTGAGTTAGTGGTAAGGTGGAATATGGTGTTATAACACCATTCAACCAATGAGATCCACTCCACCATCTCGTCGAGGTCTCACTATAGAAACACTGTAGGTAAGTCTCTAATAAGCGATTTATGGATTCAATTTGTCCATCAGATTGAGAATGGTACCCAATAGAGAACTGAGACTGAACCCCTATAACTTGAAGAACTCCCTTCAAAATTTACTCCAAAAAATGGGATATTTTCACTAATAATACTCTCTAAATACATGTAATTTGAAAACGTAAGCAAGCAATAGCTTAGCCACATTTTTCACAGTTAGTAGGTATGAAATGGCCATACTTACTGAGCCCATCAACCATCAACCATCACCATCACTCCCATTCTTCCTCATGAGGGCAAAGTCCCTTCCAAAAAATCCATATTGATATCCTCCCAATAACTCTCCAATATAGGCAATTGTTGTAACATTGTTGTAACATCCCAAGGTACTGAACATTTTCATGCTTATTCCTTTAGCAAGTGATGCACATTTTAATTACCCCTACCCTTCCAGTAAAAGACATTTTGCAATCTCATCATTGTTTTTGTTACCCCAAATGACCTCCTTGTGGGTCATCGTACCTTAAGGAAATCAATTTCTTGCATAGTTACTGATCAAATCCAATGACTATTCTCCCTTTCTAATATAGTAGGCCTTCCCTCCATTCATAATTACCTAAGTTGAGGGTCCCTTCCTTAATGCATCAAATGATGTCTTGAATTATAGTATCTATTTCCTTGTTATTTTTCATTTCTCCTAATAATTCAGTATAAACCTATGATACAATTAAAGTGAGGAGCTCGATACTGGTCATTCTCAATAAAGGATCTGCCTTCTAATTCTCCTTTCCACTTTTGTATACTATATCGAAGTCATAGCCAAAAAGCTTCAGATGCCATATCTATTGAAAAGGGGTGGAAATCCATTGCTCCAGCAGCAATTTAAGACTCCTATTATCAGTTTGAACCTGAAATCTCCTACCACCAAGCAGTGTTGCCACTATTTAATCACCTTGCCAAACACTAAGGATTCCTTTTATACGTGGATAGCCTTAGGTGTTTATCCGCTAACATCTTTCTTAGATATCCAATTGAATGTTTATCTTATTGCAACTCCACCCTGATATCGATTTTGCATGTGTCGACTTTAAGGAAAAAGGGCATAGAGAATTCAGGTAGGGTAGGATTGTAACTAAAGTGAGGGCCTCTTTTAACCATTCAAAGGCCCATTTTTTCTTGTCCCCTAAGCTTATTCACTTATCATCTAAGTCTTAAGTAACTCATTCAAGGGTCGGTCCATCTAATCATAATTTTGAATACAATATTTGTAATAACACTTAAGCATAAGGAATCCTCGAAGCTTTTTAAATATCTACTAATTCCAAACTGTTGCCGCCTTTTGTCATTTATAGCTATCTTTTTCTCGAAAATTGACTATCTGAGGTACTCTAATTGCCTCGCTCTAAATATGCATTTGTTCATGTTCATATACAATTTATAAGATTAAATTATTTAAAGGGATTTTTTTAGGTGATACACATCATGGTGAAGGTTGTTTTTTAAACAAGGATGTTGTCAAAGAAGACAAGTATGAATCTTCAGAGAAATGGTCAAAATATCATGTTTATTAAGCTTTGAAAGGTTGATGACACATTTATTAACCCAAAGAAAATTACAAGAAGCTTGTGATATTTTTCATCTGAAATTCATTTTAGTTATTTCTTCCCATACATCTGAATCCAATGATAATCAGATTTCAAATCTAACTTGGAGTACCAACTGAATTTATGTAGTTTGTCAAACAGCTCTTTGATAAGGAGAATAGGAAACTTATCCCTTATAGTGTGCTTATTTAACTTCTGATAGTCGATGCATAGACGCCAAGAGTTGTACATCTTCATCATCAATATTACCAGTGACACATAAGGGCTCAAAATATATCGTATGAAACTTTATTAAAATAATTTTAGCATCGCTCTTTCAATAACATCCTTCTACTCCGCTAAGTAATATTAGGATCAATTGTTAATTGAATTCACTCCTTCCTTGAGTTTGATCATGTAGTCTTAGGTTCTTTTTGGGGGAAGTTATTATAGTTCCTAAAACAACAATTTGAACTCTACCAACAATTTTTAAAGCCTTTCTAGGTATAACCGATTTTTCCAAGTTCAATTGTTGTAGTTGATGTTCTACAAGTTTGGTTAATTATATAATATATAATCCCCCTACCTAAACCTCTTTAATCATCTTGTTTAACCTTTTGCTTGATACTATCTTCATCCTTGGCCTCTCTTTGCTTGTCAGGGTAATCAATCATCCCTCTCAAGTAAACCTCATGGTCTAAGTTTTGAAGTTAGAAAAGATGTCATTAACAGTAACCAACCGCTGCACCCCCATGACGAAATTGTAACTCCCTAGTAGAATTACCAATGCTTCTATTACAAAGGAGACCCTAATATGCTTAATATGAATCCTTTATATCTTTGATGGAAACTTAATACAAGACCATCTCCCACAGTAATATAGATCCCAATAATGTTCTCCAATTGATTTTAATTCCTTCTATCTACAACCTCATCTAAGAAGTTATGAGTACTCTCGTGGTCTATTAGCACACGTGTGAGTTTTCATATGTGGTAACCTATCACTTAAATCAACTTTTTTTTTTATTTATCCTGCCTATCATTGCCTAAAAGGAAATATTAGGATGCCCTAGTTCTTCCATAATTTCCCCACTTGGCTCATCTAACTTATCCCCCTTTCCTCTTCTCCCTTGATCATATATAATTGAAGTTATTTTCTCATACATTTATGGTCCAGGAAGTATCACTCATTGCATAAGAGGCATAATCCCTTGGTCCTCTAATAATCAACTTCTTTGTTATGGAGCTAGACTTTGGGTTGGACTACCTCTCGTTGTGGCTCCTTGGGTTCCTACAGTAGGTACGATATCTTTATCGAGCTTGGTTTTGAGGCCCAAAGTCACCGGGAGTCCTCCTTTAGCGCTTAGGTTGCTACTCGCTTTGGACTGGTAGCCGGTTTGGAAGTTTCCCTTCATAGGTAATGACGCAGAATGGACCACTAATACCACTTCATGTTTCATCACTAATGAATAAGGTTATTAAAGAGTGTGAGGTTCTAGGAGTTTGATGGTGACCTTTAACTCTGGCTTTATACCCCTTAAGAAGAATCTGATTAAGTATTCCTTTGATAATGTGAGTTTATTGAAGTATCTGTCAAACCTGACGAAGTAATCTTGCACCAAATGCTCTTACTTAAGTTTCTTGAAATCACCCATTGGATCTTCAAAAATCTCCTCAATTCTTTGTTTGATCACATCAATCAACTCCTCCCAATTTGTTAGTTCTTTCTAGGTTCGTTTCTTCACGATAATTTGATGCCATTCCTGTCACTCCCCTTCTAAGTACATCATTATGATCCCATCTATCTTCTCATTCGGGATATGGTCTAACCCAAAAATTTGTTTGCAGTTATATAGCCAACTCTTCACTCCACTCCCCTCAAAAGTTGAAAAGTCAACCTTGCTAAATCTCATTTGGGTTATGTACTTTCCTTCCCAGGTGAGATTCCTCTAGGCAGTGCTATTAGCTCCATCCCAAGTAAGCCTTACTTCGTTGCTCCACCCATTGTTTACATGAGCTAATCAAAAATTGTTTTCAACTCCTAATGCTCTTTTTCTTTTCTCTCTGTTTTGCCTTGATTTTTTACTAATAGTTTCTCATTTTAGTCTTAGTCTTAAATGAGGTTTTCAAATTCTTCTTAATCCTTTGAAGTTCTATCACCCATGTTCCTTTTTCCATAATTATGCTTCGAGAGTCGCTTGATCTAATACCAAGTTATTACGTAAAAAATGGCAATGTGTATTAATATATGGAAGGTCGTTACAAAAGAAGAGAGAATAAGAGGACAAGAAAGGAAGCATAATTTCATTACTGAATTATAAATTGCTTTTCGGGTTGTTACATGATATATACCTATAGGCCTTTCATCGACTGCCATAAAAAACATTGTCAGAAGGATTAGAAAGAGATGAAACTACATCATTTAGGAAAAAATTTTAGTGTTACACTTAGACAACTTCGTTTTTGCTCATTATGGGTTGGTAGTTTCTACCTTTGGCATAGCTTCATTTCTCATAACAGCATGCATTTTGCCTCCAAAGTATTTCGGGTTGCCATACACTAATATCTATAATTCAATCCAATTAAAAGGAACAATAACTAACATCATACCTACATAGCCACAACTTTATAATTGAATCGAGTCCTCATCTCCTCTATCTTCACTACTTCTTGACTTTCCATTATTTGAAATTACTTCAATTGATTCATACCTCATCAAATTGAAAAATAGCCTCACTCCCTCAAGAAGTGGAGTTGATACTATGAACAAAATTAGAATCAACACTAAATTCCATCTAGAAGCTCCTTTATCATCAATGCACAAAAGATTTTCTTTTTATTTATGATTTTCAGTAATGGAAACAAAATGAATACTTAAGTTTTGCTTATATACAAAGAAGTTCTAACTTATTTATAAATATTCCACTAACCACGACAACTAACTCTCCTACCTCACATACACAAAGAGCATAGGAAAAATGAACGACAAAACTTTTAACGTTTCAATCTGCAACTACAAGTCAAACCATAATTGTGCCTTACGAAAATGCATACTTTAAAAAGAACCTTACAGATAAGGAAAAAGTGATACCAATAACACCCATAATTGCAAAAAAATAACTGAGAGAAAAGGGTACAAAAATTTGTAGATTATTAAAAAAAAAGATGAGAAGATAATTAAGCGATTTTAATAAATGAAACAATATGGGTAAATGTCTTTTCTTGATCCAATTAGCTAGATGCTTGATTTACATGGTACCTCAGGCGAGTGTAGGTATCCGACTTCATCTTTGATAGCCATTGACATTTAAGCAATTGGTCTTATTTCTAATACCAAGCCCAAATTACCATTTGAAAGCCCATTCTTAAACCCAAAATGAACTGATTTTCGTCTATCTCTTACAAAGTTTCGAAATATCAAACCAAAGCTTTAAACTTTAGCTGTTTCAGAGTAGTCCCTCTTCACATCTTCTACTCAAAGAGCTCCTAAAGCACGTCAAAGTAAGTTCATTTCCTTAACATTTCATTTTGTTTCCACCGTTCAAATTATGGGTTCTTCTCTTTTCTCCTTTTGTAATCTCCTATTGATACTTAATATTATTTTACCAGTTTAACTGTTTGGGTTTTACGAGTTTTATGGTTATGCCATTGTTTTATCTTTAATAAAAAAAAAACAGGTCTCTTCTTCCTTTTTAAAGTTTCTTGTTTAACTTCTGCTTTTCATTTTCTCTTAGCAATTCATGCTGATGCTTGTGCTCTCATGTATTCAGCTTTTTAAGCTTTTCAAGAGCAGTGAATTATGATTCTATTTATTCATCCATTGCGATAGTTATGCTATTCTTGAACTCAGTCGTTGGTTGATTGAAGAACTTACTGTTCTGAATATGATTTTTCTTATTTTTTTACTAAATCATTCTTCATGTTTACAAGAATACTCCCAAAGCAAAATTTGCATTTGATTTGGAATTTGGAACAGCAAATTGTAGGCTAAGCACTTGAATACTGCAAACTAGAATAGGAATGGGACTTCATTACTCTTAATCGTCAAAGGAAAGTTCCTTTCTTGCCTGTTCAGATGGTTACTAATCTACTCTGTTCCTAGGTACTAAACCAACTGTTTGACCTTCGTTGTAGATTCAATGTTGTATGCACTTACTACTCCAAAAATTAGCATTTCTCGGCCAAGAACTTTTGGTTTTCATCGAAGGAACTATGCTTCAAAGAGGTTTTGCCTGCATGCATCGTTGCCTGACACTGGGAATGGAGTTAAAGTGGAGTATACTCCTTGGCTAATTGTTGGATTGGGAAACCCTGGAAATAAGTACTATGGCACTAGGCACAATGTAACTGAATGCACATATCAATATATGGGCTTTAATACTTTTCATCCTAGATTGATGATTTTGGAATATTATCTTCACCAGGTTGGATTTGAAATGATTGATAAAATTTCTCAGAGAGAAGGAGTTGTGTTGAACACAATACAGTCAAAGGCTCTTATTGGAATAGGTTGTTAAGTTGTTAAGTTGAACGACATTTACTGATTCTCGACTAATTCTTTTGTTCCTCTTTATATTTATTTATTTATCTATTGTTTCCTCTCTTCCTTCTAAGTTTTTCCATCTGTATTGAGCTGGTTGTTTATTCAAACTTTTGGTCCAATCAGTACAGGTTGCATTGGAGAGGTGCCAATTCTCTTGGCAAAACCTCAAGCATATATGAATTTCAGTGGTGAATCGGTTAGTTCCATGTCTTCTCTTATAAAGGGGCTTTACATTTTGTAATGGAAATTTTATAGTTTGCCATGATGACAATCATAAATCACATAGTCCAAATAATTCGGAAACTAAATCTTTGTTTAGTGGGATGAAAGGAAGAGGGAGAGGGTAGGGAATTATATTGAGCTCTACTACTTCTCAGAATATTCCCTGTTTGTCCCTCTCTTTAGTCTACATGGTTAACCCATGGAATGATTTGTCACTGATGTGTATTACAATGCTTCATAAAATATAGAATTTGATAGCTGATGGTGTTCATCTCTTTGATTTATGGAATATTTTATCATGGATTTAAGTTCCTGAAAGTGAGCGGTTGATATTTTCTAAACTTGTGAAGCAAGATTGATGTCTATATAGTGCATTGTAGAGCATCTATTTTTTTTAGCATCGGAGCTTGAATGGATAAAAATTGATAAATTGTATGTCTGTCTTTACCTTGGACCATGCTATATCTGCTGTATGCAATGTATTTAGAGTCCTTACATTCTAGTTAATGCCACCTGTGAAGCAGTAGCCAGTTGATTAATAGACCCGTTTCTAAGTGAGCATGGATTTTCATGTCGTTTATTAATATATACGATTTCATCTGTTGTAATCATCAATATGATTTTGCAACTTGAGGCCCCTATCCTGAATTTTTATCTTTTATGGTTGTACTGTTGGTTCTCTAACCTTATCTCGCTTCAACAATTTCATCCTAAGCTTTATTGTTTTCATAATACCGTGAAGGTTGGACCTCTTGCTGCATATTATCAAGTGCCTCTCCGTCACATTTTATTGGTATTTTCCTTTGTGTCCTCATGCATTTTGTTAGTTAATTGCTTGTATATGTTGTTCTAGTATTTGACTATGTACTCTTCAACTGACCTGAAGGTTTATGATGACATGAACTTACCAAATGGTATATTGAGACTTCAACAAAAAGGTGGACATGCCCATCATAACGGGTACACCTGCCTCTCTGCCTGAATGCTTTACCTTAGATATCTTACTAGTTCAAGATCCTGTGGTATAAACATGGTTATCTAACAACTTTTTTCTACTTGAGTTGGCTTCTGCCACTCAAGTGATGTTTCTGTCTCTCTCTGTCTCCCTCCCTCAGATTTGAAGCTTCAAAAGTTTCATTCTGGTTTTCATTTCTGATTTGAAAATATTTCTGTGTTCTTTTGTTTACATCATGAATTTTCATATGAACATTTGGGTAAGAGGAACCAGTTATTTGATTTGTTGTACTTGTGCAAGAATTTTAACTCTTCTCTTTCAAAAATTATAGCAAGAAGTCAAGTAGATATGATCACAGTGATATGGCCGCACATCGTAAATTCACATACAAAGGAGAAATTTGATGTTGATGCACAAAGAAGAAGGATTATGGTAGAGAGCATAACAAAATAAAGAAACGAGGAATTTCAGTATATAACTTATAAATATGTTTTTTAGGTGACAAGAAAATAAAAATAGTTCCAATCGGGTAATGTCATATATAAGTCAACTGCTGGCTAATTAAAATGGGCCTCAGTTTAATGTTAAATAGGACAAGAAACATTAATGCAATTAAGTATCATGATTCTAACAATTTTGTTCTTTAGGTTGTTTATGCTTCTAGTCAGTCATAATTGCATTAAATCTTTCTTGTCTCCACCACCAATACTCCACAAGGACTTTTAGGTGTGTATTCTATTAAATTACAAGTTCTTTATGATGAATTGAAGTATGTTACCCATTTGATCTACGCGTATCAATTTAACTGGAAGAGCCTGCATTGTGACGCTTCCAAAGAGCATCTGTTGGTTTGTTGCAATTGTGGAAATCACAACTCAGAGAGATCTAGATTTTTATTTTGCATCTCTTTGTGCAGGGTGAAGAGTGTGATTGATCATTTAGATGGTTGCCGTGGATTTCCTCGGTTGTGTGTAGGTAGGTCATTAATACCTGTCTTATTTTTGACGTAAAACATTGTTATTCAACATCAGCAAGTGTTATCTATATTGGAAATTTAGAATTTTGGATATATTTCCATCCTTGCAGGGATTGGGGATCCTCCTGGCACTATGGACATGAAAGCTTTTCTCTTGCAGAAGTTTAGTTCCACAGAGAGACAGCAAGTATGATGCTTCTTTTATTATATCGCCTAGTGCTTACTCTCATGTTTTAAACTTGATTTTACTGTAGTTGTAAGCTGCATTCTAGTCAAGCTGTCGTCACTTAATCATGCCTGAGATAAAGCAACTTTCGTGGCATTGCTTCAACTTTCTTACCGTGAATTGCTATTTAACAGATTGATGCAGCATTGGAACAAGGGATTGATGCTGTGAGGAACTTGGTCCGTCATGGGTTTAACCGTAATATTACAAGATTCAATCTAGGGCAGAAATACAAGTATCATAAAGTTTGAAGCTGGCAAAAAAGATGACAGGCCATTAAAGTTTGTGCAAACCCATAATTGAAATTTGTGATAACTCGAGCTTTCTGAATCACAAGACTGCCGCAATTCCCTCTTAGTCATCTCAAGTTCATATGTATCTCCTCTTTCTTTTTCCTCAACTATTGAAATTTCCCTTTAAGGTCCAATGTAAATGCAGAAGTGAGGTTGATTGAATTGTGAACTCCACCTTTGAAGATTTGTACTAAGAAGATAAAACACAGAAACGGCTGTTTGAGCATTGACTGGCTGATATATTTTAAGGGCATTTTCCTTTGATAAAACGGAGACGAAAACGTGAAGACACGAAATGGCCGTCCTGGAAAGAACAGGATATAAGACTAAAAGTTGACCCTTCCAATGATACTATTTAGATCCCACAAAATCCTGCTCACGCACTCCAAATCGCGTCCAACCAAAACCATCGATCACCTCCACTAGAATCCAGTGTCATTCAACCTTTCAATCGCGTCTACTAAAGGGGCCCACTTGAACAATAACGTTGAAGGTTTTATAAGACAGGGGAGACAAAAGTGCATTCCCAGTTCTTTTAGACCGTTGCAAAATCAAATTCTTTAAGCGATCACCCAGAGAGCAGCCCAACCCCCAATGAAGAAAACTACAAAAGCAATTAAAGAACTTATCAAGCCAACCCATCTCCCAAAACCATCAACAATGGCCGAAAATCCTTCTCTCCACTCCCTTGATCCTGTCTCTCTAATCTTAGCTCAGAATTCATCGAATTCTCACCAGCCACTTGCTCTCAGACTCATGACGGAGAGCTACATCATGGAGCGAGGACCAAGATACAAAGCATATGCAGAGTTGAGAGAATCTAAGCTGAGAATGAAGAGCTTAAGGCTACAAGAAGAAGAGGAGTGTGAAATCATCAAACAAACCCCACCAAAGAAACAGGTCAAGTTTCAAGAAAACTTGACCAATTCAAGGAAAGGGTCTTCCTTTTTGGCCCAGTCAGTGCCCGATTTCTCTGCCACGTTGAGAAAAGAGAACAGAAAACCGCCACTAGAGTTGACACCCCCATCAAAGAACTCGTCAAAGGTTAAAGGAATTCTGTCGAACTCAAGAGGGAGCAAGTCGGCTAATGCAGGAGAGAAAAAGAATGTCAATAGGGGACTCATAGCGAGAAAAAGCTATGCAACCATTCAAGAACTGAAGGGATTGTGTAATTCTGCATCCAATGCCATTAATGGCGAAGACAGGAGAGGAAGAGGGGGGAAAACTGTTTTGGGATATAGACAATTCTAACGTAGTTGTCGAACACTCCCACAGTTCATGTGAGATGGCTCTTTTCAATGCTTTGGTTTATTAATTTGATTGCTTTTTGATATTTTATTTGTTTTAAAATCACCAACATCGCTGGTGTACTATTGTCTAGTAATCATTTTTTGTTGCTACAAAGAACAATTTCACTTGAATGAGTTGACAGAAACGCTGTTTAGGTCCATGTTGCTGTTCTTTTATTGATGGATGTAAAGTTCCGGGTGTAATCATGTTTCACATACGATTATAATACACAGGAGAGATAAGAATGGTTTTTGGGAACTTGAGATGTCAATTTCCAACAACATTGTTTCAAATTCGGATCTGTTGTTGGATGTGGCGTTTTTTATTTTTCTTATGCCTGAGAAAGCTCGGGACTTTTATCAGAACCAAACCACCACTCATTATTGGTTTAGCCAGGACGCAGCAATCAGGATTTAGACCCTTTGTTTTTACGTGCTGTTCTGTTTGTTGTCAGCTGACTTTCATTAATTGTGATCAATTGATCCTGAGATTGGTTTGTGATCCATCTTTTTATATTCGCATTGATACAAGAGATGTTCTGCATTTACTAGCATTCATTGTGTAATTAATTTATCAGCATTCAGTGGCAAATGCAACGATAAAAGGCGATTTGGGAAATTGGGTTTATGTGAAAAAAACACATTCTTCTTCCACCAGTGTAAACCCAAGGAATGTGACAGCAACTTAGCGTAGGAATGTAGACTGTAGGAACGTTTTTTCAGAACGGTTTAGGCAGTGCTGAGTAGTTAGTTACTCGTGAATTTTGCATGTCTTGTCATTTCTATAACAATTTCTTATCTCAATTTGAATGCTTGCCATATGGGAAATTGAAATTCATGATGGTTAATTATAATGGTTAGAAATTTATAAGGGTTATAGTGATATAACAACTAATTCATTTGAATATTACTATTTCATCTCATGTGGCGTTAAATTTAATATAATGCTATGTGGCATTAAAGGTACAAATGTAATCTTATTTTGTCAAATTCTGAATGACCTATGCAATGATTTTTTACTTCTTACTTTATAAGTACCAATCTTAGCATAGAAATATGTATTTACCATTCAACTTAATGCAATCTTATGTCACATATTACTATATAAGAAAGGTGTCAAAAAAATTGGACTCTTTCTTCTTGCTTTTTCATAGATATACCAACAAAAGGTATGTAACTCTACAAACTAGACCTTTAAAGATGACAATGGTTCAAGTCCAGTCAAGATCAAATTTTTTGATTCAAGTTCCCGATTTAGGACTAAATTTCCAATTTTAGGCTAAAATTCAAGCTTTGAGCTAAATTCGAGTTTGTATTAGGTTTTAAATTTAAAGTTCAATTAAATCAAATTTTATTTGTTGGTTTTGTTTGTCAAGCCTAACCGCATTACATAACAAGTTTAGGTTCAAAATAAACTCATTATAACAGTGCTAATCTAGCTACCATGACAAACAAATTAAGGCTGCATCTCTTTTGTAGGTTTGATATGCGATGCTGTAATCAGAAACATCTGTAAGTTTCATGATCCATTCCATATCTCTTATGTGCTAAGAGAATCAAGTATTTGCTTTTTGGTCTCATAATTCTGTTACAAATTTTTCTCGTTTTCTATCCTAATAACGTATTTGACTGGTTTTTTCCAGATGACATATCTATTAAATGTTTACTGCAAAATTATGATTTTGTTTTGTTAGTTTCTTAATTGTTAATGGAATGAAGGCGTTGATAATTCACTCAACGGGAAGCTTCTAATCCAAATACTGAGGGAAAAATAACGACGATCGATCACAACGGCAATTCCAAGGTCGAGGGAGATGTGGATCTGTCCTTGGAAAACATACCGCCAATCACACCAAGAATTCCCAACTATTTTGTCTATTCATCCCTGAAAGCACGTTCAAGTTTCAGATCATCATATACAACATCTACATCATCCTACAGCTTTTCCAGGTTATCATCACCCTTCAGTTGGAAAACAAACAAAAAAAATGATCAAATCACTCGAGGCTTACAGAAACAGGTTAAGTTGCTTACATGATAATCGAAAAGAGATTGCGATGTGCAGGATCTATAGACATTTCAACAAGTTCCCAAGCAGCATTCCCAAAGATCTATCACTATTTCCTCAACCAATATTTCAAGAATGTCCCAATCAACTTCACTGCCAGTTTCAAATGCTTCAATTCCAAAGTCAGTCCATTTCCCTAATGAGTGACTCATCTCCCACTCTATTATTTCATCTGGGATCATCCCTGCCAAACTTGTCCATCTTTTAACCTCCTCCTCAACCTCTTGAACCAGCATGTTAGCATTCTTGCAGAACTTGACTCTTTTCCATGTTCTAAACCCAGAATTGCTGTACCGACCATATTTTGAATCTAAGCACTCTATTAAACAGTCGAAAAGGAACCTTCTAACAATGTTATCATCTTTGCTCTCACTGAAACCAAGAAGATGAGTGAATTTTGTACACTGGACACCGTGGACTAATTCAAGTTCATCAAGTAGGACAGGTCCTATAAGAAAATTTCTCATTCTATCAGAATTTTGGAGAGCCGCATTCCCAAACAAAAGTTCAGCTTTCAGGATAACCTCCTTCGCATGGGTGAGCTTGTCATTTGTTAGTCCACCACCTGCAAGATTGATGCTCTGCAATATCCTAGATATGTAGCTAAGAAGATTGGTCACTATCTTGCCCCCTGCCATCCCTTCGTTCATCAATGTTACTGAATCCATAACATCAGTATCTATTTCTTCAGGAAGTGGCTGACTGTAAGAGCAATCCATAGCGTCGTCAAGGGGCAGCAGTCGTCCTAAATTAAATTTTAAACATCAAAGAAGCATATTAATCACCTTTCTTTTTTGTAATTTCAACATTTCAAAAACAAGAGGAAATGATAAAATTAGCATGAAATGGATCAACCTTTTTACCTGAATTGTCATCCAGACTGCTAGATAAGCAACCATCATTGAAGAAGGAAGCTTCAAGAACAGATGCAGGGCTCAGATGTTCACCTTGACGTGTTAATCTAATCGAAGGCCCTTCGCTCATTTTTTCACTCTGAGGAAAGCAACAACAGAAACCAGACGTGTGAGGCATATTGCAGAAGCCCACATAAAGTTCCGAAGTAGAATGTGAAAAGTTGGGGCCAACATAAAGATAAGTTCAGACTAGACTTCAGCAGGAACGGCAATTCCTCTGACAGAAAGAAAGAAAGAAAGAAAATCCATCCATGGAAAGAAAATCCATCCATGGTAATATCGGTGCCAACATTAACTCTTTTCACTCATTAGTCATTGCCATTCACGGTAGTCATGTGGAAGCTTGTGTGGTAAACAAAGTTGAAGTGCTTAATTTGTGATTCTTCAAAAGTTATAATGATCGGCGTTATAAATGAGCGAACCATTAGGGAAAACTTTAAGACCTTAATCATCATGGGGAAGTACCAATTGTCAAAGCAACAACTTAAAGCCAAAATCCACAATCAGTTCACCACCATTACATTCTACTTAATCTAAAGTTTCAGGCCAGTCTTGGCCAATTCAGCAATGTAATCAGTCCTATTATGGAGAAAGTTAAAATCCACCATTCACAAGAGACGCAAACTAAAACAGTTCAGACGGACGTAGGTTTCTTAAAATCATTGTAAATAAAGTGATTTTGTAGGAATATATTTTAACGATCCACAAAACAAGAAAAATGCAGAAAAATCTCAAAGGCATTAAGAGATAGTACAGTCATAGTGTCAGTGAAAGGTGAATCAAACCTGGGACACCCAATTATCAGGCAGGATAGGATTTTCCACATTCAATGCAGATATTAGTTCTTGGAGAATCATAGCAATGGATCTCTTGGGAATACTGCCACCAGAAGCATATTCATCATCTTCTTGAGATATCAATTCCTTTAACTTTTGTTCCAAAAGCAAGCCTAAAGCATCTCCTCTTAAAGGACAATGTGTCTGGAAATATGCCTTGTTACTAGTTTCCTCCAAAGCAACTACTTTTTGTCGTGAAGGATTCACATCTATTTGGTCAACCCTCCCTTTATTATCTGAGGAAATACTAGTCTTCTGCTTCAATGGGGAATTAAATGTGAAAGAGATAACAGTATTGTCCTTGTTTCCACCAGCTCTATTACATTCTGATCTGCTGTTGGAGTACCTTTGGTCTTTTGAGGGAGTATTAAGCATCATATCTTTGCCGCGCACAACACCAGACTTGTTTCCATTTCCCACAGATGTTGAATTGGTAAATCCTGTGCTTCCAACTTGGATATTTGCACTTACAGTTCTCCTCTTGCGCACTGGGCTCCTTATCTGTGAAAAGGAATCATCTCTCCTGCTGCAAAATTTTCTATCTCCATCAATTGTGGAATCATCCACTCTGGTGGACATCCTCTGCCTGCTGCTACCACTTAAATTTCTGTTCAGAGCAACAAAATTTTTGGCCCCACTAATAGTGTTAGTAGCCGCAGAAGCTCTTCGGCTTTGGACATTATTTAATCTGACTCTTGCTGGAGTTCTGTCGCTCCCAACTGCCATTTCATGTTGCTTAAGTGCTAAAGAAGATGGGTCGTCCTTTTGAGGCCTGCATTGCTGGCTTCTTGACTGCCGCTGAACTTGGTCCACTTGAAAAACAGACTTCCCGTCAGCAGCTGGTTCATCTTGAGGTCGGATGCCATCTTGCTTTTCAGCAGCCGTACGTAGCTGGTCCCCATTCTTTTGCTGAACTAAATCTCTTTCCTCCTCAAGGGAGCTAACATGTTGCCTTGGCTTCATCCCATTCAACCCCTGAGTAGAGATACTAACCAAATTTGACGCAGAGGGTAGGAAAATGAGCTGCTGCTCATCCAAATTTGCTCTAGAATCTATTAAATTAAGCACGCTACTGCAGTTTTGGCAAGAATTCTGCCCCAACAAAGACTCACTGGCACTTATGTCATGGCTTATGCTCTGTGGTAGTTGTTCCATGAAATCTGATGAAATAGTTCTTGTTCCTTCAGTCATAATCCCCTGCTCAGAAGCAAACTTAGCAGGATTCGAATAAGTAAGAGCACTCTTTGCTCTGTTGGTGGCTTGCAGTCCTGGCTCCAGAATTCTTGTTGCAGCATCAATCAATCTAGATGCCCTAAACACGTTCCTGGAAGAGGATATCCTAGGACTCTTCACTGGCGAAGCAAGCTTGGAAGGATGATGCTTTCTTGACCTCGACAAAACACTCTTAATTTGCAATGCCTCAGCTCCAAATCTAGTCACTGCTCTTCTTTCAATTTGCTCTGTCTTCTGAAGCTTTTGAGGTCTAGATTCAACTTTAGCACTTCCCTTGTCCATTTTCAAGCCGCCCCTATCAGACCCACCAAAGCAGCTAGCAGCATCCTCTTGTCTAACACCAGAAGTAACAGAATTTAAAGCTTTCTTGTGCCTATCTCGATTAACTGCGGGCAAGGATTCAAGACCCATAAGCCTAGCAACCAGGCAAGGAGCATGCATTTCATGCTTCTGCTCTGTAATACCGCGATGTCCGTTTTTCTTTACATTGGGAAAACCTCCACTGTTCTCATCAGCAATCTACAATATGAGCAGAGCACACAAGAAAAATGAACGAACAGTTAAACTAGCAAACATTATCCTTGCCCCAAACATGAAGGGAAAAGCAAGGACTTAAAAGTTCATAGGCATACCAAATGAAGCTTGGCCTTGGGCATTTTCTCATCCCCTCCGAACCTCTTTGACCCTTGCTTTGAGCGAGCTAAGGAAACAAAATACAATAAACTAAGAAGAAATGAGACAAGAAAAGATCCACTTTACAGTCCTAGGTCAAGTTTGTGCCTCCATGACCAATGCATTAAAAACAAAAGACAAAAAATCTACCAACCAATGCGAATGTTATTGGAAAAAAGAGAGAGAGAGAGAGAGAAGGCAAGACTAACCTGGAGGAAGCAATTTCTTAGAGAAGAGCATTCTCTTAGCAAATCGTCGGTTCCAATCAAAGAGCTGGAAGAAAATGCCAACACAACCTCCAGGCCTCTGAGCCCTTTTCTCCGTTATCGCCAAGCATGAAGTAGACTTCCCCGCCGTTTCATTCATTTCCCCAAAATACAAGAACTGAAAACTACCCTCCCAAGCACACACCAACCAAGATATCCTCTCTCAAAACCGAATACTGCAAACATCATGAAGACCCCCCATCTCCAAAGCATCCCATAAATCTCATCTGACGAGACCCATCTAGTTCTCCAAAACAAAGCTCGAAATGGATAAGCACAATGTAGGTAACCAAAGCTCCCAAGATACAGCTCTTCCTGCGGCCAAAGAAGAAGGGAAATCCGTACAATGGTGGAAATGAAAGC
Source organism: Erythroxylum echinodendron (assembly GCA_027575705.1). NCBI lineage: Eukaryota > Viridiplantae > Streptophyta > Magnoliopsida > Malpighiales > Erythroxylaceae > Erythroxylum > Erythroxylum echinodendron. The sequence goes on along the minus strand of JANZXR010000002.1, from coordinate 17,705,290 downwards.
CAGGCGCAAGAAAAGGACGTGACGAAGGAGTAAAACGACGATCTAGAACGCTGCAAAAAGGGAACGTCATGCAGGGAAGTGGAAACAATAAAACTTTTTGTTGGTTATTATCAGCATTTGTACGCATCTACGTGACTTGACGCACCTAGCAAGTGATTCTCTCGCTATGAGAACTTAAAAAGAGAATCGTATGATGTGACGGCATGGTTTCTGTTTGCGATCATCAACATAGCCCAAGAAAAATGAAGCGTCTGGCATTTTAGCAGAACTTTCTCCAATAACAGAGAAACAGGCTGCAGGTACGCGATGGAGTGGGTGGAGATAGGGAGGTGTTGGGGTGCGTAGGATAAGCAAGCAAGCAAGTAACACCAACGCGCACGCGCTGTTTGGTTGAATGTAGTTTGATGCGAGGGACATGGAACCAAACAATGGCAAATTAGTCGGCAGGAAGGATCAAGAGTCAACATACAGTGTTTTCTTTGTATTTACCCTTTTCACCCTTGTACTTATCCACAGTTGTAATGTTGTATGCTGTTACTTATTACAGGTGTTTGACAGCCATAGGAACAATTCAAATTACATCCCATGTACAATACCAGTAGTTTCTATTTTTGGATTTTGGAATTTACGTTAAACAGTTAAAATGAAGAGTTGATGTCTTATTCGTAAATGCTTGCAAAGCATAATTATTTTATACATGAGAATAAGAGAACAATCTATGATTATATTTTCCGAAAAGCAAAAAGAGAGAATCTATGATTATAATCTCATCATTGCCAATAACATGAGGTCTGCTGTGGAGTTATAAACATTTTGTACGTCACTTTTCCAAGGAACGTACGGCTGAAGCACCGCATGGTTTCATTCATGTCCCCAATCATGTTTTGAATTCACAATATTATAGTAAATTACTTTATAAATTCATTTCAATGATAAAATTAATTTCCAATATTTATACTACACATTATTAAGACTTCTATTGAGCAGTCAATCGACACCATGTTAAGAGATTATAATATAAGCTGGTATTTTCCCTATTCTTTTCTGGAGGGACACATAAATGCAAATTGGGCTTTCAATTTCACTGGGCTTCGGGCCTAAATAAATGGTTTTTAAGATAAGCTCTTATAAAATTAATAACATATTTATCATATTATGTTTTTAAGTATTGAAATTTCAAGGCTACTAACTACAAAGTAGGCGCTTATAATTACACATTATTAAGTTAAATATTTCTTTTACCTTAACATTATGTTAAAATAACGTGTGAATGGCACCAAATATATAGATTAAAATAATTTTTTGTTTTTTAGATCAATTAAATAATTTTAATTGGTGTAATGCAAAGTATTTAATCATTATTCTATTCTAAATGTTTTTTTAATTATTTGTTGCCTCTAAAATTATTTTTTTGACTAACGAAACTAATTTATGAATCAACATTCTACTTCATTTAAATATATGCTTAGCTAAGAATTATTATTATTATTTCAAAATTACGTAAGGGTCGCTATAAATTTCATATTTCATTAATTTGTGAAACAAATATTAAATATCAAAATATTTGTACTTTATTTAAACTATCTCCTTAGTTAAGAATTATTTATCATTTTAAAGTTACATAAGTATGATTAAAAGTTTTATATTTATATTTTTTGTCATTCGTTAAATTGTTAAAATTTGAAAAGATGTTTGTATTTTTTATTTTTGTTAATAAATGTGGAGGTTTTAAAAATATAAAAATAATCCAAACTAATTTTATTCAAAAATAAAAATATTACATAAATAAGTTGATTTATAACTGTAAATTGATTTAGGCTTTTATACAGTTTAATTTAATAAATAAATAAATAAAACCATTATATAAATAAGTTAATTTATAATTTTATATAAACCATCTCGAACTGCCTTTGATTCACTCTAAACAAAGATTCTAAGTGAAAAGCACTTTATTCCTTTATGATAGTTGTGCTGCATTCCAGTGAGAAGTAAAGCGCTCTGGCGTGAAAAGGTTAAAGGGGTGAGAGCGAGTCGAGTCCACGTCTGTCTGCTTCCTTCCGCTGTCGCGACTCGCGACATAGCCTTGCCGCTGCTTACCACCACCAGGACAGCATTTGCATTTTAATATGGAACACTGTAATCAACTGACCGCTACGCGCAGCTTCTTCACTGGTACCATACACGACCCCAAACCATCCTTTGACTATTGATCTCCGAAAAAGGATAATCTTCTCCCCTTTCAGGCTTTCACGGTTTTTGTGCAAAAAAGCAAGCGAGGCAAATGTTGTCTCCATTGAGGAGGACGAGGATACATTGGTCACATTACTTAATACGGTACAGCAGGAGGCTGGGATTGTATGGTAATATTTATTTCATCAACAATTTATTGATCTTGTAAGGTAATAATTAGGTCGAACAAATTGACGAGCATCCCTCAAACTCATACTTGCGCTTGTATGGTTTCTCAGATATTCCATCTGACTCTTAATTTCTTGTTCTATTAAATTATATTTATGTAAATGTACAAAATATTGTCTCAGGAGACGTAAGTCCAGGTGGTAATTTTCTGACAGAATTGAGATTTGAGTAATATTACGAATATCGTACTAGATTTGATGCCAGATTAAGTCCTAATATGGTACTGTACCGATATCGGTTAATATCGGATATCATTTCAGGTAAATTTTAAAATTTATGAAATATTCCCTAAATTTTTATAAAAATTGCAAAGTTGCAAAATAGTCGATTATCATATTGAACAATTGTACTGTATATTTTTAACCTTGTCTCCAAAATCAAAATAATAAATAATAACCACAATTAATATGAAATAACAATAATTTTTAGATATTTCACATATAAATAATAATCACAATTTATATGAAAAACAATTATTATCATACAAATATAAAATTAAGAACAATAAAAAGTATTTAAAATATTATAATTTCAATTTCATTATATAATAAATAATAATTACATTAAAACATCTAATAAAAAGAATAATAATTATCCTTAACTCTCAAATTATTATAATTTACAACAAGAGTTCATGATGGGATTTTAATATTGGGTACCATTTCGGAAAAGTTTTTAAATATATGAAATAGTCCTTGATTTTTTTAAACATTGCAAAATAGTCCCTAAATTTTTTAAAAATTTCTTCAATATATTGGAGAAAAGAATTTTTATTTTATAACTTATTCCAAAAAATTTTTGATTTATATGATAAAGCTTATATATGTTTATTTTTATTTTTGATTTTGATTTTTTATAAATAAATTAAGTGAATTTATATGTGTACAAAAAAAATTTAAGAAAAATTTTTTAATTTAGATGTAAATTATAAAAATTACATCATTTGTATAATAATATACAAAATAATATTTGATAATTGAATTATTTAGTAAATTACTAATTAAGCATTAAATGAGAAATGAATTGGCTGAATGAGTTTTCAATATACTTATAATATTTTTACCCTTAAAGAAACTATATTTTTGTTGTCAATAGAATTTCATTTCTAATATTATTACTTACTAAAATTTGATTTATTTTCTTTTTTGTTCATTTAAAATTTAAAAATGCAAAAGGCTTTATTAACCTTATTTTACAAAAGGATAATTTTAGGATAAACTAGATTTTAAATTCAAAATTTTGTCTAATTTTATAATATTAACGAGAATTATACAAAATAATCGTAACCTTGTTGAATATTGATATGAATTACTATATAAATATAAATGAGCTCATTTATAATTTTACACTACATTTACATAATAAAAATACTTAAATAAATAAGGAAAGCTTCTAGAATAAGAGGACATTACTTTATCTTTTGTTCTCTCTCTTTTCAAGTTCTAGCGACTGTCTTCTATTCACCTTCTTTTCTGGCGATTTCTTTTTCTTTATTGTATTTTTGTGTCTTATCTTTCATTCTTTTAGGTCAAGGTCAATTATAAAGAAAAAAGTTTGATTTTGCGTATGAAGTTCAAATTTATAACAACAGGAACTAGTGGTGGATGTGGAGGCTTGTGTGGTTGGCTTAGGTGTTGATCATGTGAGGAAGAGATGATCACAAAGTAGTGATCAGTGACAGTAATACATGAGGAAGTAAGGGAGAGACAGTGGTGGCTAGGAGATAAGAGGAGAGAGAGAGAGAGAGACAGAGAATGTGAGAGTTGGAGAGATGGGTTACAGACGCCAGACGGCTGGAGAGAGAGGGAGGTAATTATTTTTCAAAAAAGTCCTCCCATTTTTTTAAATTGTCAATGCCGGTCGGTATTTAGTTGGTATTTTAAATACCGGTCGGTACCAACCGATATCACCGATATCAACCGGTACAGATTACTGGTACTAAAAAGTTTAGTTTCATACCGTTTCTCGGCCGATACCGACTAGCACGGTACAAAAATCTTAACTTTAGATTTGAAACCTAGCTATCGCATGCAAAAATTACCATGTTTGCAAAATAATTATCTTTCGTTTTTCTGAAACCTAGCTATCACATGCAAAAATTACCGTGTTTGCAAAATAATTATCTTTCGTTTTTCTTTTTTGTAACATACTCATTTTTTCATCTTCATTTTTTTATTTGTGATAAATTAGAGGTTTTTCATTATTTTTTAGACACACTAAATAGAACTTCAAATCTCTTATGTTTAAATTTATTTTCATTATGCTACTAGTATCATTTTATTTGTCAATTCTTTATTGATTTCTCACTATCTCTTATTATATATGTTAGTTTAGGCCCTACGGTCAATCTATTGGTTATGATTTAGTGATAAAATAATTTAAAGGCATTATTTATCTTATACATGTTTATATATATATGATAAAGTTCATCGAATAATTATATATTGTAAATAAAATTATAATAACATTATAATTATAATATTCATATTGCATTTATATATTATCCCTAAATTGTTCCCATTTATTATTCTATTAAGACTAAACATTAATAGAACGTAAAAAGATTAGCATACTGTAATAGCCCTAAACTACCCTGCTCACAGATATTGTCTGCTTTCGACCTTGGCCTAGTCAAACCCGCACGGTTTTGCTCTTCCCGCACACTCGCTTGAGAAGACATGTCTTAGAGGGAGAGGTCTTCATACCCTTATAGGCCATACTTCGTTCCCCTCTCTAACCTATATGGGAGTCTCACATTTCACCCCCCTTAGAGGCCCAACATCCTTGCTGGCACACAGGCCTGGATCCACCCCCTTGGAGGCTCAGCATCATTGCTGGCCTGCTTACATATATTGTCTACTTTGGGCCTTAGTCTAACCAAGCCCTCACGGTTTTGCTCTTCTCGCACACTCGCTCGGGAAGACGCGTCTAGAGGGAGAGGTCTCCATACCCTTATAAAGCGTACTTCGTTCCCCTCTCTAACCAATATAGGAATCTCACATTCCACCTCTTTGGAAGCCTAGCGTTCTTGCTGGCATATCAATTAGGGTACTGGCTCTGATACTATTTGTAATATCTTTGGACCACCTGCTTACAGATATTGTCTGCTTTGAGTCTTGACCCAGCAAAGCCCTCACGGTTTTGCTCTTCTCGCACACTTGCTCGGGAAAATGCATCTTTGAGGGAGAGGTTTCCATAGTCTTATAAGGCCTACTTCGTTCCCCTCTCCAATCGATATGGGAATCTTAAAATTTCACCCCCTTTGGAAGCCCAGCGTCCTTACTGGCCCACAGGCTTGGATCCACCTCCTTGGAGGCCTAGTATCCTTGCTGGCACATAAGCCTAGATCCACCCTCTTGGAAGCCCAGCGTCCTCGCTAGCACACCGATCCGGGTACTAGCTCTGTTACCATTTGTAACAGCCCGGACCACCCTGCCCACAGATATTGTCCGCTTTGGGCCTTGGCCCAGTCAAGTCTGCAAGGTTTTGCTCTTCCTACACACTCGCTCAGGGAAAACACGTCTTTGAGGGAGAGGCTTCCATAGCCTTATGAGGCTTACTTCGTTTCCCTCTCCAATCGATATAGGAATCTAACATTCTACCCCCTTAAAGGCCCAACGTCCTTGCTGGCTCACAGGCCTGGATCTACCCCTGGATGCCTAGCTTCCTTGCTGGCCCACAGGCCTGGATCCACTCTCCTTGGAGGCCTAGCGTCCTTGTTGGCACACAGGCCTAGATCCACCCCTTTGGAGGCCCAACGTTCTTGCTGGCATTTCGATCCAGGTACTAGCTCTGATACTATTTGTAACAGCCTTAACCACCCTGCTCACAAAGGCCTAGCCAAGCCCGCACAGTTTTGCTCTTCTCGTACACTCGCTTGGGAAGACGCATCTAGAGGGAGAGGTCTCCATACCCTTATAAGGCATACTTCGTTCCCTTCTCCAACCGAGGAACAGCCATAGATATTGTCCGCTTTGGGGCTTGGCCTGTCGGACCCCGTTTCTGGAGCCTGACGATTGCAAATATCAAATACGTAAACATATCATCCTATAAGGTTGTTTCCATAGGATCTCTCTAGCCCAAAACCAATTCTGGCAGCGGAATCACAAAATTGACTTCTTCGGAACAATTGTAGTTCTATGTTTCTAGTTCGTTATAAAACGATTAGCATTACTTTTGATAAAGACTTCAGATCTAGACCATTCAAGTACGATTTCGAAGAAAAATTCGATTTCTACAACTTCCGTGAAGACCCCGTAGCGAGATTTTCACATTTGGAGGGTCAAAATTTGCATATTTTTAAAACTATCCTGAGAAGGTCCGTCTAACGGACATAATGTCCCTTCAAACGGACATAGCGGGATTGGGAGCCATTTTTTACCCGAGAAGGTCTGCTTAGCAGACATGATGTCCCTCCAAAGGGACATGAACTGAGCTGGGACATTTTCAGACCCGAGAAGGTCCGCCCAACGGACATCAAGTCCGTTTAACGAACAGCTACGGGTCAAATTCCATACTTCTAAATCCTTAAGCTACCTAGGACCCATCCTATGCATATCTAACCTTCCTAACTCATTTTCCTCATCATTTTCACCCCCATT
>JANZXR010000002.1:17679138-17698171 GCA_027575705.1 Erythroxylum echinodendron | reverse complement strand
GCGGTGGTGAGATGATCCAGACGCCGGCGAGAGAGATAGTGAGAGCGAGAGAGTGAGAGAGAGAGGGTGAGAGTTAGAGAGAAAAGCTGAAGAAGGGTAAGTAATGGACGGTAGTCGGGGTCGGGGGTGGGTAAATTTTAGGTTTTTTTATTTACAAATCAGTCCTCCAAGTTTCCGAAATTTTCAAAACTACCCAGAATTTTCTAGTATGTTAGGTACCGACCGATACCCAACGAAAAACTCCGATACCGGTCGGTATTTTTGGCTGGTACCGAAGATGAGATCCAGGTATCGGTCTCCGACCGATACGGTACCTAACCGGCCGGAACTGTACGGATCTCATTATATTGCATTGAAGAGATGTGGATACTTCTCCTTCATCGCTTCCAAATGCTCCCATGTTGCCTCCTCCATCGAATGGTTCCTCCATAAGACTTTTACCAGCTTAACAATCTTGTTTGTCAAAACCTTTTCCTTCGAATCTAGGATCTCACGGTTTTGGTCTTCTTGCACACTCGCTCAGGCAAATGCATCTTTGAGGGAAAGTTCCAACCTTTTCCACCGTCTATCGGTTCAGGTTCTGGCTCTGATACTACTGTAACAGGCCTAAATCACCTACCCACAGATATTGTTCACTTTGGGCCTTGGCCCAGTCAAGCCCGCAAGGTTTTGGTCATCCTGCACACTCTCTCGAGAAAACGTGTCTAGAGGGAGAGGTCTCCATACATTTATAAGGCATACTTCGTTCCCCTCTCTCACATTCCACTCCTCTTGGAGGACCAGTGTCCTTACTGGCCTGCTCATAGATATTTTCTACTTTAGGCCTTGGCTTAGCCAAGCCATCACGGTTCTGCTCTTCCCGCACACTCACTCAGGAAAACGTGTATGTAAGGGAGAGGTATCCACACCCTCTCAAGGCATGCTTCGTTCCCCTCTCCAACTGATATAGGATCTCACATTATCTACCCCCTCTTAGATAATGTGAGATCAGCGTCCTAACTGACATACCGATTCAGGTACTGGCTCTGATACCATTGTAACAGTCCTGGATCATCCGCCCACAAATATTGTCCGCTTTGGGACTTGGCACAGCCAAGCCCTCACTGTTTTGCTCTTCCTGCATATTCGTTTGGGAAAATGCGTCTTCCCGAGTGAGTATATTGGAAGAGCAAAACTATGCGGGCTTGGCTGGGCCAAGGCCCAAAGCAGACAATATCTATAAGCGGGATGGTCTAGGGCTGTTATAAATGATATCAAAGTCAGTACTCGGATTAATATGCCAGCAAGAACGCTGGGCCTCCAAGGGGGTAAATCGAGGCCTGTGTGCTAGCAAGGGCGTTAGGCCTCCAAGAGGGTGGATCCAGGCCTGTAGGCCAGCAAGAAAGATGGGCCTCTAGGGGGTGCATCAGTTGGGCCTCTAAGGGGGTGGAATGTTAGATTCTCATATCAGTTGGAGAGGGAAACGAAGTCCGCTTTATAAGGGTATAGATAACTCTCCCCTATAGATGCGTTTTCCCGAGCGAGTGTGCAAGAATAGAAAAACCGTGCGGGCTTGACTAGGCCAAGGCCCAAAACGAACAATATCTGTGGGCAGGTGATCTAGGGCTGTTACAGTGGTATCAGAGCGAGAATCTGAATCGATAGACGGTTGAAAAGGTTGGAACTTTCCCTCAAAGATGCGTTTTCCTGAGCGAATGTGCGAGAAGAGCAAAACCGTGAGGACTTGGCTGGGCTAAGCCCCAAAGCGGACAATATCTGTGAACCGGTGGTCCAGGCTGTTACAAATGGTATCAGAGCCAGTATCCGAATCGGTATGTCAATTAGGACGCTGAGCCATAAGAGGGGGTGGATAATGTGAGATCCCATATCAGTTGGAGAGGGGAATGAAGCACGCCTTGAGAGGGTGCGGACACCTCTCCCTTACAGACACGTTTTCCCGAGCAAGTGTACGAGAAGAGCAAAACTGTGAGAGCTTGGCTAGGCCAAGGCCCAAAGCAGCCAATATTTATGAGCGAGCCAGCAAGGACGATGGGCCTCCAAAGGGGGTGGATCCGGGCTTGTGTGCCAGCAAGGACGCTCAGCCTCCAAGGGAGTGGAATGTGAGAATTCCATATCGGTTAGAGAGGGGAACAAAGTACACCTTATAAGGGTATGGAGACCTCTCTCTCTAGACATGTCTTTTAGAGCGAGTGTGCAGGAAGAGCAAAATCATGCTGACTTGACTAGGCCAAGGCCCAAAGCGGACAATATCTGTGAGTGGGGTTATTTAGGGCTATTACGCACACATCATGATTTTCCTTACAAAGGACGTAGTTGATCTGATAGACTAAAATATAGAGATACCTAAAAAAACGTGTGGATGTTTGTTAGAGAACAAGTTCACTGAACTGACCCGATATAAGATCCAACTGAAAAATTATTTGTATGTCTATAAAAATTCTCATTGTAATGATTGCATAAGTGATCATTTGACTTGAGATCTCTAAAGTTATCTTATATAAAGATTGTTATGCTTTGATACTACTTATGACCTAGTATAATTATAGATCGTTCAATTGGTAATCATTGGATATAACATAAACTACATAAAAGTAGTTGAGTGATTAAGATATGATTCATTATACTATTAGTACCATTTTATTTGTCAATTCTTGGTTGAGCTCTTATTATATATTGTGAGTTTCGACCTTAAAGCCAATCAATTGGTTGTAGTTTAGTGACAAAATATTTTAAAGACATTCTTTATCTTGCATATGTTTAAATATTTATGATAAAGTTCGTAGGATAATTATACAATGCAAATGAAATTATAATAAGCTTATAATTATGAGATTTATATTGTATTCATGTCTTATCCGTAAATTGTTCCTATTCATTGTTATATTAAGACTAAACATTAATAGAACATAAAAATACTAGTACATATTATGATTTTTCTTATGAAAGAAGTAGTTGATCTCATTGACTAAAATATGAAGATACTTAAACAAATGTGTGAGTGCTTATTAGAAAACAAGTTCACTGAATTGACCCGATATGATATCCAATTGGAACATTACTTATATTTCTATAGAAATTCTCATTGTAATGATTGTATAAATGATTATTTGACTTGAGATCTCCAAAGTTATCTTATACAAGGATTGTTATGCTTTGATACTACTTATGACCTACTATAATCATAGGTCGTTCAGTCGATAGTCATTGGATATAACATGAACTATATAAAGATAGTTGAGTGATTAAGATATGATTCATCTCCCAAAAGTAATTAGGGAGAATGTTTTGATGTTTTTGATTAGTATTGATTCAAAAAATCCTTAGTTAAAGTAGAATGACATTTTATAAATAGTTTACAAATGTCAATAATTGAATCAACAGCTGATGACGGAGAACTAATACGATTGGACTTAAACTAGAATAGATATTAATTTCATGCTTTATATTTATTTGTAATATTGTAGGACGAAAGAATTGAATTATACGAAAAAATCATGCATGAAAAGGTTAGTCAAGATCACTTTGACATTCCTTAATATTTAGATGGTCATAATATGTTACTAGACACCAATCTTAATCTATGGTTATAAATTATTTAATTAAAAAATTAAAGATAAATTAAAAGGAGTTTAATTTATCTAATTTTAACTATGAATTAGAATTATTATTTATAAACATTGTCAACATATTTGATAACCTAATGGGTCTGAATAAAGAACATGTTAAAGAAAGTAAAGATATTTTAATCAAGTTGAACTTGAATTTAAAGTTTGATAAACTTTATGATTAAATATGAGATATTTAATAGATAAGGACCAATATAAAATATTGGATCTTATTTAAGCATAATTGACATTTAATTAGAAATATTTGGATCTTATTTGGGCATAATTGACATTTAATTAGAATTATTTGTAATTCTAATTAAATTTTAATTAAAATTAAAATTTAAATTGAATTTCAATTAAATTACTAAAATGACTAAAACTTATTATTGGTAGGCTTAATCTCTACTGGAGCTAACAGTTCTTGCTTAACCTTCTTTATAAAAGAAGTTTTCTCAACCTTTTTTGTGGATACCGTTAGAGGCTAAATACTTGTGCGACTATAGTGGTTGAGATAGATCAATTTTTGAAACTGTTTGAAGGATACAACAAGAATATGATCAAGCTTTGGAATAAGGTACAATTTAAGAGTTACGTTTTATTACGATTTAATTGTTAATCATTTTATATAATTAAAGTGATATTGATTTTTAGGGAATCAAATTATGAAAAGTTTTGTAATTATTTCGCTGCAGTAGGGATGGAATCTTGTCCTGATTTCCCAACATATATCATTCGAGTATTTATAAAGGTTTGCCTTCTGATTTGTTGTATGTTAATTATTTAAACTTGGTATTTGTTAATAATCCAAATTTAGTTTGTATAAAAATGATTGTTGAAGGAAATATATATAACACATAGATATATATACAAGATCTTTTCAAATCATATGCATCATTAACAAACCAAATCACTTGCTTGAATTTAATTATTTTTCTACTAGTTAAAGGACTTTTGCATGAAATCTCTCTATTTAATTTATGTTTTTTTAGATGATTGTTATCAATTCTTTTTACTGATCATATAATCTTTTATTTGTAGATAATATAATTAACTATTTTTCAATAGTTAATAATTTGAAAGGTCACACATGCTAAACTCATCATATGTGTCTTTCTATTATTATATTCCACTCACACATGATCAGTTACTTAATATGATTTCTACATATTCTTATACTTGTTTAATAACTAGAGTGACTAGCATACGACCAGAGCTTATGGTCATTCTATTAAGAATATATGACATCTTGGTTAATGAATCAATCATTGAGGAGATTTTGTATGCTATACCCTAGATCATACCTTGCATTTTAATCTCCTTTGATCTTATTTATTTTATCTTATCATACATGTATTCAATTCTCTTACTAGATGTTGGTAGCCACCTTTGAATACAAAATTTTTTATGCTGTTAAAAATCAAAAAATGACCTTCCTCTATTCTCAATTTTTGTAAATTGAATTTAATTTTCTTTACTAGAATTATCCCACAAGATCATATCAAACATAATCTTCTGATAATATTCTAAAGTAGCGAACGTTAAATTTAATCCTTAAGAAGATATGAAGTTCACTTAACCTTTAGAGTCTCACATAATATAAGTTAAGATATGGTAACTGACACTAATCCATTTTATGGTCATTTCTCCACTTATGGTAGGAGTCTTATGCTATAGTATTAACTCCAATTAATTTGAAATGTATGTTTTTAAAAAATGCAATATCATATAGATGTTGGTTCAAATATACTTAATGTTTAACCTGAGTTCACTTGTCTAATTTTAACTTTATCTTTCTGAACTCTTATAAGGCAACTTAAGAGAGATATGGTGATCATATGATCATTCTAAACCAATTTCCTTTTGACTTATTTTCTAAGTTGACATTCACTTCGATATTAAACTTAACATGCCTCATCTACAATTATCACAAATATTATATTTAATTGCCCATGTGCGAAGGCCAATCTTTTATCTGTCTGACATACTCTTTGATTCATAGAAAAATGTCATACAAAGCAAAGATATTTCATAATCAAATATATAAACAATACAATTTTATATATGTATTTATACATGACAATACATTAAATGAATGTACGTGGAGAAATGTTAATCAAATACATTTCGATGTCGATGTAATAGCGACTTTACATGCCCAATGTATATATCCTGGGAAATTAGTTTTGTCATTAGTTTTACGACTATATCTCATGTAGATATATACTTCATGTTCTCTTATTCTTATGTAATTATATCTTTCAATTAATTATATTTGGTATCTATATACTTAGTCTTACAATGAAATTTGGGTTTCTAGTAAGTGATTATTGCTTAATTGTCACAGTTGATTATTATTGGATTAGTCTCGCTTTGAGTGACCTCTAAACTAACTAATAATCATTTAAGTCACACAACTTCTCATACTGCTACTGAAATTGCTATGAATTCAGGTTCTATTATGGATAAAGCAATACATGATTGTTTCTTAGTAAGAAAATATATCCAGTGGTAGATTTTCTCTCATCTAGCCATTATATACATATGTCACACAACGCATAATCAACAATATCTTTTAGATACCTAAATATTCCCTTTACTGATTTCAAATATACTTGTCAAAGATTTGGCTGATATATGCTCTCCATTTTAATAGTATAACAAATATCTGACTTTGTGTACAGCATGACAAACATAAGACTTCCAACTATATCATAATTAGAAATCTTCTTCATTTGTTTTCTTCCTTGCGGCATAGATGGGCAAAACTTTTTGTTGAGACCTTCGTCTTTAACAATGAGATTATCTATTGATTTACGATCTTGTATGTGGAATCATTATAAATCTTTTGAATATAAGTTGTTTAAGAAAGTAATAACAATCTTGTTGAATAATCTTTTGAAATCTTAACTCCAAAAATATATTCACCTTTACTCATGTCTTTTATCTCAAATTCAAATAAAGAAAGATTAGAATGCCAAATTGTTGATTGTTAACCATACAATGAAGAAATAATTACAATATTTAGGAGAAAAACTACTAAAAATATCATCAATTTATTTTGTAGTTCATAAAAGTATAAAAATGAAAAAAGTTGTTTAGGACATCCAAAAATGTACAATTATCACATTAATATGAACAAATTGAAGTATTAAGATATATATATATAAACCGAAAAGAAAAATATTTTTCAAATCTTTAACAATGATAATTTTTACTTCAAAAGAATTGATACAAAGGTAATAATAGAGGTCATTAAAGAAATTATTTTATGTTTGATTTATTATACTATCTTTTTTCTTTTGTACCTTAAAAAATTAAGAGAAATAACTTTTTTTTTGTTTCGAATGAAATTCTTAAGGCATCGAAAACTACGAAAAGAAAAGGATCGACCAGGAAACATGTATAATCTTTCGAATCCCGATGTAGACTGCGGACCCGTCTATTATAATTAGGAACTATTTTTTTCTCAAAAAAAAAAACCAACGGCAAATTCCCCAAACGCCCGTAGTTAATTACAATTTATGAGCTTTTATGTTCAATTACAATTCAACAATATAGAATAAGAATTAAATTCCAACTAAAGCCGAGTCCGACCAATGTTCCAACAGATCTCTGGCTCCCTTGTTCTGTCATAAACCACGCTTGACACCAATTCAAATGAAACAAAAGCAAAAGTCAACATTCAGACATCACAGCCGGTGTCAGACAGCAACTCTTAATGACTATCAGTAGTGGTCCGAGGCCGTGACAGTGGCAAAGAGTGACCGCAGCTATTGAAGAGGTTTAGATGATCAGTGGTCTGCAATTCTGGTGTGACCACTGACCAGGCATTAAGGAAATGAAAAAAGATAACCTATAACAAAGAAAAATAGAGAGAAGTCACAAGAGCCAGATACAAATTCTGAACGTCCAGGGTCGTCGATGATTGACATTAGGAAGCCGAATAAAAATACATAAACATTTAGTTTTGCACCAATCTAGACTTGGCATAAAATTTAGGGTAATTTAGATCAGATCTAGAAATGTTTAACAATATTTACTATCTCTTCCAAATCCGTTTAGATTTTAACATTTTAAGTTAAAATGTGTATATTAAATACAATAATAAAACAACCAAGACTTTTTGGGGTATTAGAGCAGTAAAGCACATATATTTATACATACACTATATGGATATGATGTGCCATATAGCACTTAGAAAAAGATTCAATTGAACAGTTCGTGTCTATAAACAGATCAACCATGCATATTAGATTGTTTTGAGTCAGGATATTAGATATATTGTACGTATTGAAAAATAATGCCGCGTGAAAAAGATTCTTTCACTAAAAAACCATTACAAGTTGGCAATGCATAGGATGTTTTTAGGGTCAATATGTTGGTCTAACCACCGGTATATGTACACTCCCTTTCTCCCTTCAGTTTTGTTGTTTAGTTAACTTTTAGGAACAAAAGCAGAGATTCCCATGTTCAAGTTTCCAAAAATATGACAGAATGGAGAAGAGATGCTAATCACATCTGTATGTACTTGATCAGGAACAAGCCAGAAGCAGGAAAAAGATTAGCATTATCTCCAAAAGACACATGCCTTTTCTTCCCTGTCCCACACCATGTGGTATGATTATGTTCTGTGCCTCCAGTTCATCCCTTTCCTTTGGTTAAATCTGACAGAGATTTCCTTTCTTATTGCAGGTTTTTATCTCTGTAAGATATCTCAAAAATCCTAAGAAAGCTACTTATTTGGCGTAAAAAGGAGCTGAAAGAATTAAATAAAATGAAGTGAAAGGAAAGATGGCTTTTTTATACTCTTTGATGGAAAAGGACAATATGACGGGTTAGGTAAACGTTGATTGTTACCCATTTTGTTGTTGATTGTATGAGACACCTTTCCATCTCAAAGAGTAGAATTATCAATGTTCTTGTCTAAAATTGAAGCCAAGATAACTTAGCGAGACTTCTTGTCCTGCAATAGCAAGAAAGCTTTAGACCTTATGGTGAAAGGATTGAGCCTTAAAAGTTTCCAACATAAGGATGTCAATTGAGCCCCCGAAGCATCGACGAGCAGCAAATAACCCCAGGAAATTATACTTATTACAACTCTTTGTCTTTAGAAATGGAAAAAGGTAATCAAGAACAACCAAAAACCATATTCTCTTGAAACCATAAACAATGAGATTCGCTTATACCACTGACCTGCTCTTCACTTCTAGTTCAAAGTGTAGGAACCAGAAGTATGTACACACCAGGTGTGCGTAAAATCCCAAAACCAGACACAGAAAAACAGACTGTGACAACCACGAAAGCAATGGTTACCTGTCATTTTGTGCTCCTAAGCATGTGCCCTTGAATTATAACCTCAAGACTCGGTCCCTCCATCCAATCCAAACCTACCATCAATCTTTCTTTTTTGAAATCCAGGCAATCTCTTTATTCTCCTATTCCTAGAGTGTGATTTTTGTGGCAAATGCAAAGCCGATCTATCCAAGTAAACAAGAGAAACGACTTCAATCCGTAAACTAATATGCAATTTAGATGGGAAGTGATTCCTGATTCGATTTAACATATCATGAGTCACTTCTTCTTGTTCTTATCCTTGCCATTGGAGAAGATTGACCCTAAACCGAACAGATTCCCTGAAGGAACGTTTAAGACAGGGTTAACACGAACACCACTGCCATAAGCACCGTAGTTTTTCTTCAATGGGGGCTTCTGATGACTTGTGGAAGCCGATGATTGCAATGACTTCATGAATGGCTGCTTATGCTGCTTATGGTTCATGCTTTGGTTATCCTTAGACAATGGAGCTCTCTTCACGCTAGGAGTAGAGCCAGTAGAATTGCTTCGAGATAAGAGTGGCAAAGGACATAAACTCCTGCCGTAACTACTACCACAATTCAAGCTACTACTTCTCTTGAATCTCCAAAATGACCTGGAGCTACCTTGCTTTTCTTCTGGTTCATCCATTGCGGTAGTCTTGCTGGTCTCTTTCAACATCTCTCTCTTTGAACCCTCGTTACTTGAAACATCATTATGAAGGCCCCGTTGTGTAAGCGTAGATGATGGATCCATTAGTCTTGCCGAACCTGTCTTTTTCTTGACTTCAGTGGGCAGAATCTTTCCGTCCGAGAAAAGCTCGTCAGCTGATGAAGAATCTTGATCGGAACTCTTGCGTACACAGAAGTCAAATTCAATGCTACCAGACGAGTTGGAACGAAGAGGGTGCGGTTCTATGGGAACAACATCGGATAGGCAAAGGTCATGAGAGAACGAGATCCTTGGACTGATGCCAGAATTATCTGAGCAAAGTTCAACTGCCATTTTCCTGGAAACTTTTCAAGAAACCAAAAAAATTGTACAAACAGTCTAAAAGAGTACTTGGCTATAAGGATCAGAAAGGTATATCTGCTGTATAGGTTTTGTTGTAGAGGAACTAATAGGGTTGGAACCTGAGAAAATTTACATGTAATGTGCTTAATGGAATACCAAAGAAAACCTTTGAAAAGTTTGGAATCTAATAGAAAAAGAAATATTGAGAGCAATCTTAGCTTTTGTCTATTGAGAGACCGAGTCTGCAATGGAAGTTGTGGTTTCCAAAGATGGAGACGTGAGGAGAGGTCTTAGCACCAAGAATCCGGAACTCGGTAGGGTTAGTTATAGGACAAAAATAGTGGAGTTCCTACGTACCATGAAACAGGTATAGGCATGTTTCCCTTGACAATATCCAAGGAGGTTATAGCTAAAAGTGGAGGTTATTATCATCTTCGTGTATCAAAGGAGTTCCTTTAGAAAGTGTTAAGAATGCTTCATATAACCCCAAAATGTCATAGATGATAGATTTTAATCTGCTTTGAGTGTAATTTATTATAGTCGGAAGAGTGAAGATAGAGCTGATTGCTGTCTTTTAGATGCCATGGCTTAACCACCTTGATTGGTTTGAACAAGAGAAAAAAGAAAAGTGAGCATTGCATTTTACAGATGAGTCCAAGTGAACGCAGGCTCAGGACAAGGAGCACAGTGTCAGAAAACCCTAAAAGTCAAAAAGAGTAATCCTGACAATTGTTAAATTAGTGGCCATTACATGCCCTTTGTCTTCTCAATTTAAAGCCGAAAAGCAAGCCAAAATAAACCTACCATAACCAAAGTGACTCTACGTGCCATGTATCCTCTTATATTAGTATTTGACTGGTAAATATCAAATTGTTCATGCATATTTAGACAAAAAGAAGTTTAGGGTCATATATTAATTTATAAAAAGTAATTATTAAAATATTTTAAATGCAATACTAAGGATAATATATTATTGTTTAAATTTTATAATATGTAAAAAATTTTAATTGTGAACATTTTTGCGCAAAAAAATACATTGTTTCTCTAATTATAAGTAGCACCTTATCTCTAATTGCATTTTAAAATATATTTTTATATAATTAAACAATTTATTATTATTCATAGTTCTGCTAAGTTTTAAAGTTCCTCGAATTAAAACCACTAATTATATTTTTGGATTAATATTTTTAAGTTTTCTCTTTTTATATATTTCAATAAATAAAACGTTTTGCATTAATTAATTTTGACTTGCATATTGCGTCAAGTTTCAATCTTGCTGGTGCCATGCAATTGTTACTTCGCCAATTTCTACAATGACGTCTTGAGAGAACACTCGTCTCTGTTCTTTATGGTTCAATTACAAGCATATCTAAAGTTAAAATCAATTATAGGCTTCGAGGGAAAGTTTGCAATCTTCACCAACCCCTTTGCAGTCCCGTCCTCTTCTCGAGGCTCACAATAATTGATGGTCGGCAAAAGCTTTCTTTTCAGTTTTAGGGTATGGTCTGATGGATGGTCCAGTAAAATAATAGAAGGCCACAAGGTTTACATGTCAATCTCTTTCCGGTCTAAACTTTTGTACGTCTTTGTATCCATGGCCACTTGCCATGTGCGATGACGATAAAAAAGGATCAATCCGAGACATTTAGGAATCTTCTGGGGCTGCTCTTCCATTACAATCCAACGTGGACTCTTTGGCAACTAAATAATTGGAGAATTGATTAAATACTCTTCTCATAATATATATTATACTAAAACGGTCGTTTTTTATACAAAATTCGATCTGTAGGCGGTGACGGTACGTAGGAGTTGTGCTTTCCAGTTAAGAGTAGTGAAGGAAGGGCATAACCAAAATAAGCAACAAGGGCTGTTTTGAAGTTCAGAGCAACTTATTGCAAGTGATGAATATCTACTACATTCTCATCTCATGGCCTAATAATTGATGGAAAAAGCTTCGTGTTGTGTGTATTTGCAATTTCTCATAGACAGCACATATGCATATGCTCTTTAATGGATTGATTTGTCCTCAAATTAATAAATTATGCTACACCAAAAGGAAATGGGAACGAAAAAAAAAAGCTGCTTAGTGGATGTCAGCTTGGCACAAATTAAAGGATAATCCCTCATTTTCTTTTGTTCCCTTTTCCTATTGGGCCACTGGCCACATGCATTTTTGTACTTCCCCACAACTATCTACGTCTTCTCTTAACAAGGGGAACGACTTTTATGGAAAAGGGAAACAGAAAAATCAGAACAAGGAAATGGGTTGATTCTTATCTGTGGTATTCGTATTGTAATATGATATAGTAATAGTGGACATCCCCTTCTAGCTAGTAGTTGCTTGTTACTTGATAATAATGTAGTTGCCTTCTATTTTGCGTAACGTAGGTTTATTCGGAGACATCTACCATTCGGCCTTTGGTATTCAGAAAGTATATGGTCCATAACTTCTTAGGATGATCATTGTTAGAAGTAACAAAACATAAGGCGCCGCAAAGTGCTCACACCCTTTAGAGGCCTCATGGATCAAGACGTACCTACGGGTTTTCCATCTAAAGGAAGAAGCATGAAGGTCACTGTGTATTCATCCTGAGTCAAGAATCAGCAAAAGATTTCACATGAGGCTTGCAAATCTACAAAATACTCTTTTTTCCTTCAAGCCATTTAGCCCGGCTTAGTCATATGGCATCTATTAATGTTTTAAAATGAAACTTGAATCTAAGTTCGATTCTGTTAAAATATTCGAGTTTGAATTCCAAATTAATTAATTTATACTCAAATTAAATAAAATTAAGTCAAATTAGACTAATTTACTATTATGATATATTATTATAAAATCAGGTTACATTATATAGATACAAGGTCAAAAGAGCAAATTGTGTCAAAATTTAAGTTAACTCCTCTTATTATTTATATTTATAGTACTATTTTACACTTTAATATTTATTAAATAATATTTTATACTCGAAAATTTAATTATGCTAAATTATTACTATTAATTTATTTGATGTGATATATTAATTTAACAACGTCAACTCAATTTTTATTTTAATATTAACTCTTTTAACTCAAATTTTGTATTTTAATATTAATTCCTTTTTATCATAACATATGTCTTACCTCATAATATTGTATAGCAAATATCTACTTGAGTTAATTTATTTACTCATTTAGTCCACCTTTCAAGGCTTAAATTTGGCATGTTAAGATAGATTGAGAGAACACACCATTTCCTTAGTTTATGTAATTGCCAATTACCTGTGTTACCTTTTAATATACTTCACATTGATATTAATATTTTAAGCCTCGAACTCTAATTTATCACCTAAGATAAATCGCATATACCTTATCTCATCTCTATTCCTACAAACTAATGGAGGTGATTACCTGTTCAGGAAAATGTCTCGTATTTGTATGACATACTTTGTATATCTAGAATCAAATATTCATTTCCCATTTTAACATTCTTTTTAGACTTGAACATTCAATTAAAAACCAAGCATTATCACATTTTTAAAACTAAATTTCATTATAGAAACTGACATTTATACTCAATGACAAACCCATTATTTATGACAAGTATTATAAATATTCCCATAGAGGAAATAAAATAAAACTAAAATTTACATCCTACACAATTTTAATGACCTAACATGCATAAAACATATATCTTTAGGAATTAGTTTAACCATAGGATTTACAATCAATCGTCTCATACAAATATAGCCAAATATTATTTGCGATGTTTTTAATAATGTGGTGATATGTTATCTGTTCCTTTTTATTGAACAATATATTTTGTATATAATGTATCGATATATTTCTTATTGTGAATTTATTATACAAATAAATCAAATAAAAATATTATTAATTTAAAATATTGAGCATTGTATATAAAAACTAAGATTATAAAAATATCATTAAATTATACCAACAAAAAATATTCTTTTTATACAAGATATTAATGACAACTTTAACAATTATTACAAACAAAACAATAAATAAAGAGACTAGTTTATAAATTACAAATACTAAGATTTCAAAAATATTAGAGCATAACTCGAAGGATTACCTAATGTTGTCCATGTCGATGAATCTGTAATCATCCACAAAGCTTGATTAAAATCAACTAAAAATATTGCGAGTATTGAAACAATAAGTATTTGGTTCTAATTAAAGCAATTATCTCATAACTTTACCATTCATGATATAATCACTCATCAATTGCATCTTCATCCATTTTGTAATTCGTGTAAAAAAGTATTAAATATAAATTATACTACATACAGAAATTGAAAGAAAAAAGTATAGGAAATGAAATTAATACCGTTTGTTTTCCTCTTCATTTATATCACAATCACAGCCAAATAATCTTCTGAAAAACATATCATGTTTTGCTAATTTTGCTCGAGTTTCTTTTCTTTTGATTACTTCAGCTTGTAATATAGCCTTAAGCTTGTTGTTTTCTTCTTGAAGGTGTTGAATAATTGTTTTATATGTTGAGGTTGAAACATTTGGCTTAGGGTCATAATCAAGACCTTTCATATGGCCAGAACGTGTACCAAGTACTATATCACAAATGTCTTCTGCAATGAGCTCATTCTCCTCAGACATAGATTTCTCTTATAACTCTTGCATCTTATTCTAAAATTAAAATAAGAAACTCAATATTCAATCCAAATATTACTACTTACTACTGCATTAATAAATGAATTGAAATATTGAAAAAAGCTTTATACTTATGTAGATATTTTCTACTTCTTCTGACACCTATCCTTTACCTTTCTTATAGTGAGTGACTTCGTGTGATCCCATCAAACTCTTGTCCATATAGTTCCTTCTCACTCTGTTTTATAAAAAGAAAAATACAAGGCAAATCAAATAATATAGTGTTTATTGATATAACTATAACATGTAAACAAAAATCTTACATATTCATTTTGGACAACTACAATTAACTTTGACCCTTGATTATGAGGTGTTTTCATTTTTACTCTACTGACTTTTACCTTCTCAAAATTTTCCTAAATAAAGAAAACAAGAAAACATAGTTATTAAATCATCTAACAAGATTAATGGAAGTAAACATTAAGGAAAAGAAAGCAAACCTGAATTTTCAGGTCAGCCTAATAATAACACAAATTATTCCAATTTTTTTAGACATTCATTTAGAACATGTCTTCGTGCTTCCGCATCAGAAGTAAAAAATTTACAATACTTATGCAACTTAAACCAACAATCCTTGGTCCTTTATTTCAATAGTGAACTACTTGAAAATTTAGGTTCTCAATATCCATAATATTCAATTTCAACTATAAACAATAAGTAAAAGTGTAACTAATTTTGAAATCGTTGAAACAATATTCAATATAGTAAATATTTTGAAAAATTCCCGCAACTTTATCCAAAGCATTTTCAAGTAAGTTATCTTCCTTCAAGTCCTTAACATGTTTCAAATAAGGTAATTTTGTTCTTGCAATAATCTCAAACTCACTTAAAAATTTTGTAGATTGGACCTTGTTTATAGGATGACCTTGTTGAGTATCAATCTGTATTAATAACTTACAATTCATATCCTTTAGTTTTACCTCTACATCTTTTTCTAATACTAGGATTGGAAGCTAACAACAAATCAATAATGATAAGAAACTGTTAGAATATATAAATACATATATTTGAACAAAGGTTTAGTTGAAGGGGTTAAATATTAAAAAACACGCACTAGTTGCTTCATTGTTGTTTGAGGCAGAATGAATTTGTGTATGACTTGAAGGTAGGATAGTATTGTTGCTTTGTTATGACAATGTACTAGAACAAGTTATATTCCTGTGGCTAAAAAAAGAATACTATAAGAAAAATAATATATATATAGTTTTAGAAATTTTAAACTTGCGTGACTAATTTCATTGGGGTTTAAGGTAAAATGTTGTTGATGGCTAGGAATTGAACTTATGGCACCAACTGATTGATTTGGTTGAAGTTAAAGATCCATCCATTCTACAATTTACATAGTTACTGCCTTCTTCCCTTTACTTCTACCAAGTGTCATAATATCGAATATCTATAAAAAAATATAAATGTTAGTAACATTACAATAAAACAAAAGAAATAGCACTTTCATTATACATTCAATCATCATAATCAACATAGATTCAATTATCAACATTAATTGCATTAACAACATTCAGTATTAACATTACATCCAATAATAACATAAATGTTACCAATATTACATTTGAGACAATATAAAGAGAAATTTCATGATACATTCAATCATCATAATTAACATAAATTCAGTCATCAACATTAATCACATTAATAACATTCAGTTATTAACATTACGCACATTAATAACATAAATGTTATCAATATTATGTTTGAGACAATATAAAGAGAGCTTTTTTTTAATACATCGATGGGTGCCAACTAGCACCAGTTAAAACAAATTTGCCCCTAAGGTGGGTAGAAATGGGAGTAAATGATCCCTGTTGAGTTACCCGCCTAGAAAAAATGTGGGTAGCTGCTCCTTGGTAACCGTCGTGCCTCTGAAACTGTGGAGTCTTTATAGGACTCCCCTTAGGCTCTCTGTGCTCGAGAAGTCTCGAAATTGCCCAGCGGACTTTGTCTCTTGAATTCCTCTAACCCTTCTTGTAGTTCTTCATTTCGCTGGGTCTGAATTCCAGGATTAACTGTATTCCAGAGTCCTTAGTATTGGCCTTCTAAGTTGCTCCATTGATTGTGCCGTCCAATTTGATGTTCCGAGTGGGAGTCGGGGGTCTTGGGATGGATTGGATGGATAAAATTCCGTTTGATGTGGGATTTTTCCAGGCCCTCGTTTCTCCAATTCATTCGCCTCTGTGTTGAAGTCCCTTCGGATATAGTTGAAGATTATGTCTTCAAACTCCTCTGCCATTGCTTTAATGCCCATGATCTGTGTCTGAACGGACAATGGTGCAGGTGTTAGGAGGTGAGTAATTGGATTGCATATCTTGAGTCCTCAAGTATTATTCTTGTTAATCCTTCTGCCTGTGCTAGGTTTAAACCTAATTTGATTGCCCACAACTCTATTTGCAGGGGATGTTAGAATCGATGGCCATCGCGACTCCTTTGACCCAGTAACTTGTCAGATCAAGGATTATAGCTGTTACAGCCCCGATCTGTAGTGGGCCCCTGCATGTGCCTTTTGTTCGGAGCCGATGGTGTGTGGTGTTGGCTGGGAGAGGAAGCCCGTGCTTTAGATCCCCAAGTTTGATGTGCCTTTGGGTGCGTCTTTGGTTTTGGATGTTGAATGCTCCTTGATTTTCCTTTGCCATCGCTTTGATTCTGCTTTGTAATCCCATAGTTGTGTGCTCCTTTTGTTGAAATTCCTCTTCATTGCGGGATGTCCATAACACCCAGCATGCTATCATGAACCAATGAGTCCATTTGATCCTGAGAAAACGAGGAGCAAATATTAGATATTATCCATGTGGTTAGATTGTTGTCTTCCCAGAATTCATTTGGGAGATTTTGTTTTAGTTGCCTCTATGTGCCTCTGGCTTTGTTGCAATCCCTGAGTATGTGCATGATAGTTTCTGTCCTTTCGCATATGTGACAGTCAGAGTTGGGTGTGAGATCTCTTGATGCTCTTTTTACATTGGTCCAAAGGGCCCCTTTTGTTGCCTTCCACATGAAAATCTTTACTCTTTCTGGGACCTGTTGGTGCCACATCCGTTTGTATTCCTGTTTCTCTGGTTCCCATACTTGGGAACAGAGCCTGCTATATGCTGAACTTGTTGTAAACATGCCACTGTCTAACCATCTCCATGATCTTCTGTCTGGTCCATACTCTGGTCTTGGTAAGGGTATTGCCAGGATTTGAAGAATGATGTGCTGGGGCAATACTTCTTGTAGTAGTTGTATGTCCCAACTTCCTGCTTCTGTTACATGGTAGCTGGCCTTAGCTTGCTGCTGGTTGCCTAGTATGGTGTTGAGTTTGTTCTCATATAAGACTGTGTTGGCTGCCAGCCATCGATCATGCCAGAAAATGATTGTGCTACCATCTCTCAACGCCCATTTGATGTCTTCTTGTATGAATTGCCACAACTTTTTGATTTGTTTGCATAGATGTGAACTTTTGTTTACTGCGAAGTTATGAGGTGTATTAGTAATGTTGTCTTTGGCCTTGAAAACCTGTGTCCATAGCTTCGCTTCTCCTGAGACCAAATCCCAAGCCAACTTGAGAATGAATGCTAGATTTTGTTCCTTGAGTTTATGAATGCCTAGTCCACCTCTGTGTTTGGGCTGGCAGACCATCTCCCAGTTGACTAAAGGAGCTTTTCTTTCTGTGTTGTTTGATCCCCACAATAATTTCCTACGTATTCTTTCCATTTCTTTGCAAGTAGAGCTAAAAAGACATGTAGTTTGCATCAAATAATTAGGACTAGCTGACACTATTGAATTACAAAGAGTAAGCCTACCTGCCATTGATATTTTGTGTGCATCCCATTTCTGTGCTCTGTTTTGAATTTTGAGGATTGTATGCTTGTATGCATCTGTGGTAAGTCTCCGATGTATGAGTGTGGATCCTAGATAATTGCCTATTTGTGGGACTGAGTGCAGTTGCAATGTGTGTTCCAACTCCTGAATAATGTGCTGGGGGTATTTTTGGAAACATATAGAGAAGATTTCTCCCTGTTGATGCTTTTTCCTGAATAAGTACAAAACTGAGCAATGACCTGATTTACTATTGTTGCTTGTTGTGTATTGGCCTTTGCAAAAATTAGTAGGTCATCTGCGAAAAGTAGGTGTGAAAGTTATGTATGTTGTGTTCCAAATTTAATAGGTTGCCATTCTCCTTCATGAATGCTCTGATTAATCACTTGTGTTAACCTATTAATGCACATGATAAAGAGGTATGGAGATAATGTTTAACACCCCACTCCTGCCAGACCCGAACCCGATATCGACAGCGATACCCGAATCCGTGCCCCGCGTGGGTAGCGTGTCACATCACTTCGCTAAACAAAAGTGGTATAATTTTTTTTTTGTAAACTCTTTTAAACACTTCACACGAATCACTCATGTGGGCCCACTTTTTCTTTTCAAAACATTTTGTC
>JANZXR010000002.1:17666255-17679038 GCA_027575705.1 Erythroxylum echinodendron | reverse complement strand
ACTACTTTCTCTCCTTTCTCACCACACCTACGACACCTTCATCATGATGGGGTGAGAGTTTAAGTAGTAGGGTGACTTAAAGATGAGGAGATATGGTGTGGGAGAATGAAAGAAGGTGAGAAAAGTGAGCAAGAAAATCAAACTTCAAAGAAAGAAACAAAGAGATGCAACTTCGGATGGGAGAGGGAGTGTCTCACTTTCAAACACTAGTCAAAGAACAAAAAAAAGAAGATACATGAAGCTTTGGTGGAAGAGTCGTGGAAGACTCTTTAAAACAATGTATTTTTAATCATTAATAAGTGTGATAAGTGTCACACTCTCATTGGTTTGTGAATTTCTTCTCAATTCACTTCAATTTCTCTCCACTTTCCAATGGCTAATTCCAAAAATTCCCAATTGCTTATGTCTGAAATACCATTGCCATTGGACCACAAATTTTCTACTGATTGACCCCTAACTGTCACTTAGCAATTTTCTGGGTCCGGAAACAGTTCCGAAAAATTCCCAGAAAATTTCCTTAATTCTCTAAAAATTGGAAAATCACTATGAACCTCTCCGATTCAATTTATCACTCACAAAGCCTATTTTTCAAGAAGTCATACTTATTCACACTTATACCGGGAAGATGTCATGAATGCATGTACAGATATTTTCATGTGTACATATCACTGTTCACAAATGCATGAGCATGAGATGTGTTGTTCTAATTTCTCTGATTTACCACACTTGGACCCATTTCTCTGGTCCGACCCGTTATACGGAAACGGGATGTTACATAATGGGTCTCCCTGTCTAACCCCTTGGTTAGGTTGAAAGGAGGGTCCTGTTATCCCCTCCCATACTATTTGTGTAGAGTTAGTGGAAAATGTGCTCATGATTAATGTGCATAGTGATGCAGGCAAGCCAATTTCATTTAGCATGTCTGAAATGAAATCCCAAGAGAGTTTGTCAAAAGCTTTGGCTAGGTCTATTTTGATGGCCATGTATGATTGGTTACCTGGGTTATTATCTATATAGTGAAAAGCTTCCTGTACTGTTATAATGCACTCTGTAATGGATCTCCCTTTCATAAAAACAGCTTGATTTGGTTGATTGATGTCTGGGAGGAATCATTTTAGTCTGTTTGTTATGATTTTTGTGATAAGCTTTGCACATGTGTTAATGAGTGAGATGGGTCTAAAGTGACTTACAGTGGTTGGTTCCTTCACTTTTGGAATGAGAATTATTAAACCTTTGTTTAGTGATGGCTCCATCATGTTTGATGTGAATACCTGTGCCACAAAGTTGAAAAGGGAGGTGTTTACTGTCTGCCAGTTGTTTTGGTAGAAACCTGCAATGAGTCCATCCGAATCTGGTGCTTTATTGGGATTCATCTTTAAAAGTGCTTTATATACCTTTTGCATTGTGACCTCTCTTGACAGTGCCTCCATTTAAGTTGTAGATAAGGGTGGCCATTTGCCCCTTGTTTAATAGCTCTGTATGTTTGGGCTGTTGGTGAAGTTCTGATAGAGGTTTCTGTAAAAATCAGTGACCTCAGTGGTAATTCTTTGTTGATCTGTGGTCCACTCCCCTATTGACAGTTTAAGCGATTTAACTATCTTGTGCTTCCTCCTCTGCTTATGATTAACATGAAAATAGGCAATATTTCTGTCCCCTTTGGAGAGCCAAATGGCTGTACCATTTTGAATATGCAATTCTTCCTCTTGGGTTAGCAACGCTCCAAGTTCACATCTTATGTTCTCCTCAAGTTTCCATAACTTGTGATTTCTTGAAGTTGGCAAACATTTTTGTTTTCCTTCTAGTCTAGCGATGCAATATCTTTTTTTCCTGTTTAGATCCCCAAAAGTATCTTTTTTCCAAATGATGGCTTGTTGTTGAAAAGCAGCGATTGCTTCCTGCAGTGGTAAGTTAGTATCCCATACCTCTTGGAACCATTGTTTCCATTGAAGGTGAAATTCTCAGGCTGACTCATATTTAAAACTTTTTAAAGGTGAAACCTGATTGGGTGTGTGCCTGAAGGGCTATGATCGGAGTTCACCCGTGGTAGGTGTCTAACTGTGAAATCTGTTGCCATATTGATAAACTCTTTGTTTGCCAAAGCCCTGTCCAGTCTTACAAAATATTTTTTATTATTCCAAGTGAACCTAGTACCTGTATACCCCATGTCTTCCATGTCTGCCAGAGTTAGCCATCTTTGAAATATTGGGCATCCTTTTGTTAGCCTACCTCCCAGTTTGTCCTCAGCGGAGACAATTGCATTAAAATCTCCTACCACCATCCAGGGATATGTAATTAAGCCTGTAAGAGATGTTGAATTCTTCCATAGAGGCCTCCTCACTTGCAGGTGAGGGCTGCCATATATTGCAGATAATAAGAAGCTATTGCCTGATGGAGTTATTACATTTACATGGATCATTTGCCAGGAAGCACTTATCACATAGATTGACATTATTTCCTTCCAAAGTATCCAAATGCCTCCTGCAAAACCTATTGCTTCCACTCTATGTGAGTTTGGAAATCGTAAGCTGGTTATGATATCCTGGGCATTATAGCCACTGGTTTTTGGTTCGAGTACTATTAATATATCTATTTTATACAATTAAACCAACTGTTTGATTGTGTAAATTGTTTGCTTGTTGGAAATTCCTCTGCAATTCCATGATAGAAAGTTGTAATTCATAATAAACACAAAGAGTTTGGAGATCTACCAGTTGGAATCAGGTAGCTCCTCATCCCCCTTGCAATATGCTGCTTGTGCTAGGTCAGGGGGTTCTTCCTCATTGAAATCACTATCCATATGATCAGGTTGGTCTAGTAGGTCCATGTCATCTATGGTTTTCAGTCTGCCTAAATTTTTCCTGCTACTAATGTATATTCCTTTCCCTTTCGTAGGTTTGGCCAAGGTGGTGTTATCTGGTTAATGTTCATGGTCATTGGTTAGGGACACCTTTTGTTTGTCAGCTGCTGAAGTTGGGATAAGGGAGATTGTGTGCCCGTGGGTCGATGTAGATGGTTGGTTTGGTAAAAGGGGGTAATAGCGTTTGTAATTTGGTTGGTAATGGGTTTGGGATTAGTTGGATTATTGAGAGATAGTAGTGGGAATGTAGTTGTGGATTGGTGAGGGGTAGAGGAAGTAGAGGCAGAGGTAACTTCGTTTTGGATTGTTGGGCCTACCTGGTCTGGCCCAATGACCTGGGTTGTCTTTTTGATTCAAACCGTATCCTTTTGCTGGGTCATAAATTTCCTCTTTAGTCTGTCCTTTGCTGGCTTGGCATTTGTATGGACCTTAGAGAAGTTAAAGAGGCCTGCTGGGAGGCTGCCACAAGTCCCAAAGTTGTAGGTGTTCATCTCAATGGTGGGCTCCTCTTCTGTCTGGGTAAGTAGAGCCTCGAACCTTCTTGATGTAGTTATATTTGCCTTTGCCTTCTTTTGCTGGATATTATTCTTTGCGAAGATTTGGCTCGAACTTAGAGGCTGACATCTTTCTTTCTTCTTTGCTACCATCCACGGCTCGGGTTTTGTGAAATCAAGTTGTTGCTTATTAGCGGTTATGTCAGAGGTTGTAGCAGGATGCTGAAAATTTTCCCAATTTATCTCTGGAGTCTGATTTGACAACCAGGGATCGTTGCAAACGCCTGTTACTGTCGATGATGCCTTAACTGCCTGAGATGATGAGTTGCCAGAATCTAGATGGCCAGTTTCCGGCGATGTCAACGGTATGCTTAAGCCCCCTGCTTGTGGTGACATCCTTATCTGAGGCTCCCCACTTTTTGAGTTTGCACTGGATGGCCTTTTTTAAGCTTGGGGCATTGCTCTTTGCTGTGCCCGTATGTTGTACACTAAAAAAAAATATTGTAGAAGGATTCATATTCCACTCTGTAGATCTTTTCATCCACCGTGATATTCGTGATCAGAGGATTTCTCAAATCCATGCTGAGTGCTATTCTTGCAAATAAACCCCTCTGAGCTTCTAGAGTATGCTCATATGCTTTGATGTAATTTCCAATTGATCTTGTGATTTCCACCAATACATCTTCAGGGAAATATCGTGGAGGTAGCCCTGGAATACGTATCCAAGTGGCTACCGCTTCGATATTTTCTGATTTGGTGTTGAAGTCCCTACTCTATAGGTAAACCGTGAGGTAGTGACCCTGTACAACCCATGGTCCTTGTAAAAGGGCCTTGTAGCAATCCGCTTGTGTTGCTAGCTGGACCTGGAAAAAGCCATCTTCGACGTCTACTATGTCCAAATTACCTTTTGGCCTCCAGAGGGCCTTGAGCCTTTGATTCAGAACTCTGTATGTGATCACTTTCCCAAGAGGCCTTATGATTACAGTGTTTTGGTAGTTTTAATCCATATCTTGTTGGATTTTCTCTGAGAAATTCACCTTTGGACCTATTGCGGTATAACCATGGATTGCATCCCCTGGACTTAGCTTGACATGCATTCTTTTGAACGGATTGGAGCTCAACATATCCCTAAAGGACGGTTGGCCTGAAGGTAAGTTTTGCTTTGAGTTCACTTGAGTTGTGTCCGGATGGATTTCTTTCTGTGCAGGGATTGATTTCAGTTGTGCCACTGGTTCTTGAGTTAGCACTGGTGGAAGAGTTTCATCCTAGAGTTGTGGGGGGTTTGCTAAGCATTGCATTTCTGTAGGAGTATCGAGCATTTGGATATCTTGGGATGTAGCAGTAGGTTGTTGTATGTTTTCTATAGCTAATTGTGGCATAGGCATATTATTTGTAGCAGTATTTCCAGCCAGTTGGTCAGTATCAATGTCCATTTTTAGCAAGTAGAGGTTGATGTTTGTAAAAGTTGAAGTTTGCAAGGAGTACTGACGCTCG
This sequence comes from Erythroxylum echinodendron, assembly GCA_027575705.1. Classification (NCBI taxonomy): domain Eukaryota; kingdom Viridiplantae; phylum Streptophyta; class Magnoliopsida; order Malpighiales; family Erythroxylaceae; genus Erythroxylum; species Erythroxylum echinodendron. The sequence goes on along the minus strand of JANZXR010000002.1, from coordinate 17,674,193 downwards.
CTCTTTGACAACAGAAAGAAGGTGATGCTTTAAAGCGAACTTTCATGATACATTCAATCATTATAATTAACATACATTCAATCATCAACATTAATCACATTAACAACATTCAATCATCAACATTACACATATTAATAACATAAATGTTACCAACATTAATTTTGAGACAATATAAAGAGCATTTTCATGATACATTCAATCATTATAATTAGCGTACATTCAATCATTAACATCAATCATATTAATGACATAAATATTATCAATTTTATAATAGGACAACAAAAAGAGCACTTTTAGGATACATTTAATCGTCACAATCAAGATCTTTAAAGTCAACGTCATTAATTGCATTATAATTCAACTCTTCATCACTATATATTAAGCCAAAGTATCATAATTGTCATATAATTCATCCTCAATATAGTCTTCATTCCTTTCTAAGACAAGATTGCCTTGTTCTTCATCTGCTTCTAGTATATTGGAATTAACATCTCTACTGTTAAATGATGATATATCTTCATCTTCTATTTCGAGAGCTACATTATTCAGTTGCGATTCAATCTCTTGATGTACTTTATCACCATCTTCACCTATCGGATCATTTCCCCTTTCAAAAAAATCAAAAAGATTTCGATGTTGAAACTTTTGTACAACTTTCCAATTATTGCCTAATTATTGCCTAATAAAGTGTCATTGAGGTAAAATACTCACTTGACTTACAAGAACAAATGGTTCATTTTCATAACATGTGTTACCAACATTGATGTTAGAAATATTGCCTTTTACTTTTATCTTAATCCCTTTGTCACTAACATTAAACCATTTGCACTTAAATAGAACAACCTTTTTATCCGTAGAATTCAATAAAATCATCTTTATGTTGTTCCTCAACAATAACTCCACAATTTTGGCTTCTAAATCTATTGTCACGATCATTTATGTGAAATTTTACTTCATCAACAATGCAATCTGTATATTTTTTCCTAACATATAAGGCCCATATGCCAAAGCATATAATGATGTTGTCGCATTTGGCAATCTACAGTTGTGTAACCATATCATCAGTAGAAAAAAATATGATTAAAAGTTAACCATGTAATCTCACCTACAATCTTCATTTGTTTATACTATTACATAAATAATTTACTCGAGTCCTAAACTATGATGGGAGGTTTATTTTATGTCTTCCTTCAACATTAACATCACCTTTGCTTCTAATCTCATCTTTATAATCTCTATTTTAAAAAGTAAATTGATGTAAAAAAGAACAAGTTGAACGCCAAAATTTAAATATGAAATAATGAATTAAGTAATAGACATACTCCATATATGAATTGTCTTCCTCACAATTGTTCAAAATATACCAATGGCCAATTTGAAGTTTTTTTTAGTTAACTCCACATATTTTTTGGTTTTAAGTGGCCTTACTTTTTGGGAGAAAACTGACAAGCCACCATTTTGATCAAAATTGAATTTACATTCTTGCCCATTAAATATTGTCTCCACGTCATTTAAGTACATAGAATAAAATGTCAAGCATTTATTCGATACATAAACCTCTGCAATAGAGTCTTCAGGTCGAGCTCTCTATTGTGCACATAATGCTTAAGAGTTAAGAGAGCCTAAAAACCTACAAAATATATAAGGGATTAGCATTTGTTACTAACTAATGACTAAAGACAAAAATGTATATGAATATAAATTACCTTTCAATATGAAACATCCATCAAAATTGAACCGGTCCACAAAGTTTTGCCACATATAGTAAGTGAATTGCCAAATGCACCATAACATAAAAAATGATGGCAGTAAAACTAGTTCAAGTTTACATAAAATCAAAGTTATGGCTATTAGCTCTTCTATTTTCAATGCCTTACATCATAATTACTTAAGAAACTCACCATTGTGCCAAAGTTATGGACACATCCTTTAGCAAACACCTACGTATTCTAACAAAAAGCAATTGTTGTAGAAGTAAGAAACTTAATTGATTTAAGAAATTGACAAAAAGTTTGTTTCTCCTTTTTTGACATATTGTAACATGTAGGTGGAATCATGTATGACCCATCATCTCCCTTTTTTAAATGCAAATCTTTTCTCATATTCATGCCTTCAAAGTCTAATCTAGCCTTAATTGTGTCTTTCAATTTGCCATCAATTCTCATCAAAGTACATAAAATATTCTCACAAATGTTTTTTCAAAATGCATGGCATTAAGATTATACCTCAATATCAATTCTTTCCAATATGGCAAATTGAAAAATATACTTTTTTATTCCAATTAAGATCAAGAAAAGTTCATTTTGCTTTTTACTACTTAGGTGTTTGCCAGATATAAACTCTTGCAAATGTAATAGTTGATTAATAACATCATCACTTAACAAGTGCAAAGGGGTTTCACTATGTTCTACTTTGCCATTAAACAATTTACTTTTTTGCCATCTATGCCCATGTTCCAAGTAATAACAATGTCCCATATAACGTATTTTACTTCATAGTCTCATTGAATGAGTTTAATGGTTACACACAAGAGATGTCATATACCTTTTAGTGCTCCATCTAAAAAAATTACTATAAGTTTAAAATCATTTACAGTCTACAAAACAACCATATGCATTCTAAATTTTTTGAGTTAAAAACATCATAAGTTTCTATTCCAACCTCCCAGAGATGTTTTAAATCATCAATTAGTGGTTGCATGTATACATTGATATCTTTACCAAGAGCATTAGGTCCTAGAATAAGTAAAGACAACAATAAAAAGGGCTTTTCCATGCACTTCTATGGGGGTAAAATATATGATACAAGAATTATCAACCATATGTTGTAAGAAGTACTCATATTATCAAATGAATTAAATCCATCAGAGGCTAACCCAAGTCGAATATTACTACAATCCTCTAGAAACTATGGAAACTTACCACTAAAGTCTTTCCATGCTTTTGGGTATGCTAGATGACACATAATGTTATCGTCAATGCATTTCTTTTTATGCCTTCTCATATCTATGACTGCTTTAATTGAAATAAAAATCCTTTACAGTTGTGGTTTAATAGGGAAGTATCTTAAGATTTGATGGGGGTATCCTTTTTCCTTTTCCATCATCAACTTGCCATCTTGATGTACTATAAATGGGACATTCTTGAAGATCTTTAATGTCCTTCGAAAAGATAACACAATCATACTTATAAGCCTGTATTGATATATATCTTAATTTAAGGTCCCTTCATAACTTTTTTTGCTTCATAGTAAGATTTAGGCAATTTGTGGCTATTCAATAATGTGTCATTGAGCAACTCAATCAATATGTCAAAAGATTTGTTACTCTACCTATTATATACCTTTAAATGATACAACTTGACTATAAAAGATATTTGTGATAAATTAGAGCAACTCAGATATAATTCTTCTTAAACAACTTTCAATAGCTTCTCAAAATTATCTTTTGTAATTAGGCAAAGTATTATCATTCATAGTCTCCATATAATTCCCCACATCCTCGAACATCTCTCTAATCTTATCATCCCCATTGTCATTAATATCATTATCATCTACATCATTATTGTTACCATCATCATCCCTTGTATCAACACTTCTAAATTATTTGATTCAGAATGGTTGCTATGATAAATCCATTGAGTATAGAATTTATCTATACCTCGAATTAACAAGAGATTATATACCACAAGTTGACTTTGAATGTTGAAATTTAAGTAATCTGTGCATGGACAACAAATTTCACATTCTAAACCCATTTTATCTTTTACAAATTTCATGAAATTCTTCACTACTTCTAAATATTGGTTGGACCATTTTTGATGAATCATCTAACTTTTGTCCATGTAGCTATACAATTATAAGTAAATTACTTAATTAATAAATGCAATTTAAGTTGTAAATGACATAATGATAAATCAATTTAAGTTAACATACCAAGTTTGAATTTTATTAAATAATGCAATTGGTTAACAGAATATGACAAACACTGTAATAAGATATATGGCAATATAAGGTTATGTATTTAAGAAATATGAGTTAGCTTAGAACAGGAAGCATGAGCCCATCTTAAAACCTAGCTTAGAATAGGAAGCATGAACCCATCTTAAAACCTATAAGTACATTCATTTTTATAGACCAAGAATGTGTAAGTCACTTTAAATCACATCCTAACTAGTTTGCAATGAGGTTAATAAAGTGTTCAAGCATGTATCTACAATCCATGTACATAAGATTTTACTTAGATTTTCATGATACTTCAAGCAGTGAGTTTTAAACTTACCTCTAAATCCTGAAGCAAGAATTGTAAGATTTGATTCAATATGTGCTTTCTCTATGATGAGCTTTAGCACATCCTCTTCAACTGCATTTGTACTTAAAGTATTAAGATTTGATTCAATATGTTCTTTCTCTATGATGAGCTTTAGCACATCCTCTTTAATTGCATTTGTACTTAAAGTATTATTATCATCATTCTTAACAAGCATATCAGAAAACTCTTAAGAAATAATCAATTAAAACTCTTTATTGTTGTCGTTGCCATTGAACTTAGTTAATAACTATGTAGAAAAGACTAATGTTCTATTTGGTAGGGATGTTAGACATTTGGTTCCATTTACAATGAAAATAAATCCAAAATAGATGAAACATAAATCAAAATTATTTAAGATGGATTGGCACAGGCAATGAAACATAATCTAATTAAAGTTAAGCCTTTAGGTTATATTTATTGAGACATACTAAATGATTCAAATCATTTTATGCTTTCTTTGGACATGAAGAAACTCAAGATGGTGCATGTGCCAATATGGATTAATTTTCATAATGTTCCATTGGAGTATTGATCAACAATATACTTCAATTATCTGGCAAGTTTCATTTGAAAACTTATATGTTTAGATGAAGCTACAACTTTAATGAAGTGAATAAGATGCACTAGAGTTTGTATAAAGGTGAAAATGGATTAGAAATTTCCATATTCTATTATAATATTAAATTTGGATGATAATAAAAACATGGTAAAGAAGTTTATGGTTCTTGGTTATCAGTGGAAGCCCTCATTAAATCAACAAAAAGTCAATGGAGACCTAGCTATAAATCATTTAAGAGAGGAGATTACAATAACTAATGGGAATAAATGTTATTGAAGGAAACACTTAGTTATGCCAACAACAATTACCTCTTAAAATATACATGATTTTTTAAAAAGAAAAAACATTGTTCATTATGTTGACAACCAAATAAGTAAAGAAAAATTAACAACTTTACCCCAGATTTCTAATGATATTGCCAACAATAAGGATAATTCATGTAAAAAAACCAATTTGACCTTGTAATTTCAATGAACATCATAGCTCAAAACACAACAATAAGACATGTTTGCAGATACTTCTTATAAAATTACCCTATGTAACATCCTGTTACCCATACATACGGCTAGAACAATTATTTGTGAGTCATTTATATGACTTAAGATATATGAACGTTAGGCATAAGTTATTTGTGACTTACATATTATTTGGCACATTCACACAATTGTACATGCTTTCATTTGGCAATTCCGAGTAAGTATGACAAATTGTGATTATGATAAATGGTGAATCAGTGAAAATCAATAGCATACGTGAGGGACAAGCAATGGACCAACGTATAATAGTGTTTAAGTTAGGAAGACTCCACTACAGTTTGTAATTATGACAAATGGTGAATCATTGGAGATAAATAGTACACGTGAGGGACATGGAATAGACTCACGAATTATATTGCTTAAGTTAGGAAGAATCTACCATAGTTCTGATTCCTTACTGAAACACTACACATTGCGATTCTCTCCCCTAACCTTCATCACTGAGTTAGCGATCTAGCGGCTTTTGTGGTGTTGATTTCTATTTCAGTGTTAGAATACTTGCTAAGCGAGTAAGTGGCCGTCATGTTGTTTCCACTGTGTAAATAAGCATGTACATGTTAGATTTACATACCTGCATGAAAAGGGGTTTACAGTGTAGGAAGTAGGTATGAGGGTTCTGGATGTTGGTTAACTTGAAAAGCGAACGCAGACGAAAGGAAATACATAAATAATATATAAGTATGGATAGTAGTCTGTGATTTTGGCATTTATGTAAGTTTTGGCGTTTTGAGCGATTTGGTATTCTGGAGTTAAAAAGATAGTAGTATAGAGGATATTTTCATGTTGGAGGTATAACAGCAATGAAAACGATGTATAGAACTTGTATAGGCATGAAAGATGATAAGTTCTGCTTCATCTGTTTTCCGTATCGTTTGTCAAGATGCTTTTGATTCCTCTGTGAACAAACTTCTTCTGTATTATTTCGTCTGTGATGATGTCAGCTTCCTCGGGGTGACGTCATCTTCCTCTGTATTGCTTGGTCTGTGTTTTGGTTTCCTCTGTCTTTTGATTCTTCTATCTTTTGCTTCGTCTGTCTTTTGCTTTGTCTGTGTACTACTTCTTTTGCTTCTTACATTCGTTTGCTTTTGACCTAAGTGACTGAACTTTGTCAATGTTACTGTTCATGAACTTCGTCTATGTTATTGTTCATGAACTTCGTCTATCTTACTGTTCATGAACTTCGTCTGTGTTACTGTTCACAAGTATCGTCTGTGTTTCTGTTTACAGACTTCCTCTATGTTACTATTTACTAACTTCTTCTGCGATGACGTCAGCTTCCTCTGGGTGACGTCATCTTCTTCTGTAAATCATCTCCCTCTGTGTTTTGCTTCTTATATTTTCTATCTATACCTATCTTCTGTCCCATTTTTGACCCCTCAGAAGATAGAATTGGATTCAGAGGTCTTCATAAAAGTTGTAGATCCTGGAATCCTCTTTCAAAAAATATAAAGAATACTTTGATCCGATCCCTCTATAGAAAGTTATGGTAAGTGTAAAATATCCTCTGTGTTACTGTTTCTTCTGAGTTACTGTTAGTTGCATATCTTCTGTCCTATTTTTGACCCTTCAGAAGATAAAATTGGCCTTTGAGGTCTTCATGGAGTTTGTACAACTTGATTCCCTCTTTCGAATCATATAAAGAACAATCCAACTCGATCTCTGTAGGGAAAGTTATGCTAATCATGAAATTTCTTCTGTGCTGACGTCAGTTTCCTCTGGGTGACGTCATCTCCTTCTGTAAATCATCTTCTTCTGTGACTCATCTTCTTCTATAAGGGTGCGTCGTCTATAAAGATACACCTTCCATAAATGAACTTATATCCATTGCACCCCTTTAAGGTTATGAGAGACCTGAGAGAGTGTCATGCAAAGAGGCTCGTAAGAATTGAATCATGATATTGATGGTTTACAATAAGTCTTGATAAGAGAAAGAGAGAGAGAGAGGTTATGAAGAGACCCTGGAATCTCCATTGAACATGCATCGTGCATATTTTCTATACATTGATATGTTTAGTACGTTTGTACAAAAGGTGATATTTGTGAATGTATTTTGTCTGCTTTAGAGAAGCACGTCGGACGACAGTCGGACATTACTGGACCATCCAGGCAATAGCTTCTGGGAGCGTACTGTGAATCGACCTAGATGACTTCCTAGGATTATTTGATTATATGTATTCAATTAGTTAACTTCCAATATCATTGAATTTTGTATGTGTGCTGGTTCTGAATTCCAAACTTGTGATTCGAGGAGTTTAATAGTTGGCCATGTATTGGGAGTGTTTTGATGTAATCTGGATTTGAATTTCACATCTCAACGACAGTTGAATGCTGGACTAAGGTCCGATGATTATGAAACCATCATCTGAATATTTGTATAAGATTTTGTGTGTAATCTATTCAGCCTTTGATTCATTTCATAAAATGCATGATCAGATAAAGGCATTGTGACTTGACATGCCAGTTAGAAGCGCTTCCACGTAGAGCTTTGCTCCGTGATCTTTATATTCTGCACGTCGAGCTATGCTCTGTGAATT
>JANZXR010000002.1:17644895-17656151 GCA_027575705.1 Erythroxylum echinodendron | reverse complement strand
ATGTGTTGTATTTGTGTAATCCGGTGAATTCATCAATGATGGTTCACTCATTGAGTTTGCAAAACTCATCAAAATTTGCACCGTGGCTTTTCAGGTACGAGACAGGAGACCTAGGTTATAGTCAAGACAGAAAGTTCCGTGAATAGAGAAATGGATCAGAGGTATGTCAAATGACTCCCAAACTGACTCCCGAAGGAGCATAGTTGTTGTCATTTTGTAATTTTGTTAAAACCTGTGCAGAGTTTCGTAAACAATCGTTGAGAAGAACAATGTATGTTTTATCAGTGAATGAAGTGAATGTTTTTTTTAGACAAAATGATAACGATTTCGAGTACGTCAGATGATGCCATTTGTGTTATTGTTCCAACATACCATTATCGTAGGTTATGTTCCTAAAAACTTAGGCGCGTACCTTATAGTAGTGGGATGTTACACCCTAGGCTTTAGTAGCCATTTAGTAGGGGAAGCTTAGGGACAACAAAAGACATATATGTAAAGTAACTCCTCAAAGTTGAATTATAAGGCTACCCTTATATTCTGTGTGAAGTGATCCTTTAAGATATTAGTTTATTGGGGCCTTTTTTCTATAATTAAAGAATTTAAGATATTAATCCTTATATAAAACCAGAAATAAGTAGTTATAATATCTATAAATAGGGAAGAATTTGATAGGACTTGAGGCAATAAGATCATGTTAGTAAAGATTCCAATTTTCTCTTTATTTTTCTATTCAAGTTGATGTTGATTTGTTATATTATTGACCATGAAATAAAATATTAAGTTGGTTTTTTGAAAAAATTCAAGGATTTATGATAACAAAATTAAAGATATAATATAATATATGGAGTTTTTAATCAATAAAAACTCAAGAACAAAAGTGACAACGATAATAATGTTCCTAAGATATCTATAGATGAATTTTCCCTAACAACAGGAATAAGATCATGGACGAAAGCTAAAGGGTCTCAACTAGGATCAACTACATCTTTTAATATTAGTCATATTTTAGAATGTGAGAGGGCTCAATTGTCAAAAAGCATGTAATTCATGATTATCTATTTACTAGAAAACCTATTTTGATAGGTCTTTTATAGATAAAATTAAAAGCGTATCAATGTAGAAAAGGATTATGGTTCTTTAGCAAAGATTAGCCTCTAATTACCAACCTTAAATGTCATTTTAATGGTTGAATTATGGTGGCTTTCAACCCTAATAAAGTTAAGGTCGTTGATATGAGCTTATGAAACCAAATAAACTAAATCATAGTGAAAGTCTTACCCAATACTTTTTTATTTTATTTCACATTTGTATATGCAACTAATTTGGTATTCTAAAAAACCTCACTTTGGAATGATCTAAAAATTATTCAAAGAAACTTAAGATATCCTCAGATGATCCTTAGTGACTTTGATAACACTATTTACTCCTCAAAACTAAAAAACTGACTTTGATAACACTATTTACTCCTCAAAACTAAACAAGGCTATGGTTAACCAATCTTAGATGTCAAATTACTTTGCTACTAAGGCATTATTTAGCAATAACATATACTTTAACCACACCCTAATTGAAATACATAATATGGAAAAAAAAAGAAACAAAAAGACACTCGTTTTAGATTTTTTAACTATTTGATTAAGCTAGAAGAACTAAAGTTACTAAAACAAAAAAATGCTACAACAAGACAATCACTACAATTCAGGAATAAAGAACTTTCCTTAACCAAGTCCAAGAAGAGCTTTATTGAAATGTAATGATTAAAAAAATTGATTCGATTAAGCCAATTTTATATTTTGCATAACAAAAAAATTCAAAACAAAATGGCAATCCAAAAATAAAGCTACACATAACAATATGGATCACTAATAAACTAAATACCAAAAATATATGTGATCTAAGTGGAAAAACACTATAGCCATAAATTGAAGTAGATTTGAGAGTGTTGAAGCACCAGCTGGTGATTGATAATAAAAGGAAAAACTTAAGTAACATGTAAATGAAACACAATACATATGCTTATTAATCTAATTCAACACGTCTTCTGCGTAATAGTACTATGCCACATACATAAGTGTAATTAGTATTGTAGTAATTTAAGTACGTGTAACCAATTGACTTAGCCATAACTTAGATTAATCAAGAATGAAATAAAACCCTAATTACCTAGAGAAGAAGAACCCTATTGTGAATAAGCATAACAAATGTTGGCAATTGGTGGAGAAAGCACAACAACACTAGAGAGAAGACAGATGAAGATAGATGAAGACGGGCGAAGACACTAGGCGAAGATAATGGACGAGCACACTGTAATTGCTGGAAAATGAGGATAAAGACAAAGAAAAAAAAAAGACAAAAGCAATATTTAGGTTATCAATATATAGAAAATGACGTTGTTTTAGTGAACCAAAATGATGTTGTTTTCATTGTTTTTTTCGTTCTTCATCATTTTGATGCGAATAGATTTTCATAACTAAATGTTTTTAGCTACAAAATCTATTTTCATTGCGAATATTATGAAATATGAGTGTTTTAGCTACAAAAATTATTTTGTAGCTAAAAACATTTGTTTACAAAAATAAGTTCAGAGTTAAAAAAATATTGCTAAATATTTTTAACTAGGAATAGTTAAAAACATTTTGTTATAAAAATAAGTTTAGAGTTTTTTTTTTTGAAAAGAAAATAAGTTTACAGTTGAAAAACATCACCAAATATTTTTAGTTACTAACTATTTTTCATAATTAAAAACATTTAACTACAAAATTAAATACAGTTAAAAAATGTCAAATCTTATTAGTTATGAATATAAAAATAGCCTACCCTAAATGTCGCTAATAGTTTTAAAAAACTCGTGAACTATTTAACGCTAATGGTTTTATTTAAGGGTGACTTTTAACTATAATTTTTAAATTGTAGAAAAAAAAGTTATATCTTTATTGTAGTGAATGTTTGTCCAGAAATAGTTTTCATATGGTTTGCAAAACTTTTATATTTTGAAGGAAGATTACAATGAGAAGAATGTTTTATCAAATAAGAATTTGCCATTGTTAGTTTAAAATAATTATATTTAAAAATTTTAATAGATAACTTCTGTGACGAAGTCTTCAAAGTTCAAAGGTGGATTCGTTGCGTTGACCCGTTGACTATTTTCGGATGGACACAACTTACAGCAACGACAGAAGAAAAGCGCGTTAAATTCAAAATCGACGGAGCCCAATGTCTTCTTGTCTATCTCCAATCAAAACTTTTCAAGTAAAATTGGTTGCCCACTCGCAACAAACACTTCAAACACAAGGAGTATATATCCATCAACGACGTTTCTTGGATTTTCACGACGTTCAAAGTGCGCAGAGAGATGCCCAACTGGGAACTGAAGAACTGTTGCAGGCATGACCAGGTCTTGTTTTTGGTCATGATTGGTGTCTACTCTGTTGTTATCCTCCTGGTATTTTTCTCTCTTGTTAATTTTTATGATTTTGTTTTCTTTACTTGTAACCTAGGGCTTCTTCTTTAAACACCTGGTACAATGACTAGATCTAAACTTTGTTTCCTACTTCCTTAGCTGCTGTAGAAATAGTTCTTATGCGTGCAGTTGCGCTCATATTGTACGGCGTTCTTAAATAAAGTAATGTTCTTTCAGATTTTTGTTGCAAGTAAACATCACATATTTTTGTTGGCTGAAATCCTTTAGACGTAACTGAGTTGAACTGCAGTTGAATTTGAAATGTTTTGAAATCATCAAGTGGAATGGAGTTTAATTTAATGCGATGAAACCATATAAACCCTTATATTGTGTCTTGGTCAGATCAGCATATAACCAACGTCCACAGATGTCAAATTCCAATACAGGTGTCAAATTTGATGATATCCCATCTATTTAAGTGTTGCAACAATACACTGTGCTGAATGCATATGGAAAAGATAATTGCGTTACATATGGTCCTTTTTGTTGTGGGGTTACTCCTCGTTGCCTTTGGCTTTAAATAGATTTACTAGATATTATAGAATGACAGGAGGGATCATGTTTTTATGGTTGAATGATTATAGGGATGTGAGTTTATCCTTAACTATGTGCTAACGGAATTGGGACGTTGTTTGAAAATGTGATAGCTGTGGAGGACATTTGTGCTGACACCTTTTAAGCTTATCGCTGTATTTTTGCATGAAGCAAGTCATGCAGTTGCCTGTAAACTCACATGTGGGCAGGTTAGAAGCTCTTCTCTATCCATTTTTTTTTAATTGATAGGAAATGGGAATATACATGCTTTTGCTCCCACTCAATCTGTTCTAGGTTAGCTTAAGCTAGTAATTTATATATGCTTCTGATGTTTACTTAAAGCCTATTGCCTTTTCTTTCACTGGATGTTACTCTCCTTTATGAGTGAATCTCCGGACCACATTGTTTCCATTCTTACATTTTTATGTATATGTAATAGAATAACAATTATCCTTCCTCACTTATTTTCTTTCTTCCGTCATTCTTTATGGCCGACTAAAGCATAAAATCCTTTATCCTTTTTTTCAGTTTATTCTTTATTATTGCAAAAGTAATGATGCAATGGAAATTGTAGTTATTGGTGTTCCTATGTTAAGTTACATAACTGCTTCGTACCATGCTTAGATGCATAGGTGTCATCTTTGTGATGTTTGTGCAGATAGATTATGCTTCCATTTCCAATTTCATAACATTCCCCCATAAGTGTGAGGAATCAGCATCATGAATAATCTGGGTAGATGGTTTTTGTGGTATTTGTTGATACCTGTTTCTCAACATTGTAATTAGCTACCTGAAATGCAGAGAAAGAAGTTCCCTTTTATGCTGTTGTCCTTTGGGAGAACGATAATCGCGTGAATTTTCTTTTTAAAAGAGTAAGATGTTATTGGATTTTTTTTTCACTCATTTATTTATCATAATAAATGTAGTTTATTTGGACGAAATTTTTTGTAAAGATCTTTTAAACAATGACATGCATGCATGTTTGGATACCTAACCTTGATCTATATTTCTTGTGTTCCTTAGTAAGAAATTGTTTTGACTTATCTCTTTTGTAAGTATATATCATTATCTACGTTGCTGTTTAGCAGTTCTATGTTACCTACTACATCCTTTGCATATACTTTCTTCATAATTAATTGTATATGTAGGTGGAAGGGATTCAGGTTCATGCAAATGAAGGTGGAGTGACACATACACGCGGTGGTGTATATTGGGTGATATTGCCTGCAGGATGTAATTTTCCATGACCCATGAAAGCTGTGATTTTCTAATATATGATGATCTAACATTAAGGCCACGTAGCATTTGAACTGGTACTTAACACCCCCGCGTAATTGTACATGCTCCATGCATGGGATGCTCAAGACAAGGGCATACTCATTTGACTGTTTGTTGCTATGAAAATGAACCAATAGGTTGAGTACACTAATCTGCTTATTGGTGTCTTACACCTGTTTAGACAAGCCAGGTACCTTTGTTCCCTCCTCCCTTGAATCAGAAGATTACTCCTTATTTCTTGGCTTGGCACCCAAAAACTTGCACCAATATTTTCTACCTTGCATAGGTTTCTTAGTAACTGTAAGCTTTATGTTGAAAATCATGTGAAAATGCTGTGCTTCTGAATTTTCATCTATCCGTGTGCTGGTTTAATGAGGCCAAGTATATGTAAGTTATGTCGATTATTATTGTTTTTCATCCAGATCTAGGATCATCATTTTGGGGGATGGCTTTGATACTTGCATCCACAAATCTCCTAACTTCAAGAATAGCGGCTGGTTGTTTTCTTGTTGCTCTCGTGATTGTGCTCTTTGTTGCTAAAAATGTAAGTTAAAGAAAAAGGAACATATCCATTATATAAGCTCTATGAGACATGAAATTGCATTTGAATGACTTAAATATTGTCTATTTGACCAATATAGCCTTTGTTCAATTCTTTCTCGAAATTCCTTTGTTCAATTCTTACAATAGAAGGGCTACTTTTCTTGATTTCTTTTGAAATTGAAAGTTCTGTGATTTGCAACGCTTATACACGAGAAAGACTTAGCTTCTTTAAGTTCATGTAATAATATGAATCCTCCTTTTCATTTAACCATTGCTATTATTTTGAGGAGTGGAGTTATGGGTGGCAGAATGACCCTATCTCCATTGCAAAATTTTGTTATACAACCATGTGGTCTCTATGAAAAGCTCCCTCTGGGAATCTAGTGAGTCCGTTAGTCTATGGTGTCCTATATCAAAATACAGACCAAAATTGCTTATTTATCCGTGTGTGATAGCATCCTGGAAAAGCACAATACTCTATTCAATATTTCCCAAGTAACTTTTTAGGCGCTTGATGTTTTTAAGCCCTACTTTAAAATGTAGTCTATAAATAACAATTCTGATATTTGGTCTCTAAAAAATGTCTGGATTTTATTTTTGGTGGGATGAAAAAGATGCATATCAGTGTTATTCATACACTTATATCATTTATGAGCTATCACCTTAAAAGATTAATGTCCTTTTTAAAGGGAGCTTAACAGTATTATTAATACACTTATATCATTTATGAGCTATCACTTTAAAAGATTAATGTCCTTTTTAAAGGGAGCTTTGTCTGTGAATGACAAGCATTATTCAAAAGTACAGTGTTTTTTGATATTGTTCATTGCTAATTGCTTTTATTACTAGCATCCTATTTAAATGCTGCATTATGGGCATGTTCTGATCATTTAACATTGTGAAAGCAAGAATATTCACAATAAGTTAAAAAGTTCAGGAATATGGGTTTTTCTAAAGTTGGAAAATCATAGTATCACTTATAAAGTACTTTCTTTTGAGCAGTGGACACTTCGAGGACTTTGTATTGGTGAGTTTTTCTCATTATTTTCACGCTACATTTTCTACTTTTAAACAAAAAATGCTCATATCTAACATCTTAAGTACTTGATTATCAGGATTCATAGTTTTCCTTGCTGTTGTTTGGATATTGCAAGAAAAAACAAAAGTGCGGATCCTTCGATATGTTATTCTCTTCATGGGTATAACCTTGTTGTGCCATATCTCTGTTTTACTTGATGAACTTGTCTCTATACCATAAATTTTAGCATTATGATAGATAAAATTTTACGCTACTTATGTTCAAATTTTCTATTGCAGGTGTGATGAACGGATTGTTTTCAGTTTATGGTACATATTCTAGTACTTCTTTTATGTTTAATCATTTTTCCCCTTTTATGATTACTAAAGCTGCAATGATAATGTTATACAGATATCTATGATGACCTAATATCACGAAGAGTTCACTCCAGTGATGCTGAAAAGTTTGCAGAAGTTTGTCCATGCCCCTGCAATGGTCCTAGTTGGGGAGTCATTTGGTAAGCTTCTATGCTTTGACAACAATAGTTGGTTGATCATTAGGTACTTCTGCGTGATATCTGTCGAAGACAAACTTTTGACGATGCTTTCGTTATTACACTTGCATTTAATGGTAAATGTATTTACAGGGGAATGATATCACTTGCGTTTCTCTGTGCATCTATATATCTCGGCCTTGTTATCTTGTCATGAGGTACAACTATATGCTTTGATATTCCATTATCCAAATTGAGGATCCCTCTTAATTCATTTTTTTTCCTTTTCTACTGCTTGAGAACTTGTTAGTCTTCAATCACTTTAGTTGTTGCATTTCTGCTTTAGAATGGAGTCAACAGAAGCCAAATGACACCTTTGATACATGTGGAGGATTAACCCAACTAACATGCTATAAATAAACTTTCTGCCGACTACTTTAAAAGCAAACATTCCCTTTGTTACACATGCTTGAAGCAAATTTGGTCGGTCGTGGTTGTAATTTTTCAACCCAAGGTGTAGGCATTTTAGTGTCCTAATCAAACCTCCATAATAGAGGCTAGAGATCAGTTAACATTACGTGTAGTACTACTAATCAGCCTATACATCAGGGGATTTTTATGCCATAAAAAGTGGAGGGAATTGGATCCAATTGCGAGAAGTTTACAACTCTTGGATGGTCACACGAGGGTCAAGGTCTATTTTAGTATTAATATCTACCTTTTGTTATAAATATTACAGGATGACTGTAGAATGGTGAAAAGAATCTCTAGATGTCCGCATAAGCCTCCCAATTGGTTTGATGCCTTCATGATGCATACTAGGCGATAATTGGGAATTCCAAATTTTAAAAGATGAGGAGCATTGATAAATTTATTAGTATAAACTTAATAGTAGAAAAGGCTAAAAACATCTTTCTCCATCAAAGTTAAAATTTTGTAGGGTTTTAACTGTTCATCTATCAAAGGCATCTTAATCATTTAGCTCAGTTTGGTTTCTGTCTTGTCTCTTTGACATGTGGCAGGGCTGGTCTTCTATGATCAAAAGGTTCCCTCCTCGTTTGGCAGCTATGTACACCAAATTGATTTATCTGGTACCAAATTGATTTGTTCTCATAACTCTTCTTCATTCTTTTTACCCTAATTAGGAGTTTCCATTCGTGCTTTTATTCTTCTGTAGTATCCAAATTACGACTATACACATTCCTCTCATATTGATTGAGTATAGTTTTGAAGGTAAATCAGTTGTATGGAATTAAATGCTATTTGTTTGCGTTCATTAAGGGAGTAATGTAGTAGAGAAGTTTTTGGCAGTTGAGAAGTTTAATACTAACTTCAAAGGGAGCAAGATACATCATGCGAACTATTTTTGTGTGAAAAATATTTTATCAATGATTACTGTAGAGTGAAATGTGGCTAATTTTCCTAGTTATCGTGGTTACCAAATTGGTATAACTTAAGAGTCTGCATGCGTTTAATGAATTAATAGAATAATGATTTTTACGTAAAAGAGCTTGCAATTACGTTTTTTTTTTGTTGCATTACTTTCAATTATTTGATGTCAAAGCTAATGGACCTTGCTTGATAATTAATATAAAGTCAACTTTACCTCTAATTCAATTCCCGAGAATCGTTATTGTATTTTATATGCATGACTCGGACCATTGTTGCGTGGCAATGTTACCACCAACTTAATTTTCAGAAAAACAACGTGAAGTGATGTTTGTGTGTAAAATCCAAAAGGGCAATCGAAAATGGAAACAATCTGAAATATCCTTCCAAAATATTCTGGCATTTTCAAGTACTTTCTAATGTATTGGAAAGAACATCGTTGGTCATCCTCAGAATTTCCCTGGTTACACAATCATCACTCTGAATTTTAAAAAAGTTGTCTGTACTTAATATTATAGTTTGACAAGAAACATTAAGATTCCATTCACCGATAGAATAAGAAAAAGAGAATCTAATACTCAAGCTTTGTCTGCTACTTCTCTCGAGTTAGTGAAGGATCTTTTATCTTTTCACTCTTCTGTCTTCCCTTGCTCCTGAAGGTGTAAAACTGCCAGAGATACATTAGATCATCGAGGGGTGCCAATCTGGGGATTCAAGACCTTTTGCAAATATGATCAAGCCATCTGTTTAATTGTTATTTGTAATTGCTATCTACCCTATAGTCCATTTCTTGGTATGCACACGAAATGCTGCCTCTTTCAGGGTGCGTTATTCTATTAATTTATTTCAAACATACTGTTTTTTTCCCCCCTTCAAGACCTAACTACTAGACAACTCAAGACAGTCAAAACTTTACCACTAGACAACGAACTCTCTTAAGTCAAAACTTTGTTTCTGCAGTTTCTTTTTGGATCACTTTTGGTTTATATTTTACTATTAAAACAAAAGCTTTGGTAATATTGCGTTACAATTCTGCTAAAGCCCACGAAGCTCGCCACTAATCTGCTCCGTAAAAGAAGTCATGCCATTGCTTGCTCTTTTGCTTCCTCCTAAACCTCACAAGATTGAGCATATTTATAGGCGGTTCTTGCTCCAAAATTCATGAAACCTGTAACCTTTGGTTGACATTTTGACGCTAATGGGGTACATTTGTTGCTTTTCTAACACTTAAGTTTCTTTATTCATAGATAGAGTAGAAAGCATATTCTTCCTTTCTATTTTATTTCTTTTTGTTGGTTTAATGTTAAAAGGTTAAAAGCACTCTTTTTTTTGGTTTATTTATTTTAAAACACTTTTTATGATTTGAGATTTAAAAAGATATTTCATACTTAATTTATCTCTTTTTTTTTTTGGTTAAAAGAGATGCACGTAATTTTAATCATGTCAATTAAGTATGAAAACGTTTTATTTTTGAAATATTAAATCATAACTTTTATCGTAACAATAAAAAGTTTTAAGGACATTAGTCTCTTTTGTTACGATAAAAGTTAATCGCTATAGAATTATTCTGTTCACCAATGACTCCAATTGACCAAATTGGGTATGGATAAATTAGGATTGAGTGGCTTTCTTGATCAGTATCATATTCGCTTATGCCATGCATCTCTTATATTCTTATAACCTACATGACTTGGTAGGTATTTCATTAAAAGCTTGATTTTACACTTCAGTATCATGTATAGACCATGAAGGCGAAGTAGGTACGGTGAGTTGTGTGTGATATATCATAAATTATGAAGCTAAGTTAATTTTCAAAAAGAAAAAAAGTTATGGAGCTAAGTTTGTTTGGATTGAATATCTAAATGTTAACACTGTCAAAAGAAATGACTTCCGAGTAACTTGAGAAAATATAGAGAACATAATGTTTTAAGCTCAGAATAGTATTCATATACTCGTATTAAAATAAAATACTTTACTCATTGCACCAACATTCGATGGAGAAACATAAATAACTACATATATACTTAATCCCTAGTGTGCTAAACTTTTGTGATAGTATGTTTTGTATGACAATACAATGATAAGATCATATCATTTCCAAACCGAGGTTAACCAAGTAGTCAGATATGATACTTTTATTATTTATAAAATTGAATAGTTTGCTACAAAATGGAAGATTGGTTGACAGTAAAAACTTGTATAAACAATAGAAACAGTGTAGGACTTTTGATTTGTTCAATCAATCTTTTGTTAGTTATATTTTTCTCAAGTATATTAAATTAATTTATCTAAGTTAAATACTAGAAATTATATAATGCATATGATATTCATTTGATGTTTTGGTGGAAAAGGTTTTATTAAGCTTGTACTAAACTTTATTCCTTTCATATTTTATAAGGTTAAATATACCACATTCTCTATCATTTAATTTTTTTTCAATTTAGTTATCAAGCTATAAAAATTATTTTTTGTCTCTTTTATGATATTATTTACTTATCACAGAATTTCTATTATACTTCATTGATTATTCATATAATTTTC
>JANZXR010000002.1:17614571-17635690 GCA_027575705.1 Erythroxylum echinodendron | reverse complement strand
ACTTGAAATAAAGATTCTATAAAAACCAGAACAAAGAGAAATACAATAATCCTATTTCATACAGTAGTACAAATATACATAGACATTAATTCCTTATCTAAACTTGATTTATTATATTCAGATAACTAAATTTGGGTAGGATATTATCTCATTATCATATTTCAGAAAGACTGTGATTAAAATGTTTGGATGTGTAGTCATCATCATGGTTGTCGTCGTCGTCATCATCATCATGATTATTATTATTATTATTATTATTATTATTATTATTATTATTATTATTATATGTTTTTTATAGTTGTAAATTTAATATTTGTAGAATTAAATATCTAAAATCTAAATTCTTATAAGAATATTTAACGAAATAATAAGATATATAATATTTATACCTTTATAATTTTTTTAAAGTCATGCCCTTATAATTCATTTTACACGTAAACATTTAATACTAAACAGCTCATTTTACCAAACATCTCTAACAAATAGCTAATGCAAGTCGCTAGTCAAATCATCTGATATAATCAGTTATTAGCTAATAATTAATGCAATAAGTTGATTGCCAAACAGAGTCAATATATTTTAGTTGGTGCCAAAGTTGGTGATTTCATGGTGATGATGCTAGGATAAAAGAGATACCATAACATTATTCAAAAACTACCATTGTATTACACAAAGTGTAGCACTAGATTATACAACACATATTACCATATTATAAATACAAATTATTCAAAAACTACCATTGTATTACACAAAGTGTATTGCTGGATTATACAACATATACTACCATATTATAACTACAAATCACCACATATACTAAGATATAGTTTACACCAATTAGACAAGCTTCATATTAGAATACAAACGAACAATAAATTTTTTTACTCTAAACAAGTAACAGTCAATTTGAAACTCATATTAATCATCAAATATTGTTTCATAAATTACTAATAAAATAGCAAAAAGTCTCTAAATCTCATTTCTCTCAATAACATTTTCACTTATGATTCTCATAAGTATATATGGAACTCTCTAAACTTTAAATACCAAAATGATTACAACTAATGTAAATATTTGGATATTGGACTAATAGTTATACTAATCGATTGTGATATAAAAATTTGAAGCCTCATCTTAGTCCAAGCTTAATCCTCTAAATAGGAAAATAACAAAAGCCAATGGTAAAAACAAACAATTGCTTGCTACAATATTATTTCATATATAACAAAAGTACAATAACAAATAACATATGACAATAGTAAACGGAAAAAAAATATCTGGAAAAATATGTTACAGATCGCCGGTAAAAGTTTATAATAATAAAATTTAAAAATTGGTGAATTTAACAAGTACAAACAAACTTTCAATTACATATTTTTTTTATATTCTTTAACATATTTATTTTCAATTTTAACCATCAAGTATTTTAAAAATAATAAAAATTTAACTAAAATTTTTAGTACTATTTAATCTTACTATGACAGAAAGGGTTTTCCTTATAAATATTGTCGGTTTTTGGACTTGGGATTTGATCGGGGTTGGCAGGTTTGTGTCGTATTTAATAAGTTCTTCACAACATGTGAACCTTGGCTGTACTTTAGCGCTGCTGGCTTCAGAAACAAGGCTTTCTGGTTTCTAATGTTCCTTTACCATAGCTTGTGCGGCATGAAAATCTGCACCTGGCTGCCAACTGGCAACTGAGAAGCACTAGAGGCGCGACGTGGAGTTCTAACATTCACATGCACGTGCAGCGGTGCCTACCTTCACGTGCTCTTACGTAAACCCTTCTTTATTATTATTATTATTTTAATCATTCACGCATTTGGTTTGAAACAATCCAGGCAGGTTTGTGCGACGGGTGCTTACAGCGTGACGCACACGCACCGAATTTCAATCTGGTGACAACATGGACTGGTTGGACGCTCTTTGCGTCCAACCTACACCATTGGACCGACGCATTATACTTCTTACCTTTGTACTCTTTGAATTCATCTGATAATATGCTTGTGACTTAGTGTAGTTAGTTTTAGTACTTATCTCAAAATTAAGTTTCCAGTTTGATGACTTTTGATTAGTTCAATTTTAGATTACCCCGAATGCCGTTGTGGAAAAATTGTGTAAACATGTTATCTTAACACAATCATTTGCCCCTTGTGATTTAAAAGGAATGCATAAGTATTGGATTGAAGTTTTATATCACAGTTAAAAGAGGTGATACTTTACCATTTTGTCAAAACTATATTTTCAAAGTGCCTTCATTAAAATAAATAAGATCTTCAAATTCCATTCTTCTCAGTAAATACAACTTGCTAAGAAGATAGATTTATTTTTCAATTCTAATGACTTAAAATTGAAGGGGATGTTGTTGATAAGCCAACCTCATCTTTCTAAGTGATGTTTTATGTGATCTCTATATTTTGAAAATAATTTGTTTTAACAATTTACCAAACTAATTTGGCATAGATAATTAAATAGGTTCAGATAATTTGTATCCGTTTTCTATTCCTATCTTATTTCATTAATATCTATTCATCTATCTCCATTTACTAGATAGATAAATACTCGTAAAATATGATCAAAACAGAGTAATCAAAATAAGTGATCTGTTTCCGAGTGCTACCACTTATATATTACAATAAAAAGAAAAAAGAAACTTCAAGTTGGCTTATTTAACGAATCAATTTGAAAAGAACTAAAAGGGAATCATTCACAGTAACGTTATGCGTTCAAACGTATAGAAAAGAAATAGAACTGTTGAAGTCAAACCTTAATTAACATGTATAGTGTGGGTGAACCAACTTAAAATGGAACTGTTGAAGTCAAACCTTGATTAACATGGATGGTGTGAACCAACTTAAAAACGATATCGGAACTGAAACACAAGAGAAGAGACAATGACGCTTAACTGATTTTAATAAAATTATTGGCACTCAGATTTCACCCAGTTCATCTAACGCCGACATCCTGTCCAATTCACATGTTATGACAAAAAAGTAGTTTCCTGCTGGATCCCGCCCGCTCCCTACAGGAAGTAATTCACACCGACCGATACTGATCAACCCTACAAATACAATACATGGGATTAAAACTAAATCAAACAATTTCTAATTTAACACATTTCAATGCTTAACCGATTGTCCGTTTCCTTTGCGTGAATATCACAATGATGCAATAACGTATCATTCTTCTTCCCATACTCTTCATCGAATCTATTCTGTTATTTGGTACCAAGCGTTTCACTCGTCATTGCATTCATATAATAGCACTTTAAGATTAACTAAAAGAACTCTTTAAAATGATTCAACCATAATTATCACGTGCTTCTACTTTTTAACTTTTCAGTATCAGAACATACTTCTATTCTATGCAATTAATTTTTATTTCATTTTAAAATTGAATTTTCTTTATTATATGTTTAAATTTTAAAAAATGGTTTTCATTAATATTTTTATAGTGATTTGATATAAATATTAATAAAATAAAATCATAATGAACAATATTTTAAATAATATGAACTACTAATTTTTCACAAAAATAATCGTAAAAATGAAAGCATATTTGAAACGAACCTAAATCACTCTAATTTAATAAAAAAGGCATATAATTTTATAAAAGAAGATAGAAAAAATATATATTATTACTGTTTTACTAAAGAATCATGGTTAAAAAAAAAAGGAAATCGTTTCAACGTTAACATCTCTTACTAATAATATATATAAAAAACAAGTGATGAAATGAATATAATTTCATTTTCAAGTTGAATACTTTACAAATTCGATCGGACACACAACACGAGAATGAAGTCACATCGTGCAAGGGAGCTGAGCAGAGAATTTTGGGTTTTAGGAAACTTCTTACGCCGATGTGGTGAGGTGAGCATATGAAATTTCGTAAAAAGGCCAAAAGTTGTTGTTTCCCTTTGGAAGATAGGCCTCAGACCCCACACGGGGAACTTCCCAAATCCTATCTTCTCTATCAAGTCTCTCTCTTTTACAACTTTGTGGGTCTCTTCCCTCCTTTCTCTCTCAACTACTTGTTTCCCTCTCTCTTATTACCCCTTTCAAACTCTTCAAATACCACGCCATCTTTCTCATGGCAACCGTTTTCTTATTTAATTCTCTTCCCATTCCTCATTCCTTGCACCTCTAAAACACCCCTTTTTGTTCTGTTGTTAATTGGTTACTCCATGGACACTGATTTGGAGCATCCTGGTGTTCAGAGACTCAGATGTTCTGTTCAAAACTATGATTGGGGTAAGAGAGGAGCAGAGTCTAAGGTTGCAAGGCTATTTGCATTGAATTCTGGTTACGATAGTATCCAAGATGACAAGCCTTTCGCTGAATTTTGGATGGGTACCCACGAGTCTGGTCCATCATTTCTGGTGAATGGTGGTGTTGAGAATGGTAATGCTATTGGGTCTGTGAGTCTCAGTTTGAAGGAGTGGATTGCTATGAATCCTAATGTGCTTGGCCGTAAGGTTCTTAATAAGTGGGGTTGCGATCTTCCTTTCTTGTTCAAGGTTGGATTTTTATTTGTTTTCGTTTGTGTTTGTTTATGTTTTGTTTGTACCTATGATTGTTTGGAGTTCTCGATGTGGAATTTTTTTTTTTTGAACTTTGAGTTTGTATCATTAATGGACTTTGTTTGTACTGCTCATTGACTTCCAGTTGTAGCAGTGTCAAGGACACGCAAGTTTTACTTTTGCGTAAATTCCTTCTACGCAAGTATTATCCTTTGTTTTTATGTCAACACCATTTTTTTTCTCGATTAAAATGCTGTTTTCCTGATTAATCATATGAGAAATGAGTTTTCGCTTAAGTTTCGTGGTTATAAAAAAAAAAAAAGAAGATGTATAAATACTTTTTCAGGTTGTATTGAGTCTTACTATGTTTTCTGTTCGATCTCTGATAGGTATTATCTATTGCGAAGGCATTGTCGATTCAAGCTCACCCAGATAAGGAATTGGCTAAATTACTGCACAAGTTGCAGCCAAATGTTTACAAGGATGATAATCACAAGCCTGAGATGGCTTTGGCCATAACAGATTTTGAGGCCCTTTGTGGCTTTATCAGTCTTAAGGTAGTTTCATCTGAGTCAACTTTACTTATGGTCGAAATTCTTTCTCTTTTCCTTTTCGGGATCTAATAATATGAACAGTAACTGAAATCCAATCACTTTAGATTTTGTGAACAGTTCTTAACCATGTTGATTTTGTTGAAATACTTCTCCGTGGTTATCTATGATAAAGTTCATACCTTGATTGGTGTAACTGTCCTGCCAATTGTTATAACTGTTCATTATTTCAAATTGCTAGACTTACGTAGTAGTTACTACCAACTTGAATTTTCTGGATTTCTTTCAGTTTTTATTGAGATTGATCTTAAGTCCTGTTTCTCCAGACTTCATTAATTGAACTTTTTGCTGGTTAAGCTTGTGACAATCTGGTGCTTGACTGCCAACCTTTCTCCTCCTACAAAGAAGTCTTTGCCCATTTACAACTAGACTGTCCGTAAAAATATCCATTTATCTAGATTGTAGTCCAGAAATCATGTAATGAGTAACACTAGTCTAACACATGGAGAACAGGGTTTCGTATCCCCTGCTCATGTTTTCCGAAACAATAGAGCAATCGCTCTCTTAGTTAATTGGGTTCAATAGAAGTTTAAAGTTCTCTAAATCGAAATTGAGGTTGGTTAATTTGTGTCTTATGCTTGTTAGTTTCCTTCAGATGTATTTGTCCCAATCTAACTCATTTGCTTCGAGCAAATTGCCTCTTTCCAGGAGCTTAAAGCTGTACTCAACAATGTCCCTGAGATCATAGAACTGATCGGCAGTGGAGTTGCCAGCCAAGCCTTGAACTTGAATGAGGAGGATGATGAGCAAAAAGTAAAATCAGTTCTCAGATCAGTTTTTACCCAACTCATGTCAGCTGGCAAAGAGATAACTACTAAAGTTATATCTAAGTTGAAAAGTCGGTTGCATCTAGAAAGTGAGGTTAGTGTATGTTGTTCCAAGATCTGCTATTTTAGGAATATGCTCTGCTAATAGCGGCATTTATTTTGAAATTTCCCATCTTGGAAAGACCCAACAGGGCATTGAACTGTGGCAGAATTAAAGATTCACGAGTGGTTTAAGGCAGTATGTGACCAGTGTGGTGATTATCTTTTCAACGTATGAAGTTCTTGTAGTTGGAAATATATTTTCACAAGAATTTTAAATTTATAACAACTTTAAACGTTCTTTCATCTTATAATTTCCAATTATCATTCTTATCACATGAATAAGGTTTAAATCAGTTGGGGAGTAGGGTGGTGGCTGCTATATTTTCTCTTTTTTGAACTTTTGAAGCTTCCTTTTATTAGGAAATGAATGTTTCAGGAAGGTTTTCAAGTTTCTCTAGCCCTCAATATTCTTTCATTTGCTAATGAGACTTTTCTGCAGTGATCCTTCTCACCATCTCTTATTGATGATATTTCCTTGATTTATTGACTGAAACTTTTATTGTTTCATCAGGTTAGGCAGTTGACGGAAAAGGAACAGCTAGTCTTGCGCTTAGAGAAGCAATACCCAGGTGATGATGGTGTGATATCAGCGTTCTTTTTCAATCACGTAAAGCTTCATCCAGGTGAAGCATTATATCTTGGGGCAAATGAACCTCATGCGTATATTTTTGGAGAATGCATCGAGTGCATGGCAACTTCAGACAATGTTGTGCGTGCTGGCCTTACTCCAAAGCATAGGGACATTCAAACACTCTGTTCTATGCTCACATATAAACAGGTAAGGTATTTATTCCCATGTATAGTTGTTAAGTATCAATAAAGTTGAAGGAGTAGAGGTGGAATGCCTGTGCTCAAAGGGAAATACTTGAAAATAACTACCTGCTATCTTATTTTTGTTTCATAGATTAGATATCAGAAATCTGATATAACATTGAAAACTTTTTTGTTAGACATAGCCAATATTTTGTTTTCTTTCTTTCAAACAGAATAGCAATATCAATGGCCGCTTTGTGGTCACTTGAAAGACACCTTGTTTCATAGCATCGCTTAGCAATATCAATGGCCACTTTGTGGTCACTTGAAAGATACCTTGTTTCATGGCATCCCTTAGCAATATCAATGGCCACTTTGTGGTCACTTGAAAGATACCTTGTTTCATAGCAACCCTTGGCAATATCAATGGCCACTTTGTGAGCACTTGAAAGATACCATCAATGGCCACTTTGTGGTCACTTGAAAGATACCTTGTTTCATAGCATCCCTTAGCAATATCAATGGCCACTTTGTGATCACTTGAAAGATAACCTTGTTTCATACCATCCCTTAGCAATGTCAATGGCCACTTTGTGGTCACTTGAAAGATACCTTGTTTCATAGCATTCCTGGCATCCCTCTATTATGTGCAAGCAGCTGCAAAGTTTCTTCAAGAGGGAAAGAGTTGCAATAGCAAACAAGGGTCTCTTGCTTGTTTGCAGAGTCAGTTGGCTGGCATTTATGGTGGTTGTGACTGATGCACGATTGGAGTTTGCTGCAAATATTATGTATACATGAAAAGTTGTGTTCAGGGCTTGGTTGATCTGTCGTAAGTACGGAGTTGTCATTTTATATGATACGTAGGAAGCAAGTGGGCATGTGGATAGTTTTGACATGCTTCCATAACGTGTCATCATTATGCCTTGATGCATGGTGGGTTTTTTATAGGGCAGTATTGTATATGCCCATTTCTTTGTAGAGACTGGCTGCATTACTCACCTAATGGGTGGAGAAATTCTCCACTATTTGACTATTTAGCTTTGTTTTGGCTACCTGTTTCTGAACACTGGCAGTGCTTTTGCAACATTACTACTGACATCCGTTCTGACCCAGGGCTTCCCTGAAATCCTGAAAGGATTTCCTCTAAGTCAGTATATAACAAGATACCTTCCGCCTTTTGACGAGTTTGAGGTTGATCGCTGCATTCTTCCTAACAAGGCTTCAACCGTGTTTCCAGCAGTCCCTGGTCCTTCTGTTTTCATAGTGACCTTTGGGGAGGGAGCAATGCATAGGCTAACATCCAAAGATGTAATTACTGAAGGAGATGTTCTGTTTGCACCCGCAAGCACAGAGATAATGGTAACAGCTTCATCTGAGTTGCATCTGTACAGGGCTGGAGTGAATAGCAGGTTCTTTCAAATATTGTAGATTGGAAGATACATCTCTTTCCAGCTTTCAGGCGGGGCATGACGATGTACTATAGGGCGAGCATGTAAATGGAATAATGTTATAGTAAAGAGTTACGATAGTCGGAATCTTGTAAGTTATTGCATAAGAGTTAAGAAAATGAGAAAAAAGCAACCCATTTTTCAGTTTGATATAAGAATTCTGTTACTCAATTCCATAGTTCATCCACCTAAATAATATTAGTAATCTTGAAGAAAAGTTTGACAAAGGTTTTATCTCTGACAAGACAACTGGCACTTCATAATCTGCTCTCCTCTTTCCAGCCATTCAGTTCTTTTTCCTAGTTATCTCTTTGTTCCCACCTTTTTATTTATCAACCCAAATCTCATTATTGTTTTCTTTTCCACTCTTGAAATGCATACTTTGAAGAACTTAAAGAAAAAAAACTATTCTTACCAATTGCAAGTTGAAAAGGATTTACTATTCTTACCAATTGCAAGTTAAAAATGAATGTGGCTTGCTTGCTACAGCCCTACAACAAGATAAGAAGAGTAGATACACACTAAAAGGAATTGTTTCTTATTTAAGGCGAAGCTTAAACTTGGACCCCCACATTTTGGCAGTCGAGAAAGAGAGCCTTTGGAATTTGTAGAGTGCGTAATGGCAGGTTTATTAGTTTGGCATCACCTATCCTCAGGATTTAGTTGCGTGATAAATTGTGTTAGCACACAATTAGAGAAAAAGAAGAGAGCAGAAAAATAGTTCGTCAAATTTGATAATCTTCTATAACTGGATTTAAGCTAAATTTATTATTAGATCTATGAAATAAAATTATAAATCTATTAAATATTATAACAATATTCTCTTTTTTAAAGAATTTAGTGTTTCCATAAGATTTTGTATGTCATTCTTTTCTATGGTAACTGAGATTGGCGATGACTAGGAAAAATCAGCGGTCACATCATTTTTTTTCTTTTTTCATATCCCAGACTTGAAATAACGCAACTTCATCTATGATCAACCCGAGTAACAACAAATGAATTATTACTTCCAATTATCCATACAACACTAGTGGCTAGTGCAGGCCTTGTTCACGATTACTAGCATCGAGGATTCCCTTTGAAATCTTTGTCTTCTTTATGGTTCCCTTATAAAGCTCTTCGAGACGACAAGGCGAGACATTTTCAATTGAAAGCGTTTTGCATCGGGTTGACCTCATAGGCTGCCTTTCATCATGCAAACTAAAAACCTCATCTAAGGCCAACTCCAACCTTCTCCTCCATTTTGGAGGAGAGCTACACTCTTCCGTTTTTCTTTTTCCTTCCTTTTTCATTAATTCAATTTTTTAATTTTTTATTCTTTATTTTTTATTTAAATAATATTTCAATATTTTCATTATATATTTATTTAAATAATTATAATTTATAATTATTTTAGAGATTAATTTTATATTTATAAATTTTTCATTATATATTTATAATTTTATAATTATTTACTTATGAATAAAAATTTTAACCAAAATTTTTAAAAATATTCATTAGAAAATTTCAAATAAGTAAACCACAAATATATTTATATTAATAGTCGAATAACATAATAAATTACAAACAATAACAAACTAAATTAAAACACACATGCATTACGTAATTATATTGTTATTTATTATAATTAAATAATATAAAATAGTGCAATATATCTCATATATTATTTTATTTGGTATTATCAAATAACAAATTATACTTTAATTGAAAATTTATTATTTATTGACATAAAAATATAACAATAATAATATTGTGAATAAAAATATACACAAAAAGAAAAGTTGGGTTAATTTTATAAAATAATTTTAATAATTATTAATGAAAGGTATAAAAGAATATGCTGAGAATATTTTTTTTATGTGAAAAATAAAGTTGTAGGTTGGAGTGGAAGATACTGTAGTATCTCTAAAATAGAGAAAACTTTACCCTATTTTAAAAGAATGAGTTGAAAATTCCCTAAAAGATATTGGCCGACTCTACTCCTCAAACAACTACCACATCTTATTCAAGAAACTGAAAAGGAAATCAACAGAAGCCCTATTAGCATTTCTATGGTTGAATACAGACGTTGCTGGCCCATTTCTAGTTAGACACAAGTTGTTTGCGTATGATTTAAAAAAAAAAGAAGAACAATGATAGTACTGTTCTTCATATACTGTTCTTCATTTTTGATCCATCTACTATACCACTCGAAGTCTCATCCATAAGTTTTAACAAAACAAGAAATGACGTTTCTTTGATAACAAGCAACTTAGCGATGACATGAAAGTCAAGATTAACCTTATTAATCCAACAAAACTAGAACTGAGCATAATCTGAGATGATCTTTGTGACAACACATTTATTATCCATCTTCTAGAAGTACTCTGTTACTCTTGGAGGCCTAATTCTGAAGACCCTCGTGAATCACGTTTTCATGTTTCTACGGCCTACCATTACAGGTTTACGTTGCATTAATTGTTTATTGTCTTTGAATGAATTCTGAAAAAGCAAAAGGAATAGTGTTAAGTACGTACATGCATTAATTATGGTTTCACTTGTTCACTTTTAAAAGGAGTGAAAACTGGAGAGAAGAGTGTGCCTGGGTGTGTAAAATAAAAGTTTAAAGAAAAGTTTTTGTAGGACCATGATCAAAAACTTTGTTTTTTGTTTGCATTACTTGCTTACTGCAGATTTGGAAAACAAAAAGTGAATGAAAAGTCAAGGTTTTTGTGGGATTACCATTAAGACATTAAATTTGTGTTGTATTAATTATTTACTGCATTTGTATGAGATTTGAAAATTGTGTTTTCTGCTTTTGGAAAACAAGACTTAAAAGACAAAGTTTTGTGGGGCTCATCGTGGAGAAACTTTTGGTTGTGTTGTTGTAAAACATAATATTTAGGAATTAAAATGTATGAAAATCGTGACTTCTTTGTTGACAAGTCAAAAGGTTGAATATGGATGTTAACATATTGAGCCAATTATGTTTTAGTCTCTGGTATAGTTTTAGACTTTACAACATTATCTTTTAACATTACAGATAAATTCCAAAATTTATGTATACTTGCTAATTAAATATTTATTGTATAGAAAGCTTGTTAGTCACCAAAATGATCACACTTGAAAAGATGTTTAGCATTGAATTATTCATGTTATGTGATGCTAATAAATGACATAATAGATGAACTGAACAATTGAGATTATTAATTATAATGCCAGCAGATTATCCAAAAGTGGATCATTGCTTATAATTAATAACATTAAAGAGACTTATCGACCTACTTGGTGAATATGTGTATATCCAAAGATAACGTGCATACTAGTTTGAGTATGATTGACTCTCTATCAAAGTGTGTAAATATATGTTAGCATCATCATTGATTAAGAATATGTGTTTAAGTATCACCCAAAGGTGGACTTAAATATATATTAAAGTTTATTATTGTCTGAATATATTAATTGTTCTCAAAGTATTAATGCGTGAGTTTGTTTTTACGTTTGTAGTTTATAGAAATTTGTTAGCTATGAGTAACGGTTTGATCAAGTTCAAATGGGCTAAAGTATGCCTATTGGTAGGAGCAGATCCAATTTCAGTTAGGTATTATAGATAAGGAATTGACATTAGTTACAAAGAAGCCTGCAATCATTACTGAGACCAGTACCCAACCTGAAAAGACATATCTTGAGGCTTGGAAAAAGTCTAATAGGTTGAGTCCAAACTTGATGCAATTGATAATGACTAAAATTGTTATGCCAGCAATGCCTCATATGAACAATGCAAGGGAATTCGTGATGAAAATAAAAGAGAACTCACAATCAGACATAACTAACAAGTCTATTGTAGGAAGCTTGATGAGTGAATTGACGACCAAAAAGTTTGACTGGTCATAACCTATCCATGATCATGTAACAAGCATGTCAAATTTGGCCACAAAGCTGAAATCAATGGGCATGGATGTAAGTGAATCCTTCCTAGTATAGTTTATCATCAACTCATTTCTTCCTGAATTTGGTTAGTTCCAAGTGAATTATAACACGCTGAAGGAGAAATGAAACTTTCAGGAAATCAAGGCCATGTTAGTGTAGGAGGAAGGGAGACTAAAGAAAATGAAGGAACACTCTGTTCATATTACAGTACACAAAGAAGCTAGCAACAGAAAGGAAAAGCTAGGAAAGAAGAGCAATAAGAAGGACAAAGCCCCAGTGAAGGTTAATGAGGGCCAAATCCATAAAAAGCAGTGTTGTCTCTTCTGCAAGAAAGCTGATCACCTCAAGAAAGATTGCTTTAAAAAAAGGCTTGGTTCGAAAAGAAAGGTAAGTACTATGTTTCAGTATGTTTTGAATCAAATCTTATCGAAGTGCCTAATAATACCTGGTAGTTAGATTCAGGAGCAACTACTCATATGTCACATATTATGCAGGAATTCCTTTCGATCCAAACCATAAATAGAACTGAAGAGTTCCTGTATATGGGTAATAGAATGAAGGCACGAATAGAAGGAATAAGGATCTATAGATTGATCTTACACACTGGTTGTAGTCTAGATCTTGAAAAGTGTCTTTATATTCCTGAATGTGCTAGAAGTTTAGTTTTTGTTAGTAAGTTAGATCAGATAGGGTTTAGTTTCAATGTTGTAAATGATGTTTTTTTGTATAAATCCCTGTTTCATATTAAACATAATATTTGTGATAAATATATCTAAAGAAAGGGTGATGAGGTTAGTGAAAAGTCAAATCTTAACTCAACTAGATTTTACAGATTAAGATGTGTGTGTGGATTGTATTAAAAGCAAGCAAACCAAACACATATCTAAGAAGTCATCCACAAGATGTATTGAGTTACTTGAATTAATACAAACTGATATATATGGTCCCTTTCATGTCCTATCTTGAAGCAATGAAAAGTATTTTATTATCTTTATTGATAACTATTTACGTTATTGTTATCTCTATTTACTGCATGAAAAATCTCAATCAGTGGACATTCCTGAGGTGTTCATTAATAAGGTAGAAAGGCAGTTAGATAGAAAAGTGAAAGTTGTAAAGTCCAATAGAGGTGGTGAATATTATGGTAAATAGGATCAGAATGGGCAGTATCCAGGTCTATTTGCAAAATTTCTTAGTCGAGGCATTTCTATACAGTAATGCTTGGTACACCACAATAGAATGGTATAACTAAAAGGCAGAATCGTACTCTTATGGATATAGTTAGGAGTATGTTAAGTTACACAAATGTACCTTTATCTTTTATTGATGTATGCATTAAAGACAGGTATATATCTACTTAATAGGGAATAAAGTGATTCCTATGACACCTTATGAATTATGGACAGGTAGAAAACCTATCTTGAGGCACCTGCATATTTGGAGCTGCCTTACCAAAATAAGGATTTGTAATTCTCATGAAACAAAACTTGATGCAAGAACCATTAGTGGTTACTTCTAATGGTTCTTGCATCAGTTATCTAGAAAAGTCTAAATGTACATATTTTATTCTCCTAACTATGGTACAAGAATAATTGAGTCTTGTAATGCTAAGTTCATTGAAAATGGACAAATCAATAGGAGTGGGGAACTAAGAAAGGTGAATATTCAGGAGATTCAAGTGAAAAATCCTTCACCTAGTATTTCTTCTCATGTTGTTGTTCCTCTTGTTGTATCATAGTCATGCAACATATCAGAACAAGAAGTTAATATTCCAAACCCACAAGAAGTGAATGTTAATAATGAACTAGTAAATAATGTGTGAGTCACAATTGATCAAGTGATACCACAAGAAATAGTATTGCGAAGGTCTATAAGGGATAAAAGATCAACTATATCAAATAACTATGTGGTGTATTCATTTGAGCATGAGTGTGACTTAAGCATTGATAAGGAACCAGCCTCATTTAAAAAAGCCATGAAATGTAATAATTATGAAAAGTGACTCAATGCTATGAAATAAGAGTTAAAATCTATGTATGTTAATTAAGTCTAGGAACTAGTTAAGTTACCTGAAGGCTCAAAGCAAGTGGGCTATAAATGGGTCTTTAAGACCAAAAGGAACTCAAAAGGTAATATTGAAAGGTATAAAGTCAGAATTGTAGCCAAATGTTATACTCAAAAGGATGGTATTGACTTTGAAGAGACATTCTCTTCAGTCTTAAAGAAGGACTTTTTAAGAATTGTTATGACATTGGTAGCTCATTATAATTTAGAACTTCATCAAATAGATGTAAAGATTGCTTTTCTGAATAGTGACTTAGAAGAAGAAGTTTATATGGACCAATTAGAAGGTTTTATGACTACAGAAAAGGAAAATATGGTGTGTAAATTAAAGAAGTCAATAGATAATAGATGGTTTGAAACAAGCCTCCTGACAGTGGTATCTTAAGTTCAATAATACTATTACCTCTTATGGTTTTTTAGAGAATACTGTTGATAAGTGTATCGATATAAAGGTCAGTAGGAGCAAGTTCATCATTTTGGTACTATATGTTTACAAGTTTCTTCTGGTTGCTAATGATTTGAGCTTATTACATGATGTAAAGACAATTTTCTCTAATAATTTTGAAATGAAAGATATGGTTGAGTTATCTTATGTGATTAGAATATAAATATTCTATGACAAGACACAAGGATTGTTAGGATTGTCTCATAAAGGATATATCAGTAAAGTATTAGAGATATTTAGGATGGAAAAATGCTTAGCAGAGGTAGTTCCAATTCAGAAAGAGGATAAATTTAGTGAAATGCAATGTTCCGAGAATGATTTGGAACGAAAGGAAATGGAATCTATTCCTTATGCATATGTAGTTGGGAGTCTGAAGTATATTCAGACTTGTACTCAACCAGATATCAGTTTGCTGTGAGAATGCTAGGCTGATATCAAAGCAATTCTTCTTTAATAATCTAAATATTTACTGCATGTGGAAAGATTTTGAGATCTTATTGATGATTTGAGGCATAACTAAGTTACTAGGATAGTATATAGGCTGAAAACCTGCTCTCGTGAGGCTTATCGGTGAAAAATTTCACGAGCCTAGGAGTCACAACAAGAACTTGCATTCTTGATTTACAGGTGTAAACAATGCCATGTACCATAGTATTGAAATCAATTGTAAGTTATTAATTCAATTGTTTAATACTTCAACTTCAAT
The DNA here is from genome assembly GCA_027575705.1 of Erythroxylum echinodendron. NCBI lineage: Eukaryota > Viridiplantae > Streptophyta > Magnoliopsida > Malpighiales > Erythroxylaceae > Erythroxylum > Erythroxylum echinodendron. The sequence goes on along the minus strand of JANZXR010000002.1, from coordinate 17,620,366 downwards.
GTGATTAATTCAAACTTAGTATTAACACAAGAAATTCATAGGTTTAATATACATGAAAGTTCTTTGCATAATAAACCCCTAGGACAGTATATAGGCTAGAAACCCATAATGCAGCTCCAGTAAGGCTTATCGGTGAAATATTTCTAGAATATTCAATCAAATATAAATTTCAAGTTGAAATATGTCACTAAAGAGAAAACAAGATATAATGTGACCAAGGTTCAGACCACAATTTGAAGCCAATTATTGTCCAGGTGAAGCATCAAATCCTGCAGCTGCAACCGAATCAGATTATTTACCTCTAATTACTACACTTGCTTATGATGCATCACCTTCCGTACCTACTGCTATACCATCTACCACCCCTATACTGACAAAGATATTAGGGGTAAATGATGCGAATAAAAGAGGCGGCCTCCAGCCTGGAGCTGAGGGAGCTGATGAAAGAACTTACATCACAATTGTTAACAATCTCTAAGTGAAAATACATGAAATACTATATGTTTATAATTAAGTTATAGATTTAAGTTTAAAAAATGGTATAAAATTAATTGTTTTTATATTAGTTTGATCCGTCTAGACTGTGCTCAAGAAACATGACTTCCAAATTTAAGGAGAAGATTGATCTTGAGGGTTATATATGGAAGAATATCTCTCAGGCGACAAAGAAATTTTATTATCAGGAGTTTAAGGTACAATTTTTTTTATTTTTAATTGATTTTAATTATTGTATGTTTTTCAGTTTGTTTCAAAATTTTTTTAAGATTTTGAATTTGAAGCGGTCATTTATAAAGTATGGAAGAGACGAGCATGTGAACGTTATCGAGACTTTGTTGGTGGTGGACACAAAACTGGTGTATAATCACCTTATATTTCTGAACAAATATGGAGTCATTGGCAGTATTATTGGACACTAACTTAGGCAATGTCCATTTCAGAGTGTAATTCTACTAACAGACGTGGAGGACTAGGGGGAAAGAGTCTTTCTGTACATGCTGGAGGATCTATTACCCACTATGAGCATGCAGAGAGACTTGTAAATATCTACACTTTGCATTTATATTCTGATTTTTTTCTTTGGTGTAATTTAATTTAATTTGATGGGTGAATTTTGGAATAAAAATATGTGTATTATGGAGAATGATAATGTTATAAATGTCTGATACCATATATGGCTATGTTGTTGAGTTATTTTCTTTGTTCAACAGGGGTAAATATCATAAAATAAAAAAATTCTGTCGAAATTTTAAAAATTGTAGTTCACTTATGACATTTGATTCTAATGCCGAAAAAGTCTATGGGCACGAAGCCTACCCCCCGCTAACTTTTTTTGCACATTCACACTAAGAAGCATGACGGTGTGGTCTTCGTCAACACTCGATGTACAGAACTAAATGTATGTGAAATTTATGCTTTAATATTAATACTTAATAATTATCACTTACTAACATAAACATTGCCTTTTGATAGGACCAAATATAAGAAAGCATTCAACGACAGTCTCAACAGTCTAAAGATGTTAATGACACTCAAACCTATCTTCATGAAAAGGGTGGTAGGGGCCGTTGTGGAAGGATATTCCGTTTAGGTTCATTTGCGAGCACATGTTATTCGCAATCCTCCACATCCAATACAGTAGCATTTAGTGGGCAGTCCACACTCAATAAAGTCCATGAGCTTCAGAGTATAGTACAGATATTGGCAACTCAGTTGCAATAGTCGATATAGTATATAATTCAACTCTGTAATAAGGTGGATGAGTTGAAGAGGAGGGGTAGCACTTCATCGTAGCAATCAGAGTATCTGCAGTTACCAAATGAATATCATACTTGTAGTCATTTCGTATAAATTACAAATACTTGTTATATATAAAATAATTTTTATTATTAATTAAGATAATTTTTACTTTATATCATCAATCCACTTTCTATTTTAACAAATTAAATATAGAAAAAAATCAAAATATTATCAACAGATAACTCACAACTGTTTAAATTATGCATCAACCCATAAAATCATCAAATAAAATTTAATGCGGGGAAATAAAAAGCAGTTCTAGTGAATTTACTGATAGAAAAACAAAGTTTGTACATAAAATCTATTCCATTCTTACCAATGAAATAACAAATTCTGTTGGTAAGGTTGCCGACGAAAAACTCTTGTCTATTGGTAACTTTACTGACCGAAGATAGCACAGAATAACTGTCGATATATTCACCGACTGTTACATAAAACGTCCATCGGTAAATTTGCGATGAACATTCTGTGAATCTTCACAAATGATTTCCTATGGCCATTTTTCCGATGCTTTCGTCCATCGGTAAATTCCGTTGCTAACTTAGCTTACCGATAGAATGTGTAGGTGTTCCATCCGTAATTTCCATCGCTAAACTTCAATTTTCTTATAATGTGTTACATCATAAATTGTGTTAGAAGAAAGTAAACACATTAGAAGAGAAGAGGAGCAAATAAAAGGAAGAAAAATAAGAAAATTTAATTCAGCCGCTAAAGATGGATTAAAGTAGAATATAGATTAAAATAAATTTCTTTAATTAAACCCTAACTAAACTTATCGTTGGACCTTCAGAATAAAATCTGAAGTCCCTTTACTATTAGATTATTTTTTTATATCATAATTACTCTCTAGTGTAAATGTTAATTTATGCCCTAGCAGCCAATCAATTGGATGCAAATTAATGTATGACATTATTTTAAAATAATGAAAAGGCTTTATTTATCTTTATATATTAATTTAATTAATATTTTATGTTTTAATACTAAAGATAAAATCATTGGAATAATTACTATGTAATTAAAGTTATGATGAGATCATAATTATGAGATTCAATTTACACTTATGTATTATTTCTAGATGTTCCTAGTTGTAGTTTCATCAAGACAGGATATTGTTGAAATGGTAAAACTAACACATATTATGTTTCTTTCTTATAAAGAAAGTAATTAATCTCATAAATTAAAGTATAGAGATACTTAAACTAATGTGTGGGTGATAATTAGAGAATGTCACTGAATTGACCTGATTATGAGAATTTCGGATGAAATATTACTTATGTATCTATGGATTATCTCATAATGATGGTTGTATAATTGATCCTCAGAGTTGAGATTATCAAGGTATCTAGTGTGGGAATTACTATGTTTGGATGCTACTTATGAATAGCCCTAGGATAATTCAATCGGTAGTAATTTGATACAGTATAAACCATATATAGAAAGTTGAGTAAGTCAATATAGGATTCGTTACTCTAATGTAATTACAGAGAATATTCTAATGTTTTTGATTATAATTTATGGAATTCTCTGGCCAGAGTGACTTAATATTTGAAAAGATATTTTCAAATTTTAATTATAAATCAATTACTAATTAGCAAGAACGAATATGATTGGATGATAAGAGCAGAGACTGTATTCATACTTTGTCCAATTAGAATATTGAATGACGAAAGGATTAAATTATACTTTATAGCCATGCATAGATAGGTTAAGTCAATCACTTTGGCATTCCTGATATTTAGGTAATTATGACATGTTGCTAGACGTCAATCATGATTTATGATTATGAATTATTTTGTTGGAGAATTAAAGATAAATTAAAAGAAGTTTTAATTTATCTAATTCTAATTGTGAATTAGAATTATAATTTATAATCATTGACAATTTATTAGGAACCTAATGAGTCACACATTAAAGAGCAATTTATGAAAGAAAAATTAATTTAATTAAGTTGGAATTACTTATAAAGTTTTAGAAACTTTAAGGATCAAATATGAAATCAAATTAAAATTAAATTAATTATAATTATAATTTGAATTTAATTACAATTAAAGAGATTTAATTTTAATAAAAGACTCTTATGATTTTTCTATTTAAAGGGAAGAGCTTTTTAGAAGCTAGCACTTTTTATCTTCTTCCTCTTAAATTAGTTGAGAATTGCTCTATGTATACCATCAGAGGCTAGAGATCTAAACAGCTCGTGATTGATCAATTGGAAAAGTTTTTAAAGATTTGTCAACAGGAAAGCGAACAAGGTACGATTTTAAATCATTTTATGTTTTATTCAAGTTTATTCAATTATCAGGATTCGCTCGAAATCTATAAAAAAATTTTGTTTTCCGTTACGGTTGTCATTCGATCACGGTTGAATTCCAGCAGTAAATTCTTCCTATATAGAGCTAGCTTAAACCAACGACTAATAGGCAGAAGATTAAACGTTGATGAGAAGGCTGTGTATAATTGATGACCCTCTCCTTACTTTCGTAAAGTGGGAACCTTATGCATTGGGGCTTTACAAATAAATAAATAAACTTTAATAGGGCTCAGGCAAATATCTTAAAATTGTTATCCACAGTCAGGGCTTCGTAATTTTTGATAAAATCTCTTTTTTTTGGTTGGATATTGCTGCTAGAAATTGTAAGCTTTAAGGGAGGAACTAAAATCAGCGGCTTTAATGATGTAAGTGATGCAGTGATAATAATTTGAGAGAAATAAAGAGTGCTTGACCGAATTATGACTTATTACATTTGCAGGATTTAGAACTCTGTAGTTGATGCCTTGGCTTTCTGAGGAGGATATTTTCTTACGTGCGCATGCGCATACACACATATATAGTAAATCTATAAATATGAAATAATGCTTGAATGAACTGATGATAATCTTCATAATACACTAAAATTCTAACAAATTTTTTTTTGCAAGAAATAAATTTCATGAATTCTTTAATGAGTAAATTATAATCAAATGTAATTAAATAATTTGATTATATGATGATGTTTATATTTTTAAAAAAGTTTGTATTTATTTATATGTTAAATAATATTTTCTTACATTAATATTATAGCTAAATTATAATATACAATGTTTTTCTATAACCTATTTTGTTTAAGTAATCAAAGTCAAATTCTCAGAATTTGATAGGATAATTCTTGAATCGTACGTATGATTTATAATGCCGCACGATATCTACAATCTAAACTCTCATTGTAGATAGTGATAATTATCCACGTCTTATTTCATCCCCAAAGTTTTCATTGCCCTTGCTTTGGTTGAAAACGCACGTACATTTATATTGTGATCCTGTCTTTGTTTTCCAGTTTATACCGTTCTTTGTCAAGCAATAGCACACATATAGTCAAAATATAGATGAAGACACCCACGAACTCTTCAACATCTATTTCGACGCTTCTGAAAAACACCAACACTATAGAATCATTAAAATTCTTGACAAATCAGAAGAATTACAAAAACCCACAATTGGAAGTACAAAACTTAAAGCAAACCACAACATGCATTGTCGACATAAGTGGAGGCGGCCAAGCACCGGTCGCTGAACGGCGGTGAGCTGTGGTTAATGGCGTTATCCTTGCTGTTGCTGCTTCCTTCAGTGACGCGTCGTTGCTTCAACCTGACCACACTGTCGTTGTCATCACCTAGGAAGGGAAGCGATGAGTCGCGAGTACTCCTTCCTCCGGTAGTACCATGGTTCCTCCATGTTGTCATCTCCTGGGGAGGAAGCTGCCCTACTGCTTCTGTCATTGCTGCTTCCTCCGGTGGGGTTTACAGCCGTTGGGTCCTGGGAAGGAAAGATGACAGATACTAATCAATAAAATGACTTTTTTGGGCTGGTGTTTGAGATAATTTATGGTAAATCAAATTTAAAAATAAAATTTTAAATCCATAAATATTATCTTGTCAATTTATTGATATTTAGAAATAAGTTTGTAACTGAATTATAAAATTAAAATTAATTTGTTCAATATTAATTAGAAATAAGTTTC
>JANZXR010000002.1:17597572-17614471 GCA_027575705.1 Erythroxylum echinodendron | reverse complement strand
CGGTTATACATTATGTTGTGTTATGGTCTTTCCGCAGTGTATTGTGAATACTTTGGGCCATACGCGTTCCAACACATTCATCATAGATGTTGTGCGTTTAACGCATGTTTTTTACTTGAAACGCAAAGTAACAGCTTAGTTTTTTAAAGAGGAATGAACATCATGCGTGGTCCATTAATCTTAATTCGTCACATCAGCTACAGTAGAGAGGTAGAGACAAAGGAAGAGAACAAAGAGTGGCATGAGAGAAGAGTGAAGAGAGCTACATGAAAGAAAGTTGTGTGAATAGTGTAGATGGACTACCATCTTTAATTGTCACATCGGTGAATATGGAAGCACAATGAGGAAGAAAAGCTTGCGGCAGTGAAGAAATAACTTAAGGGTTTCAGTAGGGTTATCAATAGGGGCTGAAATATTTTTCTAGGAGAGATCCATGGAAGGGTAACGTCCTGATGCTAGTTTGGAGGTGACATCGACACCAACTACCCAGGTTAAGCACTTTTTTATTGTTTTGTTGTTTCTTTCTCTCATTAGGAATTGATTATGTTATCTTGTATGGATTGATTGGATATTTGAATGATGATGATTTTAATGTTCTATTGAATCATTTTTTATGAAAATCTATTGCTAGTATCGAATGCAATACGTAATTGTTGTATTCTCGATTTGTGTGTAGCAACTAATGGTTCCGAATCATTAGAGATAACATAAAATAGGTTAAATAATCCAAACTTGTGTGATTATTACCTAGATTGGTCTTTTTTTTTATTCGTTCGATTGTTCGGATAAACTTAGAGAGCTTATTCTAGGTTTCTCAATAGTTAGGGTTAATTAATGAGCGTTTCGTGATTAACTAGGATCTATGAAAAAATCGGGATTAACAGAGCTTGTTAATCTACGATCGATAATTGCTAAGCGAGATAAAAAACAAAAAATCAATGAATTATGCTGAATTAGAGTGTAGGCTAAGATTGAAATAAAGAATCGGATCCCTACCAAATTTCCCAATTTTATCAATTTTTGCATGTTTTCTTTAATTTGTTTTCATTAGTTTATTTTATTTTATTTTCTTATTAAATCAAACCCCCCTCCCCAATTATCTAAGCATTAATTAATTTCATTTCATAAGCTAACCAAACACTCCCTGTAGGATCAACCTAGACTCACCACTACTATAGTAGTAGTCTAGTTATTTTATTTTGACTAGCATTACGACGCACCGGTCAATATGCTACCTACGTTCATAATCTCTCTCATAGATATGGGAAACTAGGACTAGGGAAGAAAAGTATCTTTATTAGATACTTAGAACACTCAAAAGGATATATATTCATAAGTTAAAAAGGTAATAAAGAACTGAATTTGAATTTCGAGATATCACATTTTTAGAGAATGATTTTATAAAGCAGGGTAAAATAGGAAAGATCTATTTTTATATAAAAATCTTAATCAGAATGATTCCATTACTGAGAATCATGAAGCAGGAATTTATCCGACTTGGAGTATTCTAGAACTTGATAAATTAACTTAGGGATAGTTAAGATTACAATCCACTAAAAGTTTACCTATTGTTTCTCATCTGAGTGAGAGTGATCAAGATGTTGATGAATAATGAATGCAATGAAAGAAGAAATGACTTTTTAAAGCTTAAATCAAGTATGAGACTAGTTTGATCTCCGTAATAGCTGTAAAGTTAATGAGAGCAAATGGGTTCTTAAAATAAAACAAAATGTTGATGTTAGTATTGAAATATACAAAGTACGCCTTGTAGCGAAATGATATACACAATAGGAGAGAATTGATTATGATGAAATCTTTTCACTTATTGTAAGATTTGATTCAATTTGTATAATCTTGGCTATAATAGCCAGTTTGGATCCTGAATTACACCAAATAGAAGTAAAGACCACTTTTAGAAATGGAGAATTAAAAGAAGAAACTGGTTCCATATTGTAGGGTTTGCTTCAATTTGTCTAATCTTGGTTATAATAGCTAGTTTGGATCTTGAATTACACCAACTGGAAGTAAAGATCACTTTTATAAATGGAGAATTAGAAGAAGAAATCTATATGGAACTACTTGTAAGTTTTATAGAGACAGACTAAGAACATAAAATGTGTCAGTTGTTGAAATCAATTAATAGTCTAAAGTAATCTTCAAGATAATGGTCTATACTTTTTCATAATGTAATCATTTCATATGATTTTCATATGCTTAATGAGGACCACCATTTATTTATTAAAAGATCCAAAGATAAACTTGTAATTTTATCTTTACACATGGATGAAATTTTGATTGCTTGTTATTATTGTGAGTTTGTTAAGAAAATCAAAGATTGATTGCCATTTGAATTTGAGATGAAATATATGGGCGAAGTTGCATATATTCTTGAAGTTAAGATTTCAATGGATTGTTTAAAAAGATTATTATCACTTTCTCAAATGACTTTATTCAATAGATTTTAGAATGATTTCGTATGTAAGATTGCAAATCAATAGATAATCTTATTGGTAAAGACAAAGGTCTTAACAAGAAGTTTTGCCCATCTACGCCACAATAAAAGGGGGAAAATGAAGAAAATTCCATAAGTCTCATGTATGCCATGACATGTACAAGATAAGATATCTATTACGCTGTTGGGATGGTGAGCAGATATTAACCAAATTTAGGATAATCACATTAAAAAGCAGTAAAGAGAATATTGAGGTATCTAAAAGGTACTGTTGATTATGAAATTGTATTATGAAGGCAAAGACCAACTTATATAAGAGTATACAGATGTAGAATGGGGAGGAGATTTAAATGAAAGAAAATCTACTTTTGGATTTGTTTTCTTACATGACAGTGGTGCTATATCATGGAAAAGTAAGAAAAAATTGTGTTTTGCTTAATTCATAATGGAAGCTGAATTTATAGCATTTTTAGCAGCAGTACAAGAAGCCGTATGACTTAGACGATTCTTAGTTTGTTTAAGGGTCACTCAAAGCGAGAATGATCCAGTAATAATCAATTGTGATAGTCACACAATAATTGCTTATGCAAAGGACCACAAATTTTATTGTAAAACCAAACATATAGATACTAAGTACAATTATATGAAAGAAATAGTTGCATGAGGATAAGTGAACATAAAGTATATATCTACACAAGATATGGTGGTAGACCTAAGGACAAAGCCATTTTTCGAGATACATATATTAGGCATATGAATTCATTAGGATTACGTAGATATTGAAATGTACTTGATTAACTCTTTTCCATGTTTATTTATTCAATGTATTTTCATGTATAAATACACATATAACTTTAAATTGTTTATTAAGTAATAAAAACTACCTAATACTTGATTTTGAAATATGCTTACTTTATATGACATTTTTTTGTAAGAGTCAAAAGTATGTCAGACAGATAAAAGATTGGCCTTCTCGCACGAACAATCGATTTTAGCAATGGTGATGACTAGAGAAGATGCGGGTTTTAAGTTTATTATCAATGCAGTAGTAGAGATTTAAAGTAAAAAACATAAACTGTAAATGGCAACTTAGATGATAAGTTAAAAGGAAATTGGTTCGGAGTGATCATATGGTAACCATATCTATCTAGAGTTGCTAGATGAGAGTTTAAAAAGACAAAACTAAGAGTAGATAAATAAACTCAGGTTAAACATTAAAAATGTTTGAAATGACATCTATATGGTATTGCATTTATGAAAGACATACGTTCCTACTTAATGGGAAATGATACCATAACACATGACTCATACCATGTGTGTAGGAATGACCATGAAAGAGATTAATAAGTCTAATGATCTCAACTTAAATAGGATGAGATTCTCGAGGTTAAGTGAATCTCTCAATATACCCTTAAGACTTTAGTCCAATTCTTATGAATTAAATATAAGATTTGGTACTTAAGAATGTTATTAAAAGAATATGTTTGACAAAATATTATGAGTCAATTTTAGAAAAGCAAATTAAATTCAGATCAAGTGACTTGATAATAAAGGAAAGTCATTTTCTGATTGTTAACTCGTATAAAAAAATTTGGTAGCCAAAGGTAGCCACTAACAATGAGTTAGAATTGAATACATTTATGAAACAATCAAATAAATGAGATCAAAGGATATTAAAATGCGAAATATAACCTATAGTATAATATACAAAATCTACTCAATGATTAATTCATTAATCGAAATGTTATATATTTTTAATAAATATATAATAATGTGTTCTTGTTGTATGCTAGTCATACTAGTTATTGGACATACGAAAACATAGAAAAATCATATTAGCTAAACTCATCATGTGTGAGTAGGAGATGACAACAAATAGACACACATGATGAGTTAAAGATGTGATCTTTCGGTTGTTAACTGTTAATAGTCACTTGACAAATTGACATTATCGATAAATATGAGATAGTGCTTATTTGGCTAAACTGATGATGGTCTTCATAATACACTAAAATTCTGAAGGAATAATTTTGCAAGAAACAAATTGTCAAGTGATCAAGTTTGTTTTAAAGCATTTAGCCATGATAATACCACTTCTGCTCCTTTATCCCACCAACAATCAAGCATCATGTCATGGGCCACCCCTTCAACGCATACTGGTGATACGCCATAAAACCTCCCAGTTTCCTTCAGTCCTTCAGCATCCTGCAACATTTGAAAGAAATTTTCCATAAACAATGATATATACACAAGAGTAGGTCCAGACCTGAATACATACATTACTGGACACCTTGAGCACGCATACGAGGAACAATATCTATCCTTCCTGCTTAAAACGCAAGTATAAACAATGATATAAAATTCCAAGCACCATAGCAGCAAGACACTCCATGTTCATTCACAGCCTTCTTAGGTTAAAAGTTGGCAGATTTGATCAAAATTTGAAGTTGAATTCTTATTTTCCAAAAGTGAAAATTCAGAGAACTAATTGGTTAGATTTAAACACCAATCTACAAATCATTCCCAAGTAACTATGTCATAAGCTCAAGCTTTTAAGCTAAAGTCTACACTCGGTTGAAGTTGTTTTACTTTTCAAAGATTCCAAGCAGAAAAGAAACGGTACGAAATGAGACTGTAAACATGAACATTACCACTATGAAGTCATCTGCTGCACCCAACACAAGAACCTCAATAGAAGATTTTGGCACTGAAGGTACTGGAAGAGAAGCATTCAGCTCCCTGAGGTCAAACAGTGGCATCCTTGAACTTTCCTTCATTAGCTCCTGGTAACTGAAAGAAACCAATCGAGTCAAAACTTTCAAGCTCATTGATACACATGGCTTTGGACATATGCCAGAACATATTCTTCTCAGGATAAATGTGTTTTAAGAAAAAAAACCACAATATCAACTGCCAAGTACTCAAGATCAATGGATTTAGACCAGGAGTCAATAGAGGAGCCGATAATCTAGATTGCCAAGTCCTTCGGAGATTGCTACCCTACCTTAGTATAGGGAAGATGTTTAAAGTGAAAATTCTTCTCTAACAAATAGCAAGCTCTTCAGTTTCCATGAAACTGAAAATCTGAGCTTATGGATTGGGCATCAAGTTGCAAAGATATGCTGAAGATGATTTTGCACTTAGCTGACAGTTATATGATCCAAAAACATAAGGCTAAACATTGTCAACACGTCCTCTATCATTGCCTCTCCCTTTTACAAGATTGATCTCCAACTATTGAATACCATACAAATATTCCCAAGTAGCTTTTTATCCACCAGCACCAACACTTGAACAGTCGCTTTGCTCTTCACTTCATCATGCGTCTGTCCAAAATACCTATTGGAATCTTAGAGCCTAAGTCAGTTATCTCCAGTAAAAAGACTGAAGTTGGCTCCTCATCACTCACACATCTTTTGAAAGGCCCAAAAATCTGGATGCGCTCAATAATCACTCGCACATCCTTTAGAGCCTAAGTCAGTGATCTTCTTAATGCACTCAATAACCTTGAAAGTTCCCCTCAAAAAAAGGGAGCTGTAGATACTCTGTTGTCCATAAAATTGTATTTTAATATAAACTATTCTCCCACTTCCAATTCTTTGTCTTATGGTCTTCTGTCAGTCGTTGATTGAAATTAAATCAAGTATAAGACTTTTTGTGGATCAACCAAAATCTGATCCACTGCAATTAACTTGGAATCTATAGCAAAATAAGGCAGATGTAAGAAAGGTAAATAACCATAAACAGCTTCAACGGTGCAATCAGATCCTTGTCACTGGTATTCACTTGCAGTATGTCATTTAGATTATTCATTTGTTCTACAAATACCCTAGCAACACTGATAATTGAATATGGGTGAGAGAGCAACCAAATGAGTGTATTTACTCAAGCGGTCCGCCACTGTAAAGACAACATATTTTCATCTTGATTTGGGCAAAGTCTTCAATAAAATCCAAACTGATTTTAGTAAAGAAGTGTCGTGGAACAAGAAGAGGTTGAATAACTCATGGGAGACCACTGCTGCATATTTGCTCTGTTGAGAAACTACACATACCTGAAAATTTTGTTCACATCCTTCTGCAAAATTTTCCAGTGCAAATATACAAGCATCTCCTTATACGTCCCCATATATTCAGAGTGACCTCTCATATAACTACTATGAAAATATGAAATGATCTCAGTTCTTAATATTCTATCAAACCTAACTACCAATCGTGTCTTCCATGTTAACAATTGGTACCAATTATAGCTAGACCTCTCTATCTTCCCTTCTCATAGCTTTTTAATCAAAATTTGTATTAGAAGATCTTCCTGACTAGGTTAATTTTCTGCAACAAATCAGTATTGACATTGGAAACCATCCTAGCACATAGTTCCAAGCTTCCTACTCTTTACATAGTTCCAAGCTTCCTACTCTTTACAGAGCATCCACAATCCCGTTATCTACTCCTTTCTTGTACTTTATTGAAATGGGGTTATCTACGATGAATCTGTTCCCAGTTTGTTGGTAAAACAAATTTAGTTGTTATTATTTTGGTAGTTATTTGAATAAGGATTGTTTTTTTCCCAAGTTTGTCCTCATCTTCCATCAATGACTTTAACAATTTGATGTGACTAATCCTGGTGCTACAACAAGAAACATACAACATAGCAATGATCTTTTCAGCTCAAGTTTTCCCTTTCAATTGACGAAGGACAAGTTGAACGACCAGAATTACCTGGAATGGAAAACAATAAAATTGGCCATTTATGGCAAAAGAAAATTTGGCCATTTGACTGGAGAGATAACAAGGTCAGCTTCGGATGATCTAAATATGGCAATATAGTGGTCCAAAAACTTTTTGATCACAGCTTGGTTGATTAATTCAGTATAACCTACAATTGGAAAACCCCTATATGTTTCTGCCCACAGCAAAAGACGTATGGAACGCGTTTCAAGATATGTATTCAAATGTCGAGAATTATTCTCAAATTTTTGAACCAAAAATGAAGTTGTGGAAGGCCAAATAAGGAGACTACAATGTTACTTTGTCTTATAATGAATTTGAAACCTTGTGGCAGGAATTGGACTTATGTTTTAAAGATGATTAGTATCGTCCAAATGATTTCAGATGTTGAGAATTCTTCTCAAATTTTTGAACTAGAAATGTTGTTGTGGAAGCCAAGCAAGGAGACTGTGATGTTACTTTGTCTTATAACGAACTCGTAACCTTGTGGCAAGAATTGGACCTATGTTGTGAAGATGATTGGGACTATCTAAATGATAGTGTTCGGCATTACAAAAAGGGAAGAAAAAGATAAGATTTATGCTTTTCTTGAAGGATTAAATCAAGAATTGGATGAATTTAGAGGCCAGATTCTGGGAAGAAAACCATTGCCCTCATGCCTTGGAAGTACGAAGAGAGGAGATGAAGCAGAAAGTGATGATTGTCAACACCAAATCAAAGGCTGAAGGTTTTGCACTCGTATCTGAAGGAACGGAGGCCGATGGAGAAAGGAAAAACAACCAAAAGCCTTGGTATGATCACTGTAAATGCAATTTGCATACACGAGAAACATGTTGAAAAATTCATGGAAAGCCAAAAAATTGGAAGAAAAAAATTTGGAGAAAACCATAACTCCCAAGCCAATACTATTGAATTTGGACCCAAAGTGTCTTCTAGCACACAGCCATTCACAAAAAATAGGTAGAGTAAATCCATAAAATTCTTCAATCTCATATTTTCTCTAGTTCAAATCATTCTTGTTTTTTGGATCAAAAAGGAAATTATTTAGTTGCCACTTGCTTCAGTATCAATTCAAATAATTCTTGGATAATATTCTAGGGTAACAAATTTTATAACTGGATCATCTAAATTATTTCCTATAGCTCTTGTGTAGAAGATCAAAGAGTAAAAATGGCATAGGGTTCCTTCTCACCAATAGCTAGAAAAGGATCAATTGTTATTTCTCTGATCTTACACTCCATAATGTTCTTCATGTTCCTAAATAGTCAAGTAGCTTGTTATCAGTCAACAAAATAATTGTTGATCAAAATTGTTGAGCTATTTTTTCTTCATCTAATTGTCAATTTCACGGTATGAACACTGAGAAGATGATTGGAAATGCTAAACAGGTTGACGTTCTCTACTTCTTTGAAAATGAATATGACTCAAAACACACAATGCCAAAGAATTTGTATCAGTTCTATTTCAAACCTTAATGAGAGTAAAATTATGTTACGACATTTTAAATTAGGACATCCAAGTTTCCACTATATGAGACAATTGTTTCCAATTTTTCTTACAAATGAAGATCAATATTCGTTTCAGTTTGAAATTGTCAAGTATCATCAAACATCTTTCCTAACACAACCTTGCAAGACTGCAAAACCCTTCACTATGATCGATAAAACCCTTCACTATGATTGATAGTGATATCTAGGGACATTCAAGAACAAAAACAATTACTAAAAGAAGATAGTTCATAATTTTATTGATGACCATACTAGACTTACTTGGGTATTTTTACTTAATGAGAAATCATATGTTGAGAGCCTATTTTAAGACTTCTATAAAATGATCCAAACACAATTTCAAAATAGGATTCAAGTTTTTAGAAGTGATAATGGAAAAGAATATTTCAACAAAATTTTAAGGAATTATTTTGTCCTCATACACTGACACCGTCCAAAAAATGGAATAATAGAGAGGAAAAATAAATATCTATTAGAAATTGCAAGATCTTTAATGTTTTCAACTAGTACTTATGGAGTGAGGCTATCCTAACAGCTACATATTTGATCAATAGGATGCCTTCAAAAGTTTAAAATTTCTAACCTCTCTTAGTTATTTTAATAAATGTTTTCCTTCCTCTTGGTTATCATATTATCTTTCATTTATTAAGAAGTCGATTATTTCATACATAATCAGAAGGAAGCCTTGCCAATAAGTTATTAAAAAGCTCTACTAGTAGGAATTTGAAGCCGGCTGGTCTATAATTTTTTAAAAGAGTCTTACTATCTTTCGAATCGTGTTTGAAGGGAAAGGCGAAGAAAGAACAAATAACCCTAAAGTGTTTGGGTGTATTACATTTGTTCATATCCATGATAACAGTAAGGAAAACTTGCTTCTGGAGCTTGGAAACGTGTTTTAGTTAATTGTCTTTCCACTCAAAAAGGGTACAAAATCTTTGATCCAATACCTAAAAGATTTTTTGTCTCCATGAATGTCACCTTTTTTGAAGATAAACCTTTATTTTCCATCGCCTCATCTTCAGGGGCAGATATCTAGTGAAGATTGTGTTTTGATATTCAGAACATAAGAAACCACAAGGAAAATGATACTACAGTCAACTTGTGGATTTTTTCTATAATCCTGGTTCAAAAACTGATAATATCTCAAATAATAGAAATAAGGATCCATCTTTGATGCCCTTACAAATTCAATCTCAAAACAAGACTGAAATGTGTGCGAGACAAGATACATTTCTTTCTTAAAAGGCAATGCAACAAGACGATATCGTTTTAAAGTGAAAGTTTTTTTTTTAAAAAATCCATTAAAAAAAGGAGCAGAAAGCTTGTAGCACAGCCAAGAATCTAACCCGAAGACATCCAAAAATTCAAGACCAATCATGTAAATCTAAGTCTATTCCCATTGAGACAATTTCTCATAAACCAATATGTATTTTAGACTCAAATGAAACTTTAGATTTACCGATTACTCTTAAAAAAGATTCTATAACTTGTACTCAATATCCTTTATATAACTTCCTATCTTGTCAAAGTCTATCTCCATCATTTCAAGTATTTGCTTATGAGTTATCCAATGTTTACATTCCTAAGAATATAAAGGACGCTCCAAACATTCTTAAATAGAGAGAAATGGTCCTAGAGGAGATGACAGCTCTAAAGTTAATCTTTCGAGAGTAAAAACACTGGTTGGATGTAAATGAGTATTCACTGTGAAGTATAATTATGATGGATCACTTAAAAGCTATAAGGCGTGCCTGGTTGCTAAGAAGTTTACTCAAATCTATGGAATTGACTATTCGAAAACTTTTTCACTTGTTGCTAAGTTGAATACTATGAATGTGTTGTTTTCTATTATAGTTAATCTATATTGGTCTCTAAATGCCTTCCTAAATGGAGATTTTAAAGAAGAGGTGTACATGGAAGCTCTCCTAGGATTTAGTAAAAGCTTCGAGAAAAGGATAAGCAAACTTAAAAATCTTTATATGGGTTGAAACAATTACCAAAATCCTAGTTTGACAGATTTGCTAGATTCTTGAAGTCTCAAGGTTTCATATAAGGATAGTCTGACTATATTCATAAAAACTTTTGTAGAAGAGAGGATTGCAATTCTAATTATGTATCTAGACAACATTCTCCTCGCTAGTGAAGATTTTTTAGGAAATGGAAAATTTGAAGAAGAATTTCTTGAACGAGTTTGAAACCAAAGACAAGTTGGGGTCTGTTAGATACTTCTTCACGATGGATATTGCTAAATCAAAGAAGGGAATAGTAGTCGCCCAAAGCAAGTATATCCCGTATCTTTCAGAAGAAACCAGAATGAGTGGATGTAAACCATTAGATACTCCTATGGCATCTAACTTAAAGCTTGGTGAAGTTAAGGAAGGAGTTCCAATAAATACAAGTTGATATCAACGATTGATGGGAAAGCTAATTTATTTATCCCACACTAAACCAGATATTTTCTTTGTTATTAGTGTGGTAAGGTAGCTTATGCATACCCATTATTGAGAACACTTGGAAGTAGCGTACAAAATCTCAAGATAAAGGGAATTCCAAAGAAAGGATTATTCTTCACGAAAAGTGATTAGCAAAGAGTCGAAGTCTACTGATGCAAACTGGGCAAGGTTTGTTAGCAGCAGAAGGTCTACTTTTGGATATTGCATTTTTTTTTTTTTTTGAAAAAGTCTAGTAACTTGGAGGAGTAAAAAACAAATTGTGGTGGTCATGAGTTATGTGGAGGCAGGAATTTGTGAAATGATCTGACTTAAAAGAGTAATGAAAGAACTTAAGAGATCAGTGAAACATCCAATAAAGTTGTTTGGTGATCATAGACCAGCTATTAGTATCAACAATAATCCAGTTTAGCATGATCGGATGAAACGTGGAAATTGATAGGCATTTTATAAAAGAGAAACTTGAAAGTGGACTGATTTGCATACCATTTATACCTACATCACAATATGTTAATGTCTTCACCAACGGACTACAAGGGCAAAATTTGGAGTTCTTTGTAAGCAAAGTTGGCATGATCAATATTTATCCACCAACTTAAGGGAGAATGTTGTTATTCTAGAGATAATTAACTGATATTCTAAAGATAATTAGCTAATATTATAAAGATAATTAGGTGGTTTAAGGCTAGAGGTTAACAACTGGATTAATGGGTTTTTATTATTTAGAGAATAAATGGATTCTCCTTGATTAAGGAGGTGATTATGGTTGTACTTTCCTATATATTCCCTATACAATTCCAGGAAAGATTAATTAAGAATTACTTTCCCCTATGATTTACTTTAAGTACCATAAACATTGTCAAATATTTCTTTCACATATCATAGTAAATCCTAATTTTACCCTGAATTCTGAAATTTTTTAATGATTTATGATGCTACTCCATTCTAGGGAATCCAATGGACAAATGAATCAATTAAATAACCAGAAAATTAGTGACATCAAATGCATTGTTTATTGCTGTTTTTCATTAGGGAAATCTTGACTGTCTATATGGAAATGGGAAGAGGTAGAAGGCAACATAAACAAACCGTGCCACTTGTTGATCATCCATTTCTGAAGCAAAAAATGTTTCTTTGCATAGAGTGAGATCATTTTGAAAAGCTTTAGCTGCCAAGCTGCGAGTCACCTGCCCACAAGTTTGAAGTCGTTCTCATTTTATAATAATAACTCAGAAGAGTAGAAAAAAGAACGGTTTTCCTAGAGCAAGAATTCAACAGGGAAATCTAATGATGCCAAACCAAAGGCTATCCTAATGCTTAGAAATGTATCAGGAAAATGCATATCTTTTATATTTAATGATGCAGAATACGTAAGCAGTTTTCTATTGGCAAGAAAATCCAGCTTAAAAGATAGTGCAAAAAGTTGAGAAGAATAGTTGTATAAGATAAAGACAAAGTATAACTGTAAACATGTAAAGAGTTGATATGTTTACCTGATAAGATTAGTTAATACATTTGTGTTTTATCTACTTTAATTTAACTGAAGATTATATTATATTTAGTTTTAAACCAAAACAAAAGTAATATAGATAGAATACAAATGTCGGAGTAAAGTATAATTGAATATCTTAAATTGTGTTTAACAATTTAAGTAGCTAATAAATCATTTGATGATATGCTTCTGCAAAAATTAGTTTTTATACCTCATTTATTTTTGTTTTGCAAGATGGTATTAGAGCTTAATTGATCTTTCAGGTTTTGTGCTTCTAACGAGTGAAAACTGGCTAGGGTTCACTTCCATTAAAAACAAACTATACACCAAAAAGTTGAAGATGGCTTCCAACAGTTTTCCTATCTCAATACTTTCGATTTTTTATGGCAAAAAACACCAATTTTGGACAGTAAAAGTGAAAGCCTACCTTCAAACTTTTGATCTGTGGGATATGACGGATGTAGAGGTATCTAGCACAACTTCCTGATAATCAATTGTGAACCAGATCAAAGTACAAGAGAAATCAAAGCAGTTCAAGGCACTCTGACCAATACATGAATCTGTTTTTGAAACAATCTTCTCAAGAATCATGACTTGCAATACTGGAAAAGAGGCATGGGATAAGATCAAGAGTGAGTTTGAAGGATTTGACGATGAAAGATACTGGAAACATCAAGGAATATATAGATAGGCTCATGAAGGTAGTAAATCAGATTAAGCTGTAGGGAGAAGAGTTATCTGACTTTAGAGTGGTCAATAAAGTTCTAATAACTGTCCCTGAGAAATTCGATTTCAATCTCATATTTATAGGACTTATTTTCCTTGACAGAATTAGTTAAATGCCTTAAACCTTTTGAACAAAGAGGAACTTTCAGACAAGATGATGCATCAAATGTGGTTTTCCTAATGAAGCACAGGGATGCAAAGACAAAGTTTGATGGAGGCACGAAGCAATATGATGACAGAAAAAGTAAAGAGAAACAATACAATGATGGGATTGCAAGCAATGGAAAGAAAGGCCAGTTCCCACCCTGTCCAATTGCAAAAGGAATTTCACAGAAAACTATTACTGATGGATGCCTAATGTGAAATGTAGGGCTTGTAATCAGCTAGGCCATGTTGAGAAAGTGCATAAAAGTAAAGATAAAGAAAAGCAAGGCAGCAAGCAAAAGTAGTTTAGGTAGAAGCATAACTTGAAGAGAATTATTTACTACAATTACACATTCAGTGAAAACAATTAAGGCTCGTAGTTGGCTACTTGAAAATAAGTGTTCACATCACATGGCCAACAATGAGAAGGTGTTTAAAAGTTTTAATAAAAACCTACAGGTGGGTAATGGTGCTTATCTGGAGGGAAAGGTAAAAGAATGATAGCTGTTTCTACAATTTCAAGTATGAAAGTCTTAACTGACGTACTGTTTGTACCTGAAATTTCAAAAAATCTGCTTGGGACAACTATTGGAAAAACAATACCCATTGAACTCCAAAGGTAATATTTGTACCATTTCTGACCTGCTTGGGAAAACTATTGGAAAAACAATACCCATTGAACTCCAAAGGTAATATTTGTACCATTTCTGACCATCTTGAATATGAGCTGATGTCTTTCTTGTAGGACTATGGCAAAAGGGATTTGGCCATTTCAGCTTTGAAACAATGAAGATTATGCACAAAGAAATTTAGTTCATGATCTGCCAACTATTTGTAAAACTTTTGGATTTTGTAAAGCTTGTCAATTAGAAAAGCAAACCAAAATTTAGTTCTGTTTGCAACATAAAGTGTCAATTCTTCAGTTGAAAATAGGCAATAATAGACTATAAAAAAGAAAATACCTTAAAAGCAGTAATAGGTTTGGTGAAGATATACCTCCAGACTAGCCCACTGGACATATCAAAAACAGACTTCAACCTGTGCTAGTTATTTATAAGGCAGACAAGATAAAATCAAATGTAATATGTGCAACCTACCTATTACCCGAAGGAGGCACAGAACAGACAAGAACAGCTCCATCAAGATCAGGAAATGTCCTTTTCTTTTCTGAGATTTAAGGGAAAAGGCATATAAAATACAGTCAGTAGAAGCAAAAGTAACTTTTCAAGCAAATGTAGCCAAGATTTGTATCTTATATCAGAGACGAGAAATTGTAATGCAGTGCTCTAAAGAAAATACGTGTAACATGATTCTGCACCCAACGAAATGTAGATGCAACTGTCACCCCGTATTTGAATTTCCTTTCATAAATGTTTAAAGTTTGTTTAACATTCACATTGATAAAGTGATAAAAATGACTGACAATAGTGTATCTTAAACTGAAGACACCTCATCCATTTCAAATATGTTTGAATATAAGAAGATGATTACCAGTATTTTGTCCATTTCTTATTTCCGCTATATAGTACTGAACAATAAGCCCTCCAAATGAATGTCCAAGTAAGACTGGTGGCAACTGGAGTTTTTTTCGGATGAAATCAGCAACATCACCTGCATGTGTCTACCGCAGAATTGTAGATGGAGCAGGATAAAAGAGAATTTGAAACTATATGATAAGGCATAGGATACAAGAATCTACAAGCAAGAACAATTCAGTCCGAATTCTGTATACCTGAAGAGTGCCAGCAAAAGAACCGGTAGGTTCATCACTTTC
This sequence comes from Erythroxylum echinodendron, assembly GCA_027575705.1. NCBI lineage: Eukaryota > Viridiplantae > Streptophyta > Magnoliopsida > Malpighiales > Erythroxylaceae > Erythroxylum > Erythroxylum echinodendron. Next base: position 17,599,198 of record JANZXR010000002.1, on the reverse strand, counting down.
GCCCTGTAAAAATTGGGTGGCAACATGCACCATGTCAACACAGCATTGGCATCTGAAACAACATAAATAATCTCTAGCAAACTATGTCTCATTGTAGAAGTTACGAGTTAACTGAGCTCCAAGCCTAGGCAGATAGGAGCATTCAAACACTAAACAGGGACTTGATGAGAGAATACAAAAGCTCTCAAAGTACAGAATCCCATGTTGAACTTCAAAATTGTTAAATTTTTTTAAAAACATATAACTGATGAAATATCATCAGGAAAGAATACTTTGCAAGGAATTTTACCAGAAAATAATAGGAACTATTCTGGCTAAGGATTGATAGAAATTGGAAAGAAAGTAAATAACAAGTGTGCAGCATCATAAACGCAAAACTAGTTGTATAGATAGAGAGATGAACCTGACCCAACAAACTAAGAGCATAGCAGTCAAATCCGTAGCGTGAAAAGAAGGTTAGCCAGTGCTCAGCCCAGCACCAAGCTGCATGGTAGCTGCCATGTACGAAAACCAGAGGTGGGTTTTCACTGCTTCTCTTATGCGGGTCTGAATTCATATGCACACCACCTTTTTGTTCAATCACCTCCATGTTCAGACCAGATGGCAGCTTATGGAAAAGACGGGTCTGGCCGTCCCTCAACTCGTATGGCACTTTCATCTTCTGGGTTTTGTTTAGAAGTGCAAGGGGCTTTATGGTCGTCCTGGGGACAGAGAGGTTTGGCTGGAAAAAAGAGAGACAAGAAGCCATTTCTACGTGAAAAGCTTGCCCAACTTGATAAATCTTGGAACATATTAGTAAACTAGCTACCATTTATTTTCATTTTCTTTCGGGCTTATCTTATTTTCTATCTTTAGATCTACCTCGCTTCCCCATTTAGTTGCCACGAGGCCATTACTTTTCCTTTTGAATCACCTTAGCTGCCATTTTTATCTCATCCATACTTACCACGTCCGAGTGATTCACGGTTTTGTACTCAGTTGTAACTTTGAGTTATCGAATACGAAAGTTGCTGAATTTTAGACGTGGTTGCTGTAAATTTAACAATAAGTTAAAATTGATTATGTGGAAAAATTTTGAAATTATTTTTGCTGCGTTTAGATTTTGCGTAATTTTTCTAACAATGATATTAGAGCTCTTGAAGTCTCAAACCTCTCCACTTGACTCTGTGCACCAAACAACTCTTGAAGGTGTAGGAATATTTCCCTTGCATTTATATTTTCATGTTGCCTCTGAAACTCGGGAGACATGCTAGCTAATATTGCACATGAATTGTCTTATTGTCATCAATATGACTTTCATAATATTCCCAATCCTCATCGGCAGCATTTTGTGTAGGTTTAGGTGGAAGCTCAGTGTCAAGAACGTACAATTTCTTTTCTTGCCTTAAAACAATTTTAAAGTTACGTAACCAGTCTGAAAAATTTGGTCCAGTCAATATGTTTGCATCCATGATGCTCCTCAGGGACAAGTTCGTACTCATTTTTTCCAAAACTGATTCATCAAAAAACATAAATTACTATATGCTATAAAACCAAATAAATAAGGACTTTTAAAATTTGGTTACTCCCACTATTTTCAACAAATTAATAGCCCTCACTATTAATTCGAGAAATTATCACATAATT
>JANZXR010000002.1:17563176-17597472 GCA_027575705.1 Erythroxylum echinodendron | reverse complement strand
TTGATTTTCTTCTTCTTCTTTTTTTTACTTCTTTCTTTCTTTCTTTCTTTTCTTTCTTTTCTTCTTTTTCTTTCTTTTTCTTTCTTTCTTTCTTTTCTTTCTTTTCTTCTTTTTTTTTTCAAAATTTAATGATGAACTAACTATAATAATCAAGAACAAATAGAATATTAAAGATAAAGATTGAATTTAAAACTTAGGCTCTGATACCAAAGATGATACGGCAACAACCTAGAATCAATGTCTAGATCACCTCTATGTCAATGATTGCTCCCAAACCTAAATTCAATTAATCTAACAAGACCCTTCACCCCCAAAATAATAAGGAATTGGTAACAAAGAGTATAAAGATTGTGGGAATTGAATTAACGCCACAAGTTAGATCTTACTTGATAAGTTGAATCAATCCTTAAGGTAAAGCAAGCAAGAATCTGAATTCTTTCTTGAAGAATGCTTTCTAATTCTATTCATGTCTAAAAATTCGTGTTCATTCTTAAAGCAAGGATTTAAATATCCTTTTTCAATACAAACCCTAACAAAGATAACCTAAAAAAACCCTATAGAAAGCCCAATATATCAAAAAGGCCTTCTTGAAACAAATCTACCTAAGAACAAATCCCACATGAATTTGGGCTTCAAAACTAATTAAAATTGACTAGTCCTAGTCCAATTAGGATAAAGAAACTACAAAAATAGAAGACTAACTTAAGAGAGGCAAATTGGGCTTTTAAACTAGGCCCACGAGCTTGGTTCCTTAAAATAAAACATGCACATGACTTTTTTAGTGAAGCACATGCACACTTAATGCAAATCAGCCCATGATAAAGCCTAAAAGAAGTCCACACACCCTTTACAAGATAAAATAAGCCCAAGCCCATTGATTAAACTTGTCTTTGTGAAAATTGGCTAAGTGTTAGCCCTCTTGGTTTGATGCCTCTAATGTGCACACAAAACGTGTGTCTTTGATATAATTACTTAGCTCTCAATTCTTGAGTTATTGGGGCAGATTTGAACGTTCTTGTCAATTTGGGTTTAGGGTGAGTTTAATTCCTAGTTTTGTTTTTTTCCTTACACTCTTTTGTTGTTTTTATTTTTATTCTTTGCTGTCCATTTTTGTTTCCATTACACTTAAATTGAACAATCTTGTTTGATATTGCTCAGTTAGTACCAAAAAACACTCATACATTTTCTCCATCTAGTATGTGTTTATTTTCGTCCTTCCTGTTTTCTTTACATTAATTGCATTTAGTTTTGTGTTTTTTCTTTCTTTCTTTAGGTATCCTTTGTTTTTTCCTTTTGAATTAAGCTACTATTTTGCTTATTTGGTTGGTAGTGATTGATCCAGACAAGTAAAACTATGCTAGAATCTAGAGTGGTAAAAGCCAAGAGTGTGTAAGCTCATTTAAGGGTAAAAGCCATCTTCTTGAGTGAAACACTAGGGTATCCATTCTGATGTAGAGAGAAACACATGAGAGAGTGTGAGAGGACCTGTTCTAACATGTTTTTGCATGTTTTACATGATGACCAATTCAAAGGATAATAAAGGTAGTGACAAGGATGATAATAATAGTGAGACTGATCAAAGAACATTCTTTACTTTGGAGGCTATGCAACATCAATTCCAAAGGATTGAGAACTTGTTTAGGGATGTCAGTAATAAATTTGACAGGCAAGACCAGGCCATTAGGAATTTACAAAGAGAGGCTTCAACTAATGGTGCAACAAGGAGGCAAAATGCTAGGGAGCCAACTCCTATGCGCTATGAGTATGAAGATGAATATGATGATGGGGAAGATGAAGAAGAGTGGCATAGTGTCAGAATTGGTGGAAGAGGGGGACGGAACAATAGAGGAAGAGGAAGAGGCTATAGAGGGTGAGACAATGCAAGAGAAGAAGACAGGGTTGAGCGTGTGGATAGAAACTTGGGTAGTATCAAGACGAAAATACCACCTTTCCAAGGTAAAAATGATCCCGAAGCTTAGTTAGAATAGGAAAGAAAGGTAGAGATGATTTTTGAATGTCATAACTATTTAGAGGAGAAGAAGGTGAAGCTAGCTGCTGTGGAATTTCATGATTATGCACTTGTTTGGTGGGATCAGCTTGTTTTGAATAGTATAAGGAATCGAGAGAATCCTATTGATACTTGGATCGAAATGAAGAGGGTCATAAAGAAGAGGTTTATGCCTAGTTACTTATATAGGGAGCTCTATCAAAGGCTCCAAACCTTGAGACAAGACACCAAAAGTGTAGAAGAGTACCATAAGAAGATGGAGATAGCCATGATTAGTGCTAATGTAGAAGAAGAGAAGCCACCATGGCACGTTTCTTAGCTGGTTTGAACAAAGACATTGCCAATGTTATTAAATTGCACCATTATGTAGAGTTAGAGGAGATGATGAATATGGCCATGAAGGTGGAGGGACAACTCAAGTACAAAAGTCCCAGCAAGGCTTCTTACCCAAACTTAACAAATTGGAACTCCAAATGGTCCAAGAAGGATGAGAAGACCAAAGACAAGCCAAACGAAGAGAAGAACAAGACAAATCCAAAAGGTACTTTTAAAACTCCTAGTTCTTCTAGCTCCAATTCTAAAAAGCATAAGACTATTAAATGCTTTAAATGTCTTGGTGTTGGTCATATTGCTTCTCAATGCCCAAACAAGAAAACAGTGTTTGTGAGAGGAGGATAAATTATGTCAGAGGAGGAAGAAGATGATTTAGCTTCCATGCATGAGTTGGAGGATTGTTCTGATGTGGAAGTTGAGGATGCACCTAGGGGTGAATTACTTGTTACAGGCGTGTTTTGAATGCTCAAGTGAAGGAAGATGGAATTGAGCAAAGGGAAAACATTTTTTATTCTAGATGCCTAGTGAATGAGAAGATTTGTAGTCTGATCATTGATGGGGGGATCTGCACTAATGTGGCTAGTACATTGATGGTGGAAAGACTATGGTTGGAGTGCTTGAAACACCCTATGTCGTATAGGCTGTAATGGCTAAATGACATGGGGGAATTCAAGGTAAATAAACAAGTCCTTGTATCTTTCTCCATTGGTAAGTATTATGATCAAGCACTTTGTGATGTACCTAAGCATGCTAGTCATTTATTGCTTGGTCGACGTTGGCAATATGATAGAAGAGTGTTACATGATAGTTTTAAGAATAGGTACTCGTTTACAATGGGAGATTAAAAAAAATTTCTTGCTCCATTGGTGCCAAAAGAGGTATATGAGGACCAAATGCAATTAAAAAATATATGGAGGCAATGCAACAGAGAAAGGCCGAAAATTTTCAAAAAAAGTATGATGGTTCAAAAGTTGAGGAGAAGGCCGAGAACCTTGCAAAAGGGGAGCAGACATTTAAACAAAAAAAAAACAGAGAGAAAGTGAGGCCAAGAGTGAGAGAAGAAAAGTGGGGAAAGAGGCCTCAAAAGAAATTCAATTAAAAGGCCCAAATGGAGAGATGGTAGAAAGAAACAAAACTTCTATGTAAAAATGAGAGATGTAAGGGTTGCTTATGCGGAGAGGAGATAATTGTTTCTACTTCTGTACACGGAAGCTTATTTTAATAAATCTAACCTTGACCCTTGTTTGACTAGTAGTGTCGTTTCTTTTTTGCAGGAGTGTAGAGATATTTTCCCTGAGGAGTTGCCTAAGGAGTTACTGACCATTAGAGGAATAGAACATCAGATTTATTTCATGCCTAGGACGCAGATTCCAAATAGACCTGCTTATAGGGATAATCCTAAAGAAACTAAGGAACTCCAAAAGCAAGTGGAAGAGTTTCTACAAAAGGGACGCATCAGGGAGAGTCTTAGTCCTTACGTCGTCCCAGTGATATTGGTTCCAAAGAAGGATGGGACTACAGAGCTGTTAACAAGATAATGGTAAATTATTACCATCCTATAGCTAGATTGGATGATATGATTGATGAATTGCATGGTGCATGTGTGTTTACCAAAATTGATCTTATAAGTGGTTATTATCATATTATAATGAAAATTGGCGATGAATGGAAAACTGCTTTTAAAACAAAACATGGTTTATATAAGTGGCTTGTGATGCCTTTTGGCTTAACTAATGCTCCTAGTATATTTATGCGCTTGATGAATCATGTTTTGAGGTCATTTATTGGTAAATTTGTTGTGGTATATTTTGATGACATATTGATCTATAGCAAAAGCATTGATGAGCATATTGAGCATCTTAGGCTTATGTTAGATGCAATTAGGGTAGAAAAGTTATATGCTAAGTTAAAGAAGTGTACATTTTGCATGGATTGTGTCATATTTCTTGGTTATGTTATTTCTTCTACTAGAACTGAGGTGGACCAAGAAAAGATCAAGGCAATTAAGGAGTGACCAAGACTTACAAGTATTACCTAGGTAAGATCTTTTCATGGACTTGCCAGTTTCTATAGGAGGTTTCTAAAAGATTTTAGTTCTATTGCAGCTCTACTGATTGAGATTGTCAAAAAGGAGGTAGGATTTAAGTGGGGAGAGGTGCAAGAAATTGCTTTTAGCACTTTGAAAGAAAAACTTTGTTCTGTACCTATTTTGAGTCTACCTGACTTTACTTCTACTTTTGAGATTGAATGTGATGCCTCTAGGATAGGCACAATTTCAAATTTATGCACAAGCTTTTCTTTCACAAGAACTTCAAGAAGTTTTGTTGATCAAGCTTGGGCAAGAGTTTAGGGAGATGCCTCAGTGTGTGTGCACATTGGAGGTATCAAACCAAGAGGGGTAACACGTAGCCAATTCCCACAAGCACAGGTCTAATCAATGGGTTTGGGCTTATTTTATCTTGTAAAGGGCACGTGGACTTCTTTTGGACTTTGTCATGGGCTGATTTATGTTAAGTGTGCATGTGCTTCATCAAAAAAGTCATGTGCATGTTTTATTTTAAGGAACCAAACGTGTAGGCCTAGTTTAGAAACCCAATTTGCCCCTCTTAAGTTAGTGTTCTATGTTTTCTTGTTTCCTTATCCTATTTAGACTAAGATTAGGCAATTTTAATTAGTTTTGAAGCCCAAATCTGTGTGGGATTTGTTTTTGGGCAGCTTTGTTTCTAGAAAGCCTTTCTTGATGTTTTGGGCTTTCTTTAGGATATCTTTGTTAGGGTTTGTATTGCACAAGGGTATTTAAACCCTTGCTTTATACGTGAACTTTAGAACAGACATGAATAAAAAAAAATGGAAAGTCTTCTTCAAGAGAGAATTCGGATTCTTGCTTGCTTTACCTTAAATATTGATTCAACTTATCAAATAAGTTCTAACTTGTGGCATTAATTCAATTTTTGCAATCTTTATACTCTTTGTTACCAATTCCTCGCTGATTTGGGGGTGAAGGGTTGTGTTAGATTGATTGAATTTAGGTATTGGGAACAATCATTGAAACGGAAGTGATCTAGACATTGACTATAGATTGTTGTCGTATCAGCCGTGCATGTACTGCACAGCCGTACGACACTTCATAATTAATGAATTTTATTACAGAGTTTACAAAAATACAATATTAATAAATTATTTAAAAATAAAATTAGGATAATGGTGATGATTGTAATGTTCGTCATTTCCAAAGTAATTTTTAGTAACATTTGCCGCCATTTAACTTATATGTTTATCCGATTTTCAAAAACTTTATTTTCTTCAAGCAACTCCTTCAAGCAAATTAACTTATAACAGCATTTGAAGAACGACATTTGACAAATCACAGTACAAAAAGAAAGGTAATATTTTGACTGTTTTAAGCATCTTCTCAATTAATTATTGTTTGCTCTTTTTGTTCATTTGTATCTCCCTCTCTGTGTTTAGTTTTTTTACCATTTCTCTATCTTAATTAATTAGTGAGGAATGGCTGTCTGTTTCCTTTGTTTATTTACTTACTAGTTGTTAAAGATAATTTGTTATTTATGTTTTCGTTATAGTAATTATTGAAGATGTTATTATTCATTGTTATCTAACTTTTATGTTTCTGTTTAATGTTTTTGTATTCATTATTATCTAACTTTTATGTTTCTGTTTATAGTTTTTGCTTTTACATATACGTGAGTGATAATTAATGTGTAAAGGTTGAGTTAGTTGTTATTTATGTTTTTAGTAAGTGTTGAAGATATTTAAAATTTGTTGGTATCTAACTTTTTTGTTTGTGTCTATAGTTTCTACTTTTACACACATGTCAGTGATAATTAATGTGTAAAGATTGAGTTGCTTAATATTAACTTGTGTTTAAAAACTTCTAAAACATATTATTCATTTTATGGGAACAATTTATCATCAAATCTCTGATAACTTTTTCTATTATAGGAATGAAATAAGATAGCATGACAAATAAAAAAAACATCCTAGGTTTTTCTTAATACTAGTTTTTGGTTATGTTAATAATTTTATCTAAAAAAATGGTACCCGATTATGAATTTTATAGGTGTAAAAATGGAAGATAGATCTACTTCATGTCGTTATTTAGATTTTGAAATTAAGAAGGAGTAGCATAACAATGATATTATCATTGGGAATGAGAGTAGTAATATGAATTCAAGAGATTTGGTTGCAAGAGAGTTAGTATAAAAAATTTGCATGCACTTCAAGACATAAGAAGAAGCTTATCAATTTTATTTAATTTATGCCAAGCATGTGGGCTTTGGAATTAGAAGAAGCAAAAGTCACAATAAATCTGGTAAATTGATTTGTAGATTTTTTTGTTGTAGTGCTGAAGGTAAAAGGATGCTAGATAAAAGAGATTTGTATGTAAGAGCTCCATGTTCAGAAACAATATTTGGTTGCGAGGTAAGAATGAAAGTTAATAATGTGCAAATTGGAAATTTTCAAGTGATTCAATTTGTGGAGGCTCATAATCACTACCTTTCAAGTCCTAACAAAACACATTTGCTTAAAAGTCATAGAAAGATATCTTCAATTGTAGCAGTTCAAATTGAAAGGGCTGATGATGTGGGAATTCCACCGAAAGCATCCCATGATCTTATAGTGAGACAAGCAGGCAGGAGAAATGATGTTGGCTTTATTTAGGAAGATTACAAGAATTATATAAGATCTAGAAGAATAAGAGACATGAAAAAGGGAGATACAGGTGGAGTGTTAGAATATTTGTATAAAATGCAGGTTGAAGATCCTAATTTCTTTTTTGCCATTCAAGTGGATGAAGATGATTTGATAACTAACATTTTACTCTGACGCAAAGATGAGAAATGACTACTTAGACTTTGGTGATGTTGTTTGCTTCGATATTACTTACAGAAGACTGGTCAGGGTCATCCACTTGCTTTGTTTGTCGGTGTGAACCATCATAAGCAAACAATAGTTTTTGATGTTGCACTCCTATGATGAGACTCCTCTTACATTTGAGTGATTGTTTGACACATTTGATAGAGCCATGTCTAAGAAAAAGCCTACAACTATTCTTACTGATCAGGATGCGGCAATCGCAAAGGCATTAGCTTCAAGATGGCCTAAAACTCATCATCGATTATGTATTTGGCACGTTTATCAAAATGCTGAAATCCATTTGAAGGGTGTTTTTTCTCAATTTAAAGATTTTTCACTAGATTTCAGCTCATGCATATATGACTATGAAGAAGAAGAAGATTTTGCCAATGCATGGAATAAGATGCTACAAAAATATGAACTTGAAGATAATAAATGGTTGAAATTATGTTTCATATAAAGTAAAAATGGGCTTTAGTTTATGGACGCCAAATGTTTTGTACAAACATGACCACTACACAACGAAGTGAGAGTATAAATAGTATTATAAAAACGTACGTGAGTTATAAGCATAACTTTTTTCAATTTTTAATTATTTTTAGAGGCTTATTGATGATCGTCGATTTGATAAGTTAAAAGATTATTTTAGAAGTAATGTAAACACTCCAACATTGTCAGCATTTGTTCAAATTTTAAAGCATGCAGCTACTGTGTACATTTCAGAAGTGTTTAAATGTTTTCAAGATCAATGGACTCATTCTTATGATTCTAGTTTTCGTCTTTGTAGTGAAGATGGTACAGTTGCAAAATATGAGATCAGTCTTGTAGGGAAGAGCTACTCTAATATGGTCACTTATGATTCATCAATTGATCAAGTTCATTGTAGTTGTCAAAAGTTTGAGTTTGGTGGAATTTTATGTTCTCATGTGTTGAAGGTTTTTAACTTGAAAAATATTTAGAGAATCCTAAGTAAGTATATTTTGAAAAGATAGACACAAAAAGCAAAATCGTGGCACCTTGATAGTAAAAAGTCCACTATCAATGAAAGTGAAATGATGCTAAAATGTTGTCAAGTATAAGGTATAAAGAATACATTAAGTATGATATTGGTTACAAGAGCAGCAGAGAGGAGAGATACTTCTAAAATTGTGAAAGATCATCTTTTAAACATGTTAAACATGGTTGCTGAGATAGTGCAAGGTGAAGAAATAGTTGATGAAGAGAACCTAATATCACAATATGAAGAATTAAGCCAACGGTCAAATATTGAAATGAATGTGATGAATTAAGCTGTCACCAAATAGTGAAATGAATCATATAAGAGGTGTGGAAATGAAGACAAAACGTACATCAAGTAAGAGATTAAATGGTGGATTAGAGAAAAGTTCAAGGAAGAGAAAGAATGTCATAAATTGCAAGATTTCAACAAATATGGAAAATTCGACACTCATCCCCCTTTCTAATACTCAGGTTATATTTTTAGTGAATTTGTTTTCAAAGCTTTAATGTATGTAAATTTGTTTTTAAAACTTTAATGTATATAGTTTATATACTGATAATTTTAAGTAATTTTTGCTTAAACTACTCTATTTAAGATTCTGAAGATAATTCCCAACATACTCAGATTATCTCCAGCATATAAGATCCCACATTACATTAAGATCAGGTTAGCATTCAGTAATTAATAATGTCTACATGTGTTGTGATATTTGCTTTGAACAAAATTTTCGTTTATTTGTTATTAGAAATAACAAATGCAACCACTTTCTATTTAGATGGATTCTACAAGTATGTACAATCATGTAGATCGTATACCACATTCTCAGGTTCTATTTATAATATTATCTTTTAGGCATAATCTTTTACTGAATTCAAATTTGTATTTATGAACCAATTGGTTATGACAATTACGAAATGCAGCCAATTGGTGTTCATATAGATAACTCAACTATGCTATACACTCATCATCATTATAGAACAGATTCTCTGGTATTATTTGTAATATATTCTTTTTATATTATTTTTAATATTTTCTTTTTGCAATCTGTTATTAATCTTTGAATGATTTATCATGTTAGGTCATTGATTCTGAAACAAGTAAACAAAGTATTAGTGCTGTTATCCCACCTTCAATTCGTATGACTGATTTACTTATGGTAATTTAAAGAAAGTTTTTGTCTTAATTTCAAATTTTATTAATAATTGCATTACATGTTTATAATTGTATTTATTAATTAAAATGCATGTTGATTTATAGGCACAACAAACATTTGGTTTTGAAAATTTTGGAGCAGTAAACAATTTAGGAGTTGGCATTTCCCAGGAGAAATGTGGTTGTTGTCTTCATGTTGAAAAGTTTTGTATTTGTAAAAGATGATTCTAATGTAAATTTAGATGAAAACTGATTGTTGGCTGCTAATGTAAACAAATTCACTGTAAAATTTTTAGAAAACAAATTCTTGTGACATTTACTGCAAGTTGTTCACAAAATAATTCTTATATGTTGTTGCAATGTAATTCATTAACTGCAAAAATGTTTAAGTAATATGTTACTTCAATGTAAAATGTTAAGTAATTCTGGGTTTGAAAATTTGGAATTCTAGTTTGAATTTCTGGGAAAGTCACGACCTTGACTTAACGTGCATGTTAACATGCACGGCTGTGCATGAATTAACCTATAAATTGCATGGTCGTGCAATATTGAAGAGCATATATGTTGATTTCTTCTTTCGGACAAATAAGTGGCTTTTGAGGAATGGAAAGAAACATTCTCGATCTGATGTTGAATTCCTCATATATCACTTCTTATAATCCTGGAGGGGGAATCCTTGAGGAATGACATAATGCTAATCCACGGAACACAACTAAGGAAGCATCGTTTTTTAATCGAAGAAGAGGAAATAAGACAAACGCATTTAGAGTTAGAATTTTTTGCAATATAGATCTAAGAACTCCCAATATTAAAAAAAAGACTTGTGATGATGGCTTAGGCAGATATTGGTGGCAAAACAACTTTCTTCTATATTTTTTGAGAAAGAGAGTCATTATATGATTTATTTTCGATGTATTTGAAGCTGCCACTATTATGAGAATGAAACATAATTAATTTCATTCAAGAAGAGTAATAGATAATTTACCTAATGGCTCGATAAATAGATGTTTGAATTTTTGCGATAATTTTTTAACAGACGTTGTGGAATACGAAAAAATTATTACACAAAATCATATTTTTTAAACGAGTTCAAGGAATATGTTAGTGCAAATGAAGCAATAAATTGGAGGATTTAGAAAATAGGCATTTTAATCGAAGAAGGGATGGAAAGTTAGAAAATAGGCATTTTAATCAAAGAAGGCATGGAAAGTGGCGTGTTATATAACCGAATATTGAGGTATCGTACTTGGTTTCTGTTATATTGTTTCTTATTTAAACTTATTAGGTTCTTTATTATTTCTAACATTTTATGGGGGATGGAAAATTTCTATTCCGTAACTTAGGATAATCTGGAATTGTTATGATGGAAGGTAATAATACATTATCTTTAATCAGGTTCTATCTTTGTCAAGTTGTTACTTCACACTATTCGATCATTAAGAAGTGTTGTTAGACGCCAACCTTGATTAGTAATTAATGAGATTAATTACTATCGACTTAGTGATGAACCTATGTCATCACACACTTACGAGTGTAATACTTCCTGTTTATTATTATTTAATTTATTATGAGATAATTTATTAAATTATTTAGATGGCATAATATTATATTTTTATATCACAAAAATATAATTAATATTGAAAACTCTCTTGTATGGAATAAATAAAAAATAAAATAGTTTTGTTTTATTTGCTTTTATGAAAAAAGAAGGAAAAAGGAAAAGAAGAAACAGGAAAAAAATTTGTTACTGTACGTTTTATCAATAGGGCTCGCACCTTTTCAATTTCTTAACCAAAATGTTTGTTTTTTTTTATTTCTTTGGTTTTGCACATTGAAAACAAAAATGAGAAGAAAGTAAGTTTGATTTTTTTTAAACCTCTCCTTTTGTTGGAAACAAGAGAGAAAGAGAGAAAAAATTTTGTTTCACCATTCTTCAAGAAAAGGTTCTTCAAATTCCTCAATAGCTATATCAAGTGTTAAAAGCGGGATGCAATTTTCTGTGTGGAGTATACAGAGAAATCATATTTTTGAGGTTTACTACCGTTCAATCTTTATAACTCCCATGTTTTTGTTTTTACCTGTTTTTATTATTAATATGAATTTAAACGCAATAAATCAATTTAGGATTGTGACCTTGTTTCCGCTGCATATGCCATCCTTCATTGTATGTTATCTTTATTAGGAACTCTCTTCCTTAATTAACAATATTTGTAGTTTTACCAATATCTATGAGTTTTTTAAATTTTTTCCCTCATTCAAGAAATAAGATAATTAGGCGAAATACTATATATATTTCTATATTATAACTTCTTTTAAAGACCTATGGATTTTCTTTTTATTTCTAACTGGACAATCCATTAATTCAATTAACAGACGATCATAAATTTTTTTAAAGATTTTTAATAGAGATTGGAAATAGATGGACTTTCTATACAACCTATTTTATTGATAGGATTTATCACCACTTTACGTACTTTAGCATCTTTGTTTGTTACTTGGGATTTCCGATTATTCTCTTTTTTAATGTTAGCAATGTATTGTGGTCAAATAGCAATGAAAATGAATTATGTAAACAACAATTTTTGCAACATTCCTTACCATTTTACTGAAGTAAAGCCAAACAAACAATACTAGACCATGGATAACAAATTTCACAACTAATAGTAAAATATTTGAACGATCATTTCAACAAATGCAACCTAAGAATTAGAAAGTCATAATACTCTATGAACAAGTTATTATTTGCATATTTAGTCAAAATCAACAAGCACTTCAATTAAAAGAACCATCAAACAAGTGTGATAGATACTCACTTAACTTTTTATCATCTTAACCATGTAAAGTTAGGATATGTATTCACTCATCGTTCATTTTATGTAAGACATCTACTATAAGCTTGCTTACTAATCCAATCTGTCATATCAAACACAAGCATCAATCTAAATGTCTTTATTTAGGTTGTAATGGAGTCGAGGTAAGGGTAGGAAGAATGAAAAATGTAAGTTAAAACTACAACAAAAATTGAGCATTTAAACATAGACAAAAGAATGACTATAAAACACGCATTTTTTCCTCTCACTTAACAAATTGAACACTTCTTCTCTCTACTCTTCTTTTCATTTATGCTCATTTTCTCTTCCTTCCTTTTCCTTCCTTTTTTATTTTTATTCTTATTTTTCACTATATTTGTCATTTTTTTGTATTTATGATTATAAAATAAGGAAATCAAGAGAAGAGAAATATAAAAGAGAAGTGAAAATCTCCACAACTATACCCATCCTAATACAATAGCGAACTATACGTTATAATTTCCCATACATATTTCGGAAGTCCAATTATGCTCATTCAAATGCTCAACTTGCTTTATGGTAGGTATAACGAAAATGATAAATAATCAAGGTCAAGGCTGATATTTGGGTTTAAAGAAAGAAAAGGTGTCATGTTACGCAAAAGGGCTAAATCCTAATTGCCTTCATCATTTCAATATTTGCATAAGATTGTGTGATCTAAACTAGTATCTGCAAGCAAGTTTCGGAGTTCCTTAATCATTAAAGAACACTCTCAAGAAAGAATTACATAATTTGGTGTTTAATATTTGAAAAAGGCTCAAAATCTTACCAAATGAAAGGTGTCATTCATCTATCACAATAAGTCAATGTCCTTTTAACTAAAATTTAAGTCAATTAGTTTGGGCATACAAGTATGCTCATTCACTCATATTATGCATTTCTAATCCATATTGAGTTAATTTAATAATCATGCATATCTAACTACTAAATGAGAAAACAAACACACAACACACAAATAATCATTTTTTTTTCTTTTCTTCTAAACTATTACATACGCAACCCTTGATGTGATCAGAAAATGAAAGGGTGATCTAAAACGTAAAAGAACAAAAGGAAGGACAAAGATGAAAATGAAAAGAAATTAAAATAACAAACAATAAAAAAGGAAAGGTTAGAAACACGATACTAAGATGAGGGTGGAAGCTGTCCAAAGCGAGCATTCAAATTGGTCATGAAGGTTCAAACTTTTAATGTCAATTTTACATATGAATTTTTTCTAAATTCAAAAATTTTTTTCCCAACCTATATTTCGGAGTAACTTGTGCACTTGATCAAATATTCCTAATTCAATAAGTGCTTGAGAATTTATAAATCTATTCGGAATAATTTTATGATTATAAAAAATAGTATACCTTTGTTGATGCTTTCTACTTTCAAATATGAGGCACGAAATACCTAAAGTGGGCTCTTGTGGCAAAGAAAAGAAAACTCTCAGTTGTTCCATTCTTAGAGGCATAACTATTTGCGTAAGTAGAGGTTGTGTTTGTGCTCTTAGTAACTTGGTTTGGTGGACGTGGCGGCAAAGTTTTGTAGTGGCACTTCTGTGGTGGTGACGAAGAGGTAATTATGGGAGGGAGGTCGTGTGAGTTAGATTGAGTTAGAAAGCAGGGCAGAGGTGTGCGTTAGATTGAGTTAGAGTATAGTATTTATATGGGGAGATGTAGAGTGTGCGGGCATCATGTCCCTCCTGTCAGATGTGATTGGTGCCATTCAGAGCCGTGATTGGTGCCAGTTAGAGCCAATGCACGGGTGTCCACCCGTGACTGGCACCAGCACCGGTGGACGCTCGTACATTATGAACCAGTCACAGTGGTACTGTTTTTATTTCTAAGTTGTACATTGTCAATTTTTTATTTTGATTTATAACATTGGAAGGTATATACGTTGTTAGTAAGGAGAGATGCATTGCAGGGGAGGCTTTAATTAGTAATAAGAGAGCTGTCGAGTAACAAGAGGAATAACCACAAATGTTAATTGCCTATATAGACAGATCATCATTAAAGGAAGACATTAGTGCATGTTTATCTATTAAGGTATCTTTTGATATGGAAACCAAATATTTATTATCTTTGAAGTTTTCAGATGCTTTAGACAGAAAGGGGATCAAGTATCTGATAAAAATATTCAATGGAGTTGTTACTCTACTTCACTAAAGAAAGGTATAGGAAAATACAAAAATTCTTGTTAAGAATAAAGGAAACAGTTCAAGGTCCAATTATAAATACATATATAACTTGCTTTGCACGTCCAAAGTATGTAACATTTTATAATTATACCTTTACAAAATATATAAATAAACTCAAGTTAAACTTGATATTGGACTTATTAAAAATTCTGTTATTATTTATAAAATTTCAGATTTAGTGAAATAGAAGTTGCAAATGAATTGGATCGGTTTTTAATTACAACTTTGCATTTCCTTGTATTCTCTATTAAATGCATGGTATCTTACGAAGGTAATATGGATATAACTATAAAGATGATGATTTCTAATGATTAACCATTTATAATGAGTTAGAAAATAAAGGAGCTTTTCACTGTTAGGACAAATAATTAATGCATCAGTTTTTTAAATATGAATATTAATACATTATATAATATCAATTAGTTACATTTTTAGTTGGCATACACGACAAAGATTAGTTATATGTGGTAAAAAAATAAAGAAAATGTCTTTCTTTACAAAGAGCTTTAAAGCAATTCAAGTCAAGAACAAAAAAAGAATGAAGCCATTCCATATATAATAAAATTGTAATATTTCTTATAACCCTATTTTGATTATTTCAAAGAATTAGAAACTAAACCATTACGTAGCTTAATAATGTTATTTTACTTAACCCGAATAACTTAAATTGATTTAAATAAAATAATGTTATTTTAGTTAATAGCTTAACGTAATTTTGATTCCAATATGGTTAAGCTTTAAACTACTAATTCTTAAGTAGAGCTCAAACTGAAAAAAAAAAGAGAGTCTGTATTATTAGTAGAGCTCAAACTAAAAAAAAAGGAGAGTCTGCATTAATCTTGACAGCCTAAAGATTTCAAGTTAGTTTAGTGGTTCCTCATCCATGAACTTCAAGCTTTTGTGGTTCCTCATCTTTTCAATATTATATTGCTTACATTTCTTTTATCATTGTGGTATTGCTTACATTTCTTTTATCATTGTTATATTTGCAGATTCTGCGTTCCTCTGTTTGATTGGAGCCAAAATATCTTACAAACAAAAGAAGACTATACTTAGGATGACTTAAATGACAATGACGATACTTTACTCGAATATATTAGTGATGAAGAATATAATGATAATGTATTTAATGATGATGATTTTCAAAATCTTGATCATAATGATTGAATGTAAATAAATTATTTGTGTTGTTTAAAATGTTATGTTCATAATTGCCTTATGTTGTTGGTGTTTTTACTTATGTTAATTTACGATGATTAGATGTATATTTTTAATGTTTCACTTATGTTTTTTGCAGAATGTTATGCTAAATGTTTAGTATTTGACTGTTGATCTCCTTATATTCATGTGAAATTTTGATGTTTAAGTTAAGATTATATGTTATGTTCATATTTCGTTTTATACAGGTTCATTTTAATAGCACCTGGTATAAACAAGGAAAAAAGGGTAGTAACAACCGAGGAAGTTCTCCCACTAAACAACCAACAATTGCATCATCTAATGAAGAAAGTTAGCAACAACCTTTACCAACATTGTCTGTTATTCATGAGGGATCTTCACTTTGTTATTTTTAACCAAATATATTTACATTAACACTGAAATAAAATTTGTAATAAATTAAAATAAATTTTTTTATAAAAATTATAATAATATTTAAATTTAAAGTAAGATTTTGTCACTACATAATATTAGCTACTAAAACAAAATCGTCACAAAAAGTTATTACTTACATTTATAAGAACGTCTCTAAAAATATTTACCTGCAACAAGAAATTAGTAGCTAAAACTATTTTGCTACAAAAATAAAATTGTCACTAAAAACTATTAGCTACTAAAAAAAAACGTCACAAAATATTGTTACCCACGTTTACAAAAATGTCTCTAAAAACATTTACTTATAACAAAAAATTAGTAGCTAAAACTATTCTGCTACTAAAAGAAATCGTCACTAAAAATAATTACTTATGACTATGGTTTAGTGTGTAAAAGCTTTTATCTACGAAACATACACATCGCAAAATCCTATGTACGATGTTCTTCGTTCTCTTTGATTATATGTTTTACCGATGAAATTATTGTGTATCCAAAACCTTTTTGTGACGATTTCAAGAAAACATCGCGGATATTATTTTAATACTAGGATTCAGCAACCATCAAGGCAACAATTATTTTTTAATATTTAGCAATGTTTTGTTTCATTACCAATAACCTTATCTGTTGTAGCGAGATCTTAATTTACATTTTATTCCCATAATGTTACATTTCTTCAAGCTTCTAGTTTGTGTGATTTTTTATGATTTTAATTCAGAGTTTTTACCTGCATTAAGTGAATTTTCTCTGTATTGAGATTTTGCTAGCAAAGTCTGAAAACTTTGATGAACTAATGGCAACTACTGCTAAAGAGAGGGAACTTGGGAACATTGAAGAATGAAGTTGAAAAATGACCATTTACTTGCCAGTTTTGTTCTGTTTTATGTGTATCTTTAGTGACCAATGAACTTTATTGCTCGTTTTCTTCAATTTTGTGTTCCATAGGTGAAGAAAATTTTAATTTTTGTGCTCATTAGTTGTGGAAATTAATGATGCTAGGAACATATTAACCGAATGAATTTATATTCAATTTTTTTGGCGGTAGTTTCACCTTCATTGTGGTACTTAAAAAAGGACAAAGTACAAAATATTGTCATAAATGCAAATGTTTTGACCTTTTCTATGCTTTTTCTAACATTCTATATATTTGATTCGGATTAGAGAAGGAAAGGCCTCTATTAACTGCAAATATTTTGTTGGAACTTCGAATTTCATAAAGCTAACCCTCTATTTTTCGTTTTGGTGTAAAGAGTCAACTAAATTGTGGTAAGGTTTCAATCTTTCATTTTCAACTATTTCATAAAGCAAGGCGAGAAAGGGAAATAAAAATTCTAATATACAAAGAATTGTCAATGACAATGACAGATGTTCTCTTTTCATAATACCCTCCTTTTTTTGTTTTGGTGTAAAGAGTCAACTAAATTGTGGTAAGGTTTCAATCTTTCATTTTCAACTGTTTCATAGAGCAAGGCAAGAAAGGGAAATAAAAATTATAATATAGAAAGAATTGTCAATGACAATGATAGATGTTCTCCTTTCATAATAAAAGAAATCACTTTGTTTAACTCAATAAACTAATTCTTGAACAAAAGATACATTGGTGTAGGAAAATTTCGTTTGTTTCTTCTTCCTCCTGAAAGGCCTAGTCGAGTTAGAGTTATAGCTTCTCCAAGTAATCAGTTCCCACTTTTTGAGTCCTATGATTCTTCCTCCTCAACAATCAACGTACTCTTACATGCCTCATAACACATGAAAGAAATTCCAACAATAGGGATCAACTTCATACAGCTTGGACCCAATCCTCTGTACAGACTTGGTAGTCCTTCATTTTCAAGAATGCTCATAAGAGCATGAAGCATATTCTGATACTACCTCCCATTTAGTGCCCCAGCCTACATGTGCTTTCGACCAACCTTAAGTGGGAAACATGTAGTACTTCAAATTGCCCCGGCTGTTGATCCAATAAGAAAAGTCATGGCAATCCCCAAAAAGGAAAACTTATAAGAAATGTTAAGTTCGGTAGTTTGCAAACCTCCATAGCTTTGCTAGGAGCAACTTGGATGACATTAACCTAATTCTCTCAACGGTATAGTTGGCTCTTGATGCTTGGGCTAACACATGGCCGTGCATTAGCATGCACGCCCATGTGTTATGCTCTGGAGCATGCACTGTTGTGCGTTGGGCTGCACGGCTGTGCATGCTCTTGGTAAATGCTTCAGTTCATTAATTTTTGAAAAAGAGGAGAGAGGAGAGAGGTGAGAGGACATCGGTTGATTCACGGCTTAGCTAATAAGACAAAAGAGTTCAAGTTAGACAAAGAGTAAGTGCGTCTTTAAAATTTAATGAATAATGACGTCGTTTTTATCTTAGAATAAGACAGGGTTAATTGGACAGAGGATTTAGAATCCAGCTGAACAACCTTCATAATCATAAAATGAATTTCCTCTTTAACTAATAAGAAAAAACCAATTCAAGTTGATATACACACAATTTGGTAGTCTACACCCGACTAATAATTATTGCTCTACGTCCCATCTCCTATATATTGTACTTCTAAGTTATCTGTGCATGAAGCAAACTTCAGGTCTTAGCCTTAACTTAGAACCTCATGGCAGAGTTTGAAAAATATGTGCAGAGGCCTTATCAAACTTCAACAGAGATGGACATGAACGTGGAAATGATGAAACAGCAAGCAGAGTCAAATCCTAGCATGCTGGAGAATCTCAATGGTGCTGGCTTCTCTGTACTACAACATTCTTTCTTGGCCCACCAACAACCTGAATTTCCAGCAAGCGATTGTCACAAGAATCTTTTTAGTGCTTTGCAGCCTGAGATCTTGAGTTCATCACCAATTGTTCATACTGTCATCTCTAATCAGAACAATACCTTCTCTGAAAATTCAGAGAACAGAAAAGAAATGGAGCAATCATCCAGCAACTCCAAGGTTATTTCTTCTACAGCCCGTACATCCAATTCAAAGAAAAATTTTGTGGGTTTCATTTAATTTTAATGAATGATTTCTCTTGGTTACAGACTCTCAGTTTTGGACCTTTAGCTTTTCTATAACATTCAGTTTACTGGTGCTCATAGGGCCTTGGAAAACGGACTAAAGGGAAGAACAAGATAAAAGAAGTCGAGAAAGAAGAGGAGATAATTCATTTTAGGGCTAAGAGAGGCCAAGCAACTGACAGTCACAGTATTGCAGAAAGGGTAAATTTCTCTGCTTCCGCGCTCGATTTTAAATCCATGAAAGTGATATTACGAATTTTTATTTTATGATGAAGCTGGTGTAGGCTATGACATTTGTGCATGCATTTCAGGTAAGAAGAGAGAAGATAAATAACAAGTTGCAGTACTTGCAAGACATTGTTCCAGGATGTCACAAGGTATTTCCCTCTTGCACTTTTCTGTATATTAATTCCGGTTGATGATTTATGCACGAAAATGAACTATCAGATTGTGGTTTTATCCTGAATCCCCACAGGCAATGGGCATGGCACTTATGTTAGAGGAGATAATCAATTATGTTCATTCACTGCAGAATCAGATCGAGGTAAGCTTATAGCAAAGGAATTCATGATGTACAGTTTGGTTCATCCTACCAATACAGTGAAATGAAATCTCATTTTTCTTCCTTGAAATTTCAGTTCCTCTCCATGCACCTTGCAGCTGCAAGTAGTTCTTATGACCAGAACTTGGAAATAATATCGTCCAAGAACGCCCAGGTACTTGGATTTATAATTTCTTCAAGCTCATGGTTCTACTTTCCAAAACCAACCAAGAATGTGACAGGAGTATAAAGACCCGGAGTCCATAGTTCCATATTCAAACCCAACATAAGATAACCCGAACTCTGCATTTGATTGCACCATCATTACCATGTGATAGCACTTCCAGTGCATTGTATTTCTGCTTGAAGCTCAAAGAATCTAATGCCACTGAAGGGACATATCTAACTGCTTCTACATTGAAAGATGAACTTAGGCATGAACCGTTAATCCTGCAGGGACCAAATTCACCCGAGGCAAATGAGATGCAGAAATGGTTGAGAGGACAATATGGAGAGCTCAATTTCCTCAAACCTACATGGTCCATTTGACTCCACTTTTGGCCATGTCTCTTTGTTACTACATAAGCACATGAATATGCTTTCTCCTGTTTTTAGCAAAATCAGACGTGTCTCTATTAATGTGACAGAATACTGATGTTATCAGCAGTACTTCAGAAACAAAAACAAAACGAAATGTTGTTGCATATTTTTACAGTAATCCCATTTGATCAGATTTTATTTTCATATTATAATTTATATTTTTGTAGTATTCTTTGCACGGATATTGCTGCCATGTCGGCAACCGGATTTTACAGGTAGAGCCAAGTGGATTTTACAGCTCTTGCTGCCTTGTGCATTGCTTCGTTTGCTGACAGATATTGTCATCCGAAATTTGGCATTATGGACCACTTATACTCCTTTTAACAGGACATCTACATGTGATTCATGGTATTTTGTGTGTGAGAGAGAAAGGCCAGCTGATCTAATAAATGAACCTATCTTGAGATGCATACCTGCAATCCTGGCTATAGTTTTCCCTAATATCGTAGATATTATTTGACGAAATCCGGAAATGCAAATAAATACTTCACACTTTCACTTGCTAACAGCCAGGATTGGATCCCACAAAACATATTATTATCAGACAAGAAAGACTTCCAGTCATAAACTTCTTGGTGTTCATTTCTTTAGTTGATAACTTTGCATCACACCCTTAAAACCAATGATCAACGAAGTGCAAATACAATCCTGGAAAGCAATTAACAGTAGTCTGATGATAACCCGTGGAGCACGGAAAACCATTCAGTTTCTTAATCATGAAGTAACGGGACAGAAAATATGAGGGCAATCAAACTATGATTAAAAGCTGGAAAGTTACTTGACATTAACAACCTTTTTTCCGTATCACTGATAAGCTTCCATCTGGTGAAAGCGCAGTCCGCGTTGGGAGGGACAAGTAACGTTTCAAATAGAATCTTACAAAGACTAAACGTGACAACAAAACATAACGACTAATGAACACAAGCAATGTGAGGATTATCGAAACATAGTTCCTATAAAACATATGTGGCTCAGTACAGAATCTCATGGATGTTGCCAATGCATGTGGTTGAATGATTGGAATGGATGATAATGAAGAAAAATATGTAATGCTGAAATAAATTGACTCAAAGGAAAAGACAGATGCATTGCATTCAAAGGTATCTGGCTTACGACAGCTTGAATGGGCCATATCATGCTCACAAGATGGTGGAACAATATGGGTCTCAGATTATTTGTATGAAGGAGACGTATAATACAAGTCTTTGAAGCTTCTACAGTCGGCTCCCAACTTATCTTAAACTCCTTAATAAAGATCATACGCTTTAGCTAGATATCTATCTGATACTATTATTCACTAACCTTCAAAATCTAACTTAGAAAATTGTAATGACAGAAAAGAAAAGAAGGAAATTACGTGCATTATTGCACAAGTACTGTGACAGTTTTTTTTCTTTTTTGGGAACGTGTTTGTGGCAATACAGTTGAAACACGTAAAAGCATTGATCAATCCATTGTTTCCATTAAGATCCACTTTCTTCCCAAGTTTCCATTTCCAATACTTACTTCTAGTTGTGATAGTTATCCTAACCATTGGCAAAAGCTTCCTTGGTCATCAGCAAGTCAGCGATTAAGATCTTGAACCAACTTGAAGAGTTCCTAAGTAGTGTTTTCTAGTCTTTTTTTCCCCTGTTCCCTCAATTTTAAAATATTTTATCAACAATTTTAATAAGTTTTTAACTAGATATGTTTTGAAGAATACACTATTGCCTACAAAAGTTTTAAACATAATTTATGAGTTAGTGAAAATGTTAATATTAATCGATTTTTAAAAAATCATACCCAATTTTTTTTGTAACACGATTTTTAAAAAATCATACCCAATTTTTTTTGTAAATCATTTTAATTATTTTGATAACAAAGCTAACAAATATTCTGAATCGTAGGTGCATCGTGACAGAGACAAGTATATAATTCACGAACTGAAGTTTATTGTTTTAATATTGGTCATAATACCACAATTTTGAATTTGCTTACATAAATAAATTAAAATTATTTATATCTTTATTTATAATGACTGCATATGAAATTTCTACATAAAATAACATTGACTCAAACCTAAACTGAATTATGTTAAAATATCTATATACTAAAAATTCTAAATTAGTAATTCATTATAAATTGAGAATGTAAAAAATTTAAATTCTCTTATGAATACATCATAAGAATTAAATGGTAAAAATTGAAAATCACATTCATCTGTAATTTACATTAATATTCAAATCTCATAAACATTCAAGACATTGTTTTATTCTCAAAGATAAAGATACGTAAAATAAATAGATATTAAACTTTCAATACTTAAGATTAATGGTACAACATTGTAACATTTATTATGAAAATAATGATTTCATAATTAAGTTGTATTACATCGAGGGTGTATTAATGGAATGATCATTTAGAATGCAATATAAAATATAATTAAAATTTATGGTAAAAGACACATAGGTTTCCCATTGTTTAAGTAATTTTAAAAAAACCTTACTACTTAAAATTATAATCAATTATGATTTTAAAACTTTGGACTTTCAATAAAAATAAAAATAATATATATGTGATATGAATATCAGATTTGGACTAATTAAATATTGTTTGAAATAATGATTCAACTTAATTTTTAAACTCGATCTAAACCAATTAAACCTACCTCAAATATTCAATTCAAGATAATTATAATAAATTATTTATTTGGTCGAGCTTAACAATTGAATAAGGTTATCATGCCAATAATATTTGATTGGTCCATATATGATACTTATGCTGCTAGCATTTCATAGTTATTTTTAATTGAAGTATAATAAAAGAGATTTTTTAAAACATTAAAAATTGAAGAGTATTTTAAAGTTACTTAAACCAAAGAAAGTCATGTGTCTTTTATTCTAAGCTTTAATATTTTAATATCCCATCATATAATTTAATTGTATAAAAAGAAAGACCATATTACATTTATAATCTTTTTTATTTTTATCTTCAAATAACTTAATTATTCAATAAATTTTTTATTTCACATATTTAATAAAAACAAAGATAATTATAATCAATATATGAAAATAAATTTAATTTACCAAATGAGAGACCCTAAAATATGCATAAGATGAGTTTGAGATTTACTTAGCCTATTCTAATTCATTTACTCACATTTGGTAGCTTGGTTTCTTCCTTGTATGGATGTTACTTATAGACTTGCCATTGCCTAAAAGTCCTAAGGATTCTTAATACAAGTAAAATCCATTTTATTTGTTCAGATAAGATAGATCAAGATAATAAAAAATTGGGGTCCTAAACAAAGATTAATTAATCTTTCTAGTAGATAGATTTAAACTCTAATTAAATAATTGGAATATAACTTTAAAATTTAAAAGATCATTTATAAAAGGGACACACACCAAAATAAGTAGACATTATGATCATTATTAACATGCGTTAGGAATTCTTTCCATATATTTGGTATCCTTTGCTCTTAGTGACTTACAAGTCATAATGCCTTGTTGAGGAACAACTCTACCACTTTAACTATTTATTTGTGTAGGCCTTTAGACTTAAGATCATTCTAATATGTCTTCCTCGATTTTAATATACATTATTTGGCATCAAATTTGGAAACTTTTTCAAAATTTTTAATATTCTTACTCGAAAAAGTTTTAAACTAGTTAAGATATCTTCATTCAAAGTAAGCTTGGCATAACAGTCTAGGTCGGTCTGGTTGACTATATATATAATTAAAAAACATATAGTTTGTTATTTTGAGTCTTCTGTATTTTCTCTGGCCACTTCTGGATCTTTCTCTTTAGTCTTCTTGCCTTCTTTTTTCTCTTTATTATTTGGTCTCTTCAAGTTCTTTCTAGTAAAGTCTAAAAACAACATCCTAGCTTTAGCAATGTCGATGATTATAATATCATTATACTTGCTTCTTATGACTTATTTTAATTTTGTGGTCTTTCGTCTAACCCATTAAAAAGATGAAAGTAAGGAGACAACTCATGAGAGTGAAAGATAACTGTTACCACTTAGTTTTATTATTTGGAATATTGCTTATATAACGAAAGATGCCATTTCTAAAGGTGAAGGATAAGGAAGAAGTTGAAGAATTAGTAAACAGTTGGGTGCATGACACCTAAAATTTAGTTAATAGGTCTAACCGGATCAGGTTTGCGTTAAAGTCAAGTTTCAAATAGATTTTGAACCATCTAAAATTTTAATTGAATTTAGACTCAAGTAATATAAGCTGAATCCTATCGAACTTCAGGTTGAGCTAGGTCATCCATTGTCGTCCCAAATTTAGAGAAAGAAAAATTGATAGACTTCTACTAGTTATAATTAATTGTACCATATAAAGGTGTATTAAGATGATAATTTACAATCCAATGTAGGATATAATTAAAGTTTAATATTATAATGTCTCATCATTCAATTTAATTTATATAAGCTAAAAGATCATATTACACAAAAATTTTCTTAATTTTATCTTTAAATAACTTAACTATGTAATAAAATTCATCTTTCAGATCTTTAATACATTAAATATATTCTTAACTAAAAATATTATATTGATGTATGAAAGTAAAATTTATTTTACTATGTGATGCACCTTTAACATATGCATAAGATGGGGTCAGCTAGTCAAACTTATTTATTTACTTTAGTATCCTTTGTACAAATGTCATTTTTAGGCCTATAACTATCAGACCCATTTAAAAGTTTTAAGGATGTTTAACGGATAAGATCCACTTTATTTACTTTATAATAACAATCAAGATAGACTAATCCGAATATGGAAATAAAGTCTTAACTAAAGACTATTCAATCTTCCTAGTAGAGATGAATTGAAAATCTATTTAGATAATTGAAATCTAACTCTACTTCTTGATCTCATTGATTTAGATGTTATAATGTCTTTTTTGAGAATAACATTAATACTTTAACTATTTGTTTGCGTAAACTTATAGACCTGTGATTAGTCTAACATGGCTACCTTAATTTTGATTTACATTATTTAGCACTATCTTTCAGAAATTTTATAAAATTTTAGTACTATCTATAGATAGTTTTTCAAAATCTACATTTTTTCCGCTTGAGAAAGTTTTAAGCTAGTTGAGATATCTTCATTTGGAGAAAGAACAATGGACACTCAAAGAAGAGATCCATTTCCCAAACTCACTAGAGAAACCCACACCTTTAAAAATACTCGAGCAAATAAACAATTCAAGATCTTGTCCCATAATAACCAAACTACTATAATTGAGATTGAGATGTTATGAAAACAAGTTAACTATTTGATAGAAGAAAGGAAGTAGACTTACACCTCAAACCCATCATCTGAAGGAGCCTCACTTACACCTTTGAGGTCATTGCTATTGGGACATAAAATTTGGGAGAAAACTCTAATAGTTGGCATTAATTTAATCTACAATGTCCTAATAGAATCATTAATCTTAGCAGTTATAATGGTATGATTCAGTTGATTTAATAGATGCATATTTGACTCTAATTATACACCCATATTTAACATATTTTGCTTTAAATTTTATAGTTTTTTTTGTATTTTTGGTATTTAATCCCCTCTAAGTGCATTTGTAGGTTAAATTTGCCTTCATGGAACAAAGGGAGAAATTTTCGGATGAAATCGTGGCATGGAACAAAGATTTGAAGCAACTATTTACATAACTGTGTATAGTGACGGTGTAAATCTCTATGAACATATAAAGATCGAAGATTTGAGCTCAGGTTGTATGGAGTTACACGCTCGTGTATCTTGATATACAATTCCGTATGTGTTGCCAATGTGAAATCACGAATTCACGTATTTTTGATTATGCACGGTCTCCTACATGTCTATGTAAGTGATTGTGTATATCCTAAAAATCCTAAATTTACCATTAAAAGAGGTGGGCAGATGAAAATAAGAGAGAGCCAAGTTTTACAACAGCTTTGAGACGTAAGACACTTAGGAGGCAATGATTTTGATTAAAGAATTAGGAAAACGCGAAGAATATATTAAAAGATCCAATAGATATCTATATCAAATCCATACTTACAAGAAGATTCAATAGAAGAGAAAGAGAGATTTAGAATTTTGATTTTTTTGTTTTCTATTAGTTTTTCTACATATTTACCTTTTGATTTTGTTTTCTATGAGTAACTAAATGTGTTTAGTGTCTAGGTATGTTTTCTATATAATTTCATTTATCCTGCATTCATTATTGTTTCCAATTTTAGTTTATTTGTTTAGCTTAATTTTTAAATGAAACAAAAAATCTAATTCTTAGGCTAAATAATAGGAAAAAGGTAACTACTAGTACTTAACGTCTTCGTAGGATCGACCTATACTTTCCTGTGCTAGCTACAACTGTACCATACACTTATTATAAAATTAATATTGACCTTAACCCTAGTCAATCAAGATTTTTGGCATTGTTGTTGGTGATAGTAATATTAGAAACACCTAGATTTATTACTCTAGCTATTGTTATTTTATTTTTAACTTGTTTAATTTTCTTTCTTTATTGCTTAATCGACACAGATTTAGAAATCGAGAGAACAATGCCCAGAAACCTTCGTAGGACACAACTAAGAGAGTTTGAGCTAGACCGTCAATTAGAAGAATTAGGAGGTCAAGTGGATAATGAATCACATAATATGGTTGACTAACTAAGGACTATGTTTCATTATGCTAGACCAAATTGATTGGAGCAAACTATAACATTGTGAAATTAACTATGAGTGCCAACAACTTTGAAGTAAAGCTGAGTATCATATAAATGGTGTAACAATTAGTCCAATTTGATGGGCTTAGAGACAAAGATCTAAACGCACATATCTCTAATTTTTAAGAGAATTGCAATACATTTAAAATTAATGGAGTTAATGATGATACCATAAAATTGTGGTTATTCTCTTTTTCTTTAAGATGGAATGCCAAACAATGGTTAAACTTGATGTTAAGATCATCAATGACAATATAGGAACAAGTGATCGAGAAGTTCTTGTTGAAGTATTTTCCACCAGTTAAAACTACTAAACTAAGGAATGACATCGCCTCTTACTCCCAAGCTAAAGCTGAATCTTTATATGATACATTGGAGAAGTTTAAGGAGATGTTACGAAGATTCCCACACAATAATTTACCATTTTGGATGCAAATCCAAACATTTTATGATGGGCTAACTCAGAAAACTAGGTGGTGAATTGATGCAGCAACTGGGGGACCACTTAATAACGAGACACTAGAGGTAACCCATGACCTTATCGAAGATATAGCTATAAACAACTACTAGTCATGCTCGTCTAGAGCACAAATAAATAAGCCAACGGGAGTGTATGAAGTGGACGGAGTGGGATAGTTGGTGAACCATTTGGAATCCTCAAGTAGAAAGATCAATAGACTTATGATGGATCCATAAGGTCAAGGATGCAACGTGAGGTGGGCAGGCTAGATCATCCAAGTCAAGATTGTCAAGAAGTACAACTTGAGGATGTGGACTATTTGGGAAATGCTCCTAGACCCCAAATAATCCATATAGCAATATGTACAATCCACAATAGAGGAATTACCCCAACTTTTCTTAGAAAATTAGGGTCAAGCAAGAAATTAACCCTCCACCCAGATTCTAATAACAAACACATCAACCTAAGAAGCCTACTTTAAAAGAGATGATGTTAAAAATTTCTCAAGTTTCTAATGAAAAACATTATAAAACAGAGGCTTCCATATGTAACTTAGAGATTCAAATCAACCAAGTGGCAAAGATATTAACTGAAAGACTAAAGGGGAGTTTGCTAGTACAACAAAAATGAATCCTAAGGAAGATATGATAGCAATCACCTAGGAAATTGAGAAAAAGCTACAAGAATAGAAGAATGTGACTACTTAGAGTCACTCAGAAGAAGAAGGTGAATGAAACTTGAAAAAATAAAGGAATATTGTCCTCTCATCCCATATCCTGCTAAAGTGAAGAAAGATCAAATAAATGTAGAGTTGGGTAAATTTCTTGATTTTTTGAAACAAATACAAGATAAATTACCTATTTTTGAAACCAAAGCATATACAACCTTTGAAAGAGCTATCATCAAACAGGGAGAAATACTACATTGAGCAAAAACAACTTAGAAGATAAGAAAAGCAAACTACTAGAGAAGAAAATAAATTTAACGAGTTTCTCTATTCCTTGTTAAACTGGTAGTTTAAAAATAAATAAGGCTTTAGCTGATGTAGGGACCAATATTAATATGATGCCTTTTCATTATTAGAGAAATTGGGAATAGGATAACTTAAACCAACTTTGGATAAATATGAAACTAGCTAATAAATCGATAGAATCTACTAAAGGAATTGTATAATATTTTCCAGTTAAGGTTGATAAGTTTATATTCCTAACTAATTTTGTGATTCTTGACATAAAGGAGGATGTAAAAGTGCCTATTGTCCTTGATTGACCGTTTTTTACGATTGCTACGTCAATAACAAATGTTAATGAAGGTAAGTTAACATTAGGGGTCTGGGATTCAAACGTTGTCTTTAGAGTAGCTAATGTCATTAATCATGCCATTGAATTCGTAGATGTCATTGAACCTAATGAGCCTTGCAATATATATGATATTTTGTAGGAATCCACATTTAAAGGTCCACTGAAAACTTCACAAATTTAAGGGGATAAACTAAAAGAAAGACGTGGCACCAAGAGGCAAAGGTAGCGTACTTGGAAGTCATGGAAACTATGGTAAGGCTACAAAAAAAAAATATGTACATGCTACCTTGACCTTAAAAGGTATATCGAGCTAACGACGTTAAACAAACACTACATAGGATGCAATTTATCAATAAGTTTAGGTTTTATTTTACATTCCCTGTTATTTTGTTTTTATTTTGATGTCAAAATAGAGTTTGATTGAGTTCTGATGTGTTTTAGGATAGAAAACTAAGCATCCTAATGATGAGATTGTGGATAATTGGTGTGTTAGGGTATGTAGGTTAAGGTGTTATAACTTAAAGTGCAAAATTTTTAAGTTTGTTTTTATAATTTTGAAGTTGCACACATTTAAAAAGAGTTGCACGCTCTCTAGAAATGTTGGTATAAACTTATAGGGTCAAATACACGCCAATGTAACTAATTGTGTAAGTCCGTAAAAAGCTACAATAGTGGCCTACATGACTAGCTACACGGTCACGTAATAGGCAGTGTAAGTCTGTGATACATTTTAAAAATGCAATAATTCCTCAGTCGTTCCCATTTTCTCTCTACTCTCTCACTCTCTTTCATCGACTGTCCAATCTCCCATCCTGATTTTTGTATTGATGAGATTGTGGATAATTGGTGTGTTAGGGCATGCGTGTTAAGGTGTTATAACTCAAAGTGCAAAATTTTTAAGTTTGTTTGTATATTTTTGAAGCTGCACACATTTAAAAAGATCTACACGCTCTCTAGAAACATTGGTATATACTTACAAGATTAGATACACGCTAGTGTAACTGATCGTGTAAGTCCGCAAAAAGTTACAATTCAGAGGCCTACACGATTAGCTACATGGTCATGTAATAGACTATGTAAGTTCATGATACATTTTTAAAATGTAATAAATCCTTATTCTTCCCCATTTTCTATCTACTCTGTAACTCTCTTTCATCGCCTCTCCAATCTCCCATCCTAATTTTTGCATTTTTTTGCCAAATTAAAGATACCAAAGTAAGATTTCTTATTGTTTTCATTTGTTTATGCATGATTAATTGCGTGTTTTGCTTTATTTAGGAGAATTTTTTGCCCAAAAAATTAAATTTAGTAATTTGAGATTTTTGTGAGAATTTGCATGATTTTATAACTAATTATGGTTTAATAGTTGAACATTATCTTTAACCATTGGTTTAATGATTCAATTTGATTAATTGTATGTGTGTTGGGTGATATTTGAACATGGATTGTGCAATTATGCGATTATTGCTCACTATTGTTAAATTATGATAATATTGCATAATTTAAGGTTAATTAATTGTTTTAACGTTAATTGAAGTTCAATTTATGTTTAATTGCATGAAAATTGTGCGTTCTGCATGGGTTTAATGTTCAATTTTGTCAATTTTACGTAATTGTCAGATTAGGGTATTTAATTTCAAATTTAGGGTTAATTTTACAATTAACAATTAGGTTAATTTTAATCATTAATTACAATAATTTTAATTTTAATTTTGTGATTAATTAGTTTATTATTTAATTTTCTCAATTTAATGTTTATTTTATTTATTTATCTAATGGTTTTAAATTACTTGTTTGCAATTTTATATGTATAATTTTTCTTTTTATAGTTATTTTTCACGGTTAATAAATTAGTTAGCATAATAAACATTAAGTGTGGGGAAAAGGGTATTTTGTAATTTTTTTTGCAAATTTTTGGCAATTGTCTAAAGTTTTAAGTATAATGATGAATTGCGGTGAGAAAAAGAGATCCCAAGGAAACGACAACAAGGAGAAGGTTCCTTAACCTTAACCCAACCCCTATAGGGGGCGAGAATGTTGTTGATCAACGCTAGGGCCAAAGAGGAACAATATCAGAGGCTTAAGGATAAAAATTTCGAAACTGGCAGATTCATAGATTGGGAAGTGCTAGAGCATGTTGGTTTAGCCTAGTAAGTTTGGGATCTTATTAACATTGGCGCGTAGTCTCGACTCTTCGAATCACGGAGCCTTTTATTGGGAGCTAACGCTCAAGGTGCTTTCCTTATTTTTCATAGAGGGAAGTGGATATAATAGGGATCGTCATAACGTGATCCAGTTTCGGATGACAGGAGATATGTTTCAAATGAGTTATTTGTAATTTTCTATCATGATGTATCTTTACAATCAGGAGTTTGTGGGGACATCAGAGTACATCACACCACAAACAGACTTTCCGTATGGATTTTCTCCTTAACACTTCTAATGTATGATTAGTACAAAGGAAAACTAAGACCTAGGAAAATCCAAAGCGTCCATACTATAACATCTTGCACTCAGATACATTTATGGTATTTTGAGTCAAATGTTAAGTGGTTAGGTTGAAAGTAGGGGAGTTGTGGAGAATTTGGATGAGTTTTATTTATAGAGTATGAGTGAAAAGACATTGATCCACTTGGGGCACGCATCAGCCTAATTCATTAGACATCAAAGTGAAGAAAGGAAGGTTAATACAATCTGTGTCGGATCTTGTGTGATGAGATTGGCATGATGAATGGGGGTCTTTATTAGACTACCATCGAAGCAGCAGGTTTGGACAATGGAAACACTTAACTTAGAAGTCATGAAGCACATGCTCACTATCAGTAGACATCAAGGACCCATGGGTGACATTTACAGACTTATTGGAGAGAATGATGAGCCAGCAGCATCAGAAGGACCTAAGGATGAGTAGAATGGGCACCTCGATTGAATAGTTGTATGTTTATTTTGATTTTTATTGTTGTATTAATCTTTTTTTGTTATATTATATAATATATTGTTCAAAATATATCTAATATATCTTCAAATCATTCTAATTCGTATATAATTATACTAAGTATATATAAGTGAGTATATGTAATAAAATACCAGGAATATAGAACTGAGTAAATGAACTTATTCTTCTTTTATTTTTATTATCGTTTTCCTGTCTTATAACTTTCATTTTATTAAATTTAAGGGTTTCCTACCTTATACGTCTCTACAGTTAATTGCCCCTTTTTTTTTTCTAGAATTGGACAGTAGGCAGAGTCTGTGGAGCGGATGGGAAAGTTTAAGACCACTATTGGATGGATGGAAGAGCTATTATTGTTAATAGTAAGCCATCAGGATATCGATTTTCAGCTTCCATCATTTGGCGAGGGTACCTCATTTACGACTCCTTCACCTTCTGAGGACCATCAACCTGATGATTTTTCATTATTAGATAGGCCTGAGTCATAACACAATTGAGGGAGATGCGTAACTTTGTATCTTTTCTCTTTCTCTTTAACTGTGTACTTTTCTTATTTTCTTTCTTTTTGTCTAAATATTAATGTTAATGATATTCCATATTTTGTATTTATTTATTTATTATTTTCTTTTATCATTTTATCCCTTTTTCTTTATATTTTGTATATATGTTAGTATATCATATCAAATCGACAGTCCCAAAGTCATGAAAATCAAAATAAGAAAATTCTGATTATTCAAGGACGTATTGAACTCCACTTTCTCACTTTTGACTTTGATATGCTTATATTATGTACATTAAGGACAATGTATAATTTTAGGTGTGGGGAAGAGGTTAATAATTTTCTTAAATTTATTATAATCTTGGTTATTAAATCTTATTAACATATATCTTGAATTAGTTGAAATATGTCCATACATACTTTATTTCATTATTGATTATTAATTTTAATTAATATGCAAAAGGATGATAGTTAGAATAAAATTGCTTTTATAAGTCATATTGTTAGTAGTGATTGAGATAGTTAATTTGAATGAAAATTGCATATTATTTACACACATATAATCATATTTTTTTTCTTTAGCTTTTAAGCCTAAGAGAAATTTTTTTTATCAATTTTTAAGCTCTTTTTATTTCTTTCATTTATATTATCATGCATAGTTGAATAATTATAGAACTTGATTTTATTATGCATATTAAGAACATAATTTCTTAAATTAGAGGCATTAAATTTATAAAGACACTTAGATTTAACAATTGTTTAAGTCTATTTCTTTGATAATTACCTCATGATATTTTATCCTTAGGAGTAACCAATTTTAAGCCTTAGCCTTTTTCATTGATTATAACCACATTATTAACCTTTGTCCTATTTTTCTTTGAAACATTTTTATTGTTTTAAACTCTAAAGGTTATTTAAATTACTTAATTATTTGAAAATTGAAAATTTGAAAGGTTTAATATTTATTTAATTGTGATACATGGTGAATGGTCGAAAAAATTAAAAGAAATTGCAAGCATATATATATTCTTGCACTAATGAATGAAAGGACCTTATATTATGAAAAAGATTATTATAATGTCTTTTTAGCAAATTTCCTTCAAATTTATCACATTTTTATTATCCCAATCATACCTTACCTAATCCCCATTACATCTTTATAAAGATCTTTTGATTTTTGTTTTTAGTTTATATACAAGTGGTGGAGATGTGATAATATTGCAAGTTTATGGTTAAGAGTTTTGCTATGCATTAATTTGAAAGATCTTATACTTTTCACTCTAAAAACTTGAGTATATTGAACGAAACCTAGGTGAGAGTGTAAAGATTTATGATTTTGATTCGAAAAGATTATTAATGTGGTTATTATTAATATTGACTTATGAAGTTATTTTTAGGTTAATTTGATTCTACTTAGTATGTTAATTTGATTAATATGACATGATGATTTAAATTATGGATGGATAGGTTGGGATTAATAAAGGATGGATGTTCTAAAGTTGATAATTTAGATTATGATTTTCTCGGGGACAAGAAAAAGCTTAAGTGTAGGGATGTTTGATAGATGCATATTTGAATACAATTATACACCCATATTTAACATGTTTTGCTTGATATTTTATAGTTTTCTTGTATTCGGTACTTAATTCACTCTAAGTGCATTTGTAAGTTATATTTGCCTTCATAGACCAAACGGAGAAGAATTCAGATGAAATCATGGCATAAAATGAAGAATTAAAGCAACTAAGGACCTACACAACTGTGTACAGTGATGGTGTGAGTCTCTGTAAACATTGTGAAAATTGCAACATGCACAATGGATTAGAGCGCAACCCATTGGGTTAGAAAGAGAGGCTCTGACTTCTCTCTAGCTTCT
This sequence comes from Erythroxylum echinodendron, assembly GCA_027575705.1. Classification (NCBI taxonomy): domain Eukaryota; kingdom Viridiplantae; phylum Streptophyta; class Magnoliopsida; order Malpighiales; family Erythroxylaceae; genus Erythroxylum; species Erythroxylum echinodendron. The sequence continues at coordinate 17,563,537 of JANZXR010000002.1, read as the reverse complement.
TAAGCAAATTGACTTCTATTTCCATTGCTTTCCTTCTTTCTTCCCTTTCCTGCCTCACTCTCTTGCTTGTCACTCTTCTACTATTTCCTCAAATCTTTCTTAAATCCCATTTTATACCCTACTTTTTCCCGCTTCTTCACTTTCCCCTTTACCTTCCCCCCTCAAATGTAGAATCCACAGCAAACACCCCTCATCCTAAGGGAGGCCTTTCCTCCTCTACCCTCATCATCAACCTCACCATCTTCCTCCCAGGTGCAAACCTCGAAATCTCTCCTTAACCCTACCCTAATCCCAACCCCTGAGATACCAGTACCCATAGCCTTATACCCCCCAAAAACAGCAACCCATCCTGCCTTCCCCC
>JANZXR010000002.1:17533148-17548699 GCA_027575705.1 Erythroxylum echinodendron | reverse complement strand
AGATAGGGCGATGCCCAGTCCGTAGGTGACTTGGACGATAGAGATATCTCCTTCAGAAATTTCAATTGCTTCCTCTAAGGGCCAATCCAAATCGCCAGCTCCGGAACCAGAGTCTGTCTGATTAGAAACTACCGCGCTGTAGCTGAGAGGCTTGCTTGGGATCAAGGATGCAGGAGGAGGAAGGTCCTCTTCCCTTTCCCTTAGTCTGACTTTCTTAGCAACATGTTGGGTAGACTCTGTAGAATTGCCAGCTGCCATTAATCACCAGAGTGGTGTGTGGAAATGTTAAACTTAGTAGTGCCAAGATAGTAGATGAATAGTAAAATTAAGTAAAATGGACTACAATTTCACAAAGAAGACTTTCAACAAACAGATAACAGGCAAGAAGCTTAAAAGAAACGAAAGAAAGGGCTTTAGAGAGATGTTAGAGCCTCTCTCTCTTCTTTGTTAACGGTGTATATTTTCTTGTGGTGATTTTCATGAAAAAGAGGAGACTTATGGTGTTATTGATAGCGTCCGTTCCCATTTGGATATCAAAACATTTTTATTCTTATGGAATTGTCGTAGAAAAGAGGAGACGTGTGTTATACATAGATTTCGAAAAAGAAAAAAAAAACAAATAACGTAATTCTACAAGGAATTAAAGTTTTCGTCAATTTAAATTTTTAATTATATATTTTTAAACGTTAAAATTCTTCTAAATATTCTTAAAATGTTTAGGTATAAGTTAAATTTTATTGCATATATTAAGATTCAATTCCCCCTTTTTGTCATATACAGTTTTAATATAATGTCATGAGAGCATTATTTACCGTAATGCTTGATAAAACTTGAAAAGTATGGAAGCACTGAGAGGGCATTGTGGGCCCAAACAGTGTTTAAGTGGCCTACATACAGGAAAGCTTGGGACTAATAGCATCACAGTTCAACTCCCAAGAGGGCAAGAGGCTTTTGTCTGAGAGTGAAATGCACATCACATGTAGAAAAAAAGCAGAGCGGGATTCTGAATGGTGAGTAAGAGTTTGAGAACAGAATGGGCTCCAAAGTAGGTTTGACTTTCAAAGATGGTAGCTAATGGTGAGTAAGAGTTTGAGAACAGAATGGGCTCCAAAGTAGGTTTGACTTTCAAAGATGGTAGCTCAAATACACGCTTCACCTGTCAATCTTCAAGCCTGGATTAAAAGTTAGGGATTATAATTTAAGGAACAAATACTATGCTTAATCTATTTTGATCATTTTTGAGGAACATAGGCAAGTAACTATCCAGCATTCCACTTCCTCAAAAGGTTTATGAGATGAAAGAATAAAAGCTTTAGTGATTGCAAAGAAACATGTTTTCTTTCAATATGGAGAACTAAAATTCAACAACTTGCAACAATCTTGTTTGCATGTTTCTTCAGAATAATGCCAACTACATGCAATCTTAGCTTCTTCAAGCCTTTTTGGTTAGGGCTTTAGTAATAAAATGAGTGACAATTCCAATAGGACAAAAGAACAAGCAAAGAGAAACTGAGTGCCGAGTCTCCAGTTCATTTTCTAGTCCATCATGAAATACCTGCCTGGATATATCAAATTCGCAGAAATGTCAGAAAACATACACAGAGAAGAGAAAGGAAGAGGAAGTGGATAAGGTGGTGGAGGATAAGATATCTACCTTGCAGCAAATAGGTCTACGGCTAACAAGTGAATCCATGCAGAGCTTAGTGTCATCTCACTGGAGAACATCTTGGCTATACCAGGCAACTGCACCGGTACAGAAGAAAATAAGAAACTGTTGGATCGATATTCTCATTCCTATCGAAGAAAACATATAGCCAATCAAAATTACGCAAAGGTCGCATGGTAATGTTTTTCCGATCATTACGCACCTCAGGTAGCCAGTATTTGCTTGCGAATATCATCCTGAGTGTGTCAGGTGTCCAAGAGAGGTACAACAAATATGCATATAACAGGCCAAGTACAACATAGGGTATGCTACTTTCCATGGATTTTATAGTCTGCACTCACATGTTTAAGTCAATTAAATTCATAGTTCACAAATAAGGCACGTAGTAAAAGGTTTGATGAAACTTACTAAAGCCTGAAATTCAGGCTAATATAGGTTTCGACAAGAGGTAAAGTAGATGGGAAATCTAAATTCGGCAACCCAACATGTAAATCATGTTCTAAGCAGCATGATGGAAAAAGATTATTCATCAAACATGGACACAAAATTAGAAAAGAAAAAAGAACCTACCTGAACAAGAAAAAAAGAAAATCCAATTGAAATAAGAACCAGGATTTAACAGTACGAGTCGAATAAGAAATATTTTGAAGCCTAGAAGCAGTAGATTACAGAATATGTGAAAGCAAAGAAAGTGTATTGAAGAGAGATAAAAGATAGGTAAACACGATTGAATGGACATCTGGATCTTGAAGAAAGTTCAGCAGAGCATACCAATTGAGATTTAGGTGCTAAAACCATTAGGGAGTAAAATGGGAGAACAGCTGCAGTTCCCAAAGTGAAGGCACTGCTCGCTAATTGAGAATTCGTAATCCCTATAGTATAAAGCAAAAATGGCATTCTATTAGAAGTCAAAGAAAGTGTCGTCTTCTCAGAAAATCTACGTCTAAACTGGATAATAAAAGAAACTGCATCCAATGATCTCTAGAAACTATATGTCCAAATGATAACCATTGTTAATAACAAATATGACTGAGTCTGAGCCTCTAACAATAATCAATCAGCAGGAACTGTACAAATGTTATGCAGAATGGAAAAACAATATCAGAAATTAAATCCTACTTACGTAAATCTATATACAAACATATCAAGAGTGTGCAAGGGAAACATTGGCAGTAAAGTGCACATCTGGCATTGCAGAGCAAGGATACCATTAAACTAATGCACATCTGGCATTACCGTTAAAATAAGCACTGGATGGTTAATCCGACCAAGGCATTTGATACAATGGAAAACAATAGCATTACGTATCCGACAGCAGGACTGGTAGTTATGTCAAAAGAACTACCATTAATAGTTGAGAGTTCTACCTGTAAAAAGGCAGTAACTTGTGTAAAATGAGAGTCTAGATCCACAAATATTGTAGGAACAAATTCCAAGCCAACTGTTATGTGTAGTCACAATGAATATGATTGTGCATCTCAATCACCCCTCTATTTCATGTAAAGTTGATACAAATTAGACCCAACAAAAAATGCATGATGGTTGAGAAGGCAGCATTACGTGCACTGCAGTCATCCATATAATAAATGAAACATCATTTGACTCTACTGTAAACGAGCCATAAAAAGTAAAGTTCCCTTCCATGACAGATGCCCTGTGCAAGTTCAAGATTTCCGGAAAAAAAAATGGTGAGCTGCAAATGAATAAAAATTGACAAAGATCTCCAAACATGCAATTAATTACGGGCCATGATCAGTGTATGACATAGCACCAGAAAAGCAATTAAAAATTAGAAAGTTAAAGAAAAAGCAGTTTTTTGATACTTCAAATACTTAAGGCTCTGGGAATGAATAATGAAAGACACAGAACATAAGGCAAAAAGGGATTACATGATGCATAGACTGGAGAGCTCTTCTGATTGATAAAGAATCGAGCAACTTTTATACGGAAGATAATTCTTGAACCTCCCAGAAAGCTCCAATTACATTGCGTGCTATCTGGTGCTGTTGCAATACGCTCGCCAAAAAGATTAGTGCTACTACTTTTGATTGAAACACAGAGTTTTTCATCCCTTCCAACGCTCTGTCGACAAGATGCTGTAGGCCGTCCCGGGTAGTCAATCTATAAGAATACAAACTAAAACCTTAAAACTAAGCTCTTGATCTCACTAATGCAAAATTGAGTTACAATTCACTAATCCAAATATCTTTATAAGTCCATCCAGGGCAGAAGCAGGTAAATATTTTTTTTTGAAGAATGAGCTTGAAATCCCAAAATACCTTGAAGGAGACTTGAGGATTGCACAAGCAAGAAGAGAAAGCCATAACTGGTGCAATAAGGGGATACCCAACAAGGCCAGAAGACTCCTCATCCGGTTTATAAGCACCAAGACACAAACGCTCAAACCAAATATGGTGAATTAGGCATTTCCCACCAAACTGGGTAACGTGAAAAAGAAAGACTCATTACAGAGTAACACGTAAAAGACATCCGTATGAATCTGCTCTTTATTCTTTAACTTTTCTTGCTGAGAGCCACCGGCAATCAATACATTACTCGAAATGGCTGAGCACTAAAAAATCGAAAGTGTTATAAACCAAGACAAGGGATGCAGGGTGGGTTGGTCCACTTTCACTTGGGAAGGGCATCGCTAGTCCCTAGTTTTGTCATGACTCATGCCTTTATTGCAAGTGGTGGATAGAATTGCTCGTACAACAGCAGCACATGGCCTGCGTAACACTCGCGATTGCTGATGGGACAGTATGGCCCCAGACCACAATCTTCACTTGTTTTGCTATAAAGAGAATTAGTTGTTTTCTATTGATGTGACATTACATCATCTCTCACCAAGCAAAGAAAGAATACATTAACATAAACAGTGGGAGGCCGCATGAGATCCTCCCTAATTACTTTGTTTCAAATTGGGTTCCGTCCCAAAACAAAACAAGCGGGTAATTGATAATTGAGTAATTAAGACGGATAATCTAAATTCGGGAGACGATTGGGGTCATACATTAGTTATTTACACTAATTAATTTTATTAACAACAAACAATTAGCTCTTTTTGGATAATTACTTTCATTTGTTTATATTAATGTTGGTTTTATAACTAAAACTAATTTAAAATTTCCAATCTATTTTTGAATCAAGTTAAGATAATGAAAAGGCAAAAAAAAAATTCAATTTTGTAAAATTTTATTATATTTATGTTAATAATCTGTGTTGATTCTCGTAAAATTTTCTTTAATTAGTTGTTTATGTATCATTCATGATAAAATAAGTAAATAATGTAATACATGTTGTCCACTATTGAATTACATTTATAAAAATAATGTAATACATGTTGTCCACATAGATCGTAAAACCTCCTTAACCTATCCAAAGTAGTTTGAAAGAGCTTATATGAATCATATAATTTTTTACCATTTGATTTTTAAGGCTCAGGTTCTAATTTGTTGCTTATAAGAGTTTTTTGTGACGATTCTAGATGACTTCTTCAGCCAAAAGACCTTATCCTCTCTGTTTCAAGTGTGATTTGGGATGTGCTCTACATTGCCTACTCTATTCCTCTCAGAGAGCCTGCGAGGTTATCTTTTAGTGCCTCTTTAATAGTGGCATTTCCTAGGATTATTTCTTTAGGTTTGAGAGCTCATTATGTTGCACAAAGGTCCCATATTTGCTCTATTTGTCATATTATAAGTTAGTTGTCTTGCCATTACCAAGTCTGTTTTTAAAATCCAATCTCGGTTGCTCCCCGACCTTTAAAATATAGATCATTTAAGAATTATTGGATCACTACACTAAAAAAAGGCTTTAGACAAAGACATGTTTGTAACAATTTTAAAATGTGTTATTAAAAATTAATATAACGTAACAATTTTTAAAGTGTTGCTTTTGATAATATTAAAAACAACAACAATAATATTTTTTCGCTATATATAAAAAATATAACAAAATAAAAATAGTTATAATAAGATCTTATATATGCAGCATCTAGAATTGTCAAGGTTTTAAAAAACCGGACTGGACCGACCGGTCCGACTAAAAAAAGTCTTAACCGATCAGTGATCCGGTTTGGTTTCAACAAAAAACTTGTCATTATAAAAATCGGCTGATTTTTTGGAGAACCATTTGGTTTTCATAGAATCAGTGTAACTGGTTCGACGATGCTAAAATGTAAAATCCATAAATCGCCAGTTGCCCCCAACATTTCAGAATCTATGATGGCGAAGGTGACTGGCGATTGAGACTTCGCACTCTATCTCTCGCCCATCACCTCTCACTTTTTTCTCATATTGGAAGATAGAGCGTTCATATTTCTCTCTCGCCAGTAGTCCCTTTCCATTTTCTCAATCGATTGATAGATATACCTAAACCTAAACCCTTCGGATTTCATTCACAATCAACGTGTCTCTCGCCGCTTCACTATCTTCTCTTCATCATCTTCGCTTAACCATATCTCACCGTTTCTATATATGCATGTAACCCATAGATGCAAAAGTCAAGCCCTGTTGACTCTCCTTGGGCGACTACTGTGGCTTTCCTTACACAACTACTGTGGGTAAAGTCTATGTTTTTGTGATGCTTGTTTGAGCTTAAATCTTTAATTCTTTCTTGAAATTACCACCTCTCTTGTTGATATGTGTTTTGGTGTTTGTTCATGATATACTGCTGCCCTTCATTCTTTGACGAGCTGCCTGTTTTAGCCACCAGATAACTTAACATTGGGAGAATAATTTGGAGTGGTAATTTCTTTTAATGTTACTTCTATTTCTTTTATATCTGAGGCGTGCTTGCATTAAATCTGCTTTTTCTTTCGTTCTTTGTTATTGTTATTTAGGTTAGAGTAACTGGAGCAAGAGATTGGAACATGACGCTTTTAATCTATAGACTAATCTCTTGCATGGATTAGTTCACTATAATGGTTTTGGATTGAAATGTTGATTCTGGATATCAAGTTTATATAGAGTTCATGTTCTGTGTTATTCAAGTTTAACAGATAAGGAGTAGTATTGACTATTGATCAATTTGTTTTCTGTAGCAATTAGAAATACATTAATAGTTGGTTTAAGTTTTCTGTAATATTTAGAACTCTATTTGATATCAATTTCTGTAATATTTAGAAGTTAGAACTCTATTTCATATCACCTTCTGTAATATTTAGAATTCTATTTCATAGCAATTTCTGATATTGATAGTTGGGTTATATATATTCTGATTTAGAACTCCATTTGTTGATCTGAACACCAAAATTGAAAACTACCAAAATTTCAATTAGGCTATTTGAAATGGAGCAATTGTTGGAGCAAGGCTTAAAAAGTGAGTGTATTTGGTCTTGTTTTGTAAGCTATTGGTTTGTTTCTGGTCTGTGGTGACTGATTGTTAGCTTCTTCTTTGTTATTCTCTGGAATAGATTATATAAACTGATAATATGAATTGTTCTGCATCGGCAGATGTGGTAGGAGTAAGCCTAATGAATGAATAGTAGTTATAAGCAGTTCTTTCACTTCTTTGTTCTTATTCTATTTGCATATGTGAACCAAACACAAGTTACCTCGAAATAGCAATAGTGTATGTCACCACATATCTTTCTACTTCATTCATAAGAAATATAGCAGATAATATGGATCAAAGGGGGTTCTGTCATCTAAATGGACCTTGGATCCTTAACATATTTCGGAAAGTATTTCAAGTTATACCTAGTACCTTGGCCAGTCTCGAAGAAATACTGTAAAAGAATTGAGCTCCTCTTAATGTTCAAAGAAGTCAACGCAAGGCAACAAACAACCCTATAATTAACTGGTCAACAAAGATCACAAGATAATAAATAGTCACTTGTAGCAGTAAGATCTAACAATATCATTAATGAAATTGTCATCAAGAAAAGAAGATGACATATTATGTGTATGAATTCAAATTGTCATCTAAGAAATATCTATGTGACCAATTTACACAATAAGAAGCATTTCTTCCAACTACATGTAAATTTACACATGTCTTCCAACTATATCTGAATTTTAGCAGTTACATCTAAATGGACCTTGGATCCTTAACACCACCTGAAGAATTTCTATTAGTTGAAGAGCCAGAGAATGCCTCAAATGTTGTATGCTACATATTTTTGGTGTACTAATAAGTCAAACTCAGAGTGTATTTTTGTTGGTCAAGGGAATTAATAGTTGGTGTCTACTCAAAACGGATTTTGTAATTTTAGAATTTGATCAAAATTACAATTTCAAGTATAAGAATTATAACAAATATACAGTATCAACCCAATTATGTAGTAAAACTATGGAGTAAAGTTTAATAAGTAACATATGTTAGTCTTTTTTAATCCATTCTACTATTGTTGGTCATCTTTATTACAAATTTATAATTGATAAATGAGAATTATTTAAGTTGTATGCTTTTGCCCTAACAATAGTATACCCGATTATTTTTTTTACATTTTTTAGGCTAAATCATAATGGAAAATATAGAATCATCCTCTACTCGTGGTAAGTCTAATCTAGCATGGAATTATTTTTCTTCCTCTCAAGCATCTGATGGGAATGTCCAATATAACTGTATATTTTGCGGTAGAATATTTAAAGGGGGAGGGATTTTTATAATGAAAGAACATCTTGCTAGTGTTAAAGATAATATTGCTTCTTGCAAAAAAGTACCACTTGATGTGCGTGATATGATTGGAAAATATTTGCAGCAACAAAAAAAAAGAAAAAGGAAAATAAAGAGGCCTATAATATATCTTTTGGAGATGATGAAACACCATAAGCATTAGATAAAGGAAAAATAAAATTTACTATTGACATAGATTCTTATTTTTCTCCGAGGACTACTCCTCGTTCTCAACCTAGTCTAAAAAGTTTAATAGTTGATAAGGATGTTGTTTTGAGATGTAAAAGAGCATGGGCTAGATAGTTCTATAATTCATGTATTCCTTTAAATGCTTTAAATTTACCATATTTTCAAGAAGCAATTGATGCTACAATAGTAATAGGTCCAGGATTTAAGGTGCCATCTTATTATGAGCTGCGTGTCCCTTTGCTTCAAGATTTAAAAAAGAAATTTCAGTTAATTGTAGATACATATAACTCTAGTTGGGAATCAACAGGCTGCACTATTATGGCATATGAATGGATTGATCAAAGACAAAGAACCTTGATTAATTTTTGGTTATTTTAATATTGGAACAACTTTTGTCAAGTTTGTTGATGCTTCTAACTTGGCAAAAAGTGCTAACGCTTTATTGGAATTATTCTCTGAAATTGTCGAGTGGGTTGGTCTAGAGAATGTTGTGCATTTTGTTACAAAAAATGTAGCTAATTATGTATCAGCTAGGTACTTATTACAATCAAAGTATGGGCATATTTATTGGTCTCCATGCCCTGTTCATTGTATAAATCTTATTTTAAAAGATATTGGTGATGTGGATCATATTTCTAGTCTTGCTTCACGTGCATCTAAGATCACAATTTTTGTATATAATCATGTCATATTTTTGTCTTGGTTAAGAAAGCAAGAAGATTGGGTTGAGATCGTGCGTCCTGTTGCTACTAGGTTTACAGCTACATTTAATAATTTGAAAAGTATTTATCAACATAAGCAACCACTTCAAAATTTGGTTACAAGCAAACACTTTTCAAATCATAAATTATCGAAGAGTGAAAAAGGAAAAGAAGTTTATGCTATCTTTCTAGATAATAAATTTTTAGATGCTTGCTTGATCATTGTGAAGATAATGGCTCCACTTATAAGGCTGTTGAGGATTGTTGACTCAGATGAGAAGCCATCTTTGAGGTATATATATGATGTTATGTATAGAGCTCACAAAACAATTATAAATCTTTTTAAAGGGAAGGAGAAATTGTACAAGCCTTACATGGATATTATTGATCGATGATGGAATAAGCATCTTACTCAAAGAATCCACTTAGCAGCTTATTTTCTCAATCCTTATTGCTTATATGGTGGAGAAGCACATACAATTAATATTATGGGCGGTTTTTTTTTATGTGATTGAATGCAAAGGTATTTTCTCTATTAAATAGTAATCATAAGCGATAAATGAAATTAAATTCTATCGTGAAAGTTTAGAGAGTTTTGCTATATCATCAACAAAGAGAGAACTTATGATGAAAAAAATGCAGCCAAGTAAGTTTTAATATTTTATACTTTTAATTCATTATTTACTTATTAATAATATATATTTTTATTTATCATAGCTATTAATTTAAAATATAGATGAGTGGTGGAGATTATTCAGTGACAGTACTCCAATATTGAGAAAACTTGCTATTAGATTACTCAGTCAAACAACTTTTGTATCAAGTTATGAACGTAATTGGATTATTTTTGAACGTATTCATACAAAGAAACGAAATCGTTTGGAACATCAAAGACTTAATGACATTGTTTACGTTACTTATAATCTGAAAATGAAGATCATGTATTTTATAGTTTTGTTTTTATTTCAATAATTTTATTTTTATTATTGACTTTATAATTTCTCTATTATGAGTTCAGCGAGCTTAGTAAGAAGAGAACATATGATCCAATTGATATTGATTGTATTGAACAAACTGATTTTTGGATCGAAGAAGAAGAACCATCACCTGATCTTGATTATAATGAACTTGAAAAGACGATTTATGAAGAAAATACATTTATCACAACGAATGAATTAAGAACATCTACTGATGGTTAGTTTATATCTTAGTTTGATCATATTTAAGTTAAAATTATACTGTATTACAAGTTTACAATTGAGGATAATTTCATACATTACTAATTTTTAATTTATTTTAATGCAGTAGAAGAAGTTGATGTAAGTACTTTGGATGAAAGTGTACTTTGCGAATCTTTAAATAATATTAGAGAATTTGGAGCTTTTGATGATGATGAGACACAACCTCCTTCAGAAATACAATTTTGATTTTTATTGTTATTTTAAGTTTTATATTAGACTCATATTTATTTATTATTAGTTCATTATATAATAATAGACATTGGTGTATTTTTTATTTCAATAAAATATTTTATTTTTACTTATTCTTATAAGTTTTACTTCTTATTTATTATATATCGGTTTTATAGTGGTTTACTACCGATTGAACCTCTAAACCTTAAGCATTTTCTTCCACCGGTTCGATGTCTGATCTAGTTTTTAAAACATTGAGAATTGTTGTTATAGTTCCAGTCATTTATTTACTGAAAGGTATTTAGTATATATAACTACTTACTAATGTATTTAAAATATAAATTTCTCTATTTATTAATGAATATTTAGAATACGTCTAACAAAATTAAATTATCCACTTGTTTTATTTAGTAAAATTAAAAGATACTATACAATTTCTTCAAAATACACATAAACAATTGTAATATATAGCCTCTTTGCTTTTCAATATTGTACATAACTATTGTTTTTTTCAAAAATTAAAAATTGATTAATAGAATTAACAGTAAATCATATGGAGAATAGATACTCTCCTATAAGAAAAGTAAGCCAAAACGACGATACAACAAGCTAATCAATGCAAGAGAACATGAAAATTCTGGATCAAGTTGCGCTTGGAATAAGAAGAGGCATGAAACAAAAATAAATCAAAGGGGCACATTTTTTTGAAAATTAAAAATGATTGTATTAAATAATAATGAAGAGTAGTAAATCGTTGGAGGATAAACATACTCTCCTACAGTAACTTTGCTCGTCTCGTCTCTGAGAGAACCAAAGAGGAAAGGAAATGGAGAATCAAAGCAAAAAAATAACAGCAGAGAAAGAATAAGAGCAAATGGAAACAACAGATTACTACTTCAATAGGATTGGGAAATCAATACTCTTTAAAATAAGGAGAGAATATGGAAATAATGGATTACTACTTCGATAAGATTGGGAAATCAATACTCTTTAGCTCTTCAACACCCAAAACCATCCCTCTCGTCCTATCGCCATTTCCTAACGTCACCACCTCATCTTTCTTGCCCTCTCTGATGATGCTTACTTACTTCACGCACTTCCTTTAATCTTTTTTTAGGACTGAGAGTGAAAGACAGAGGGAGCATCAGGGTCTATTAAAGTTGTCTCGTATTTTGCCCATCGTAACCACATTTAGGTTAGTTTATATTCCTCTATCTCATTGTTTCTGTGTATGGCCTGTTAATTAGGTAGTTCTAAGGTAAAGATAAGGAAGAGGGTTGCTAATAATTTTTTCAATTTTTCAATCATTATTGAGAGGTAGATTCTTAAGAAATGAAAGCACAATTGAAGAAGAGAGACCGCCTTTTGTGGCTACTAGTGAACTAAATCAACTAAGGCAATGATACACTATTTCTGGCTTACAATATCTGTTTTTTCAACTCAAATTATTAGAACTCTGGGGTGCTTTTAATATCCTTCACACCGCTGTTGTTGGACTGTATTCAGAGTAGTGTCATTATTTTCAAGTGATTACCTAAACAAGTGAATATAACCTTACATTTGATTCAGAAAAAGATTGAGTGTGATTCTATTATTTGGGTCGTTCTATGATACAGTTGCAAAAATTTTCTTTCAGTAATCTATATGATGTGAGTAGGAGTAAGGATCACCATGGAGATAACATGTGTGACGAGAGCGAGCTTGTCATTCCAGTTGGATCTATGTCCAGAGCTAGGATCGAGAGACTCAAGGAGGCTCTCTATGCGCATATGGGCCAATTTGTAGAGAGGATGGAGTATACCAAGCCTATTGGGGAAAGCTATCTAAATCATAACCCAAATTGATTCATTTATCTCAAATCTTTAGATTAGACTCACTTGGGACTTGAAGAACATTGTATTGGGCTGTGCATTATCACTTAAGGCCAAAAGGAGAGGTGCGTCTATGATCAGACAAGTTTTTTTTAATTATTCTAATTTGGACTTGTTTTAAGTTATTTTTATTTTGGGCTTCCATGTATTTTAAGCCCAAGTCTTTTAGCATTATGCCTAGGTATAAATACTTATGTTTTACGGTTTTGGAACAACTTTTGATCATATTATTTCTTGTGTGCCGCCGGCCATCTTGAGAGAAAAAACCCCCCTCGTTCTTTTCAACTTAGGAATTAAACATCACTTATTAATTGAATCAGATTGTGGCGTGATTTTGATCCTAAACAACTTTCTTGGTTTGTTTTTTACCCATTATCTAGGTTGCTCAAGACAAGTTCTTCATGAGGTCTAGTAGGTAAATTTGAAACCCTACCTATATTCGAATCTATCCTCTTCTTCTTTCCTTAGATCCAAACAATCTTTCAATTCCATGGTGCACGTTAGTTTGTATCAGAGCATTGATGTGGAGGAGAATTCTTATTCATCTCCATCGGAATTTAAGAAACTGCTACCCATCACAATCCAATTATCGTTAGTTTATCAATTCAGGTGTGAATTAACTTTCAGCCTAAGTTTTCTTATTTTTCTTATTTTATGTTCTATTAATATTTGACCTAGATCTAAAAAAAAGTCAGAAAAAATAGAAAAAACATATTTGATCATAGACACGCCTCTCCTCTTAGGCTTAAGTGATAATGCACAGCCCAATACAATGGTCTTCAAGTCCCAAGTGAGTCTAATCCAAAGATTCGAGATAAATAAATCAATTTGGGCTGTGATTCAGATAGCCCTCCTCCAATAGGCTTGGTGCATTCCATTCTCTCCACAAATTGGCCCACATGCGCATAGAGAGCCTCCTTGAGTCTCTCAGTCCTAGCTCTAGACATAGGTCCAACTGGAATGACAAGCTCGCCCTCGTCATGCACGTCATCTCCATGGTGATCCTTACTCCTGAGGAGATGCCTAAGGGACTGCCACCCTTGAGAAGCATAGAGCACCAGACTGATTTTGTGCCCAGAGCTCAGATTCTGAACTGCCCAGCTTATAGGAGTAATCTTAAGGAGACAAAGGAGCTTCAAAAGCAGGTGGGTGAGTTACTGGAGAAGGGGCATGTGAGGAGAACTTGAGCCCTTGTGCAGTTCCTGTGTTGCAGATGCTGACGAAAGATGGGACCTAGAGGATGTGTGTAGATTGCAGAGCTGTCAACAAAATCACTGTAAAGTATCACCATCCTATTCCTAGGTTAGATGATATGCTTAATGAATTGTATGGTTCATGTTTCTTTACCAAACTTGATTTGCAAAGTGGATACCACCAGATTAGAATGAAACTAGGAGATGAATGAAAAACTACTTTCAAAATTAAATATAGGTTGTATGAGTAGTTAGTTAAGTCATTTCTAATGCACCCAGCAACTTTATGAGGTTGATGAATCATGTGTTGCGTGCATTTTTTGAAAATTTTGTGGTTGTTTACTTTGATGACATTTGATATATAACAGTAATCTTGATGAGCATGTCATGTATATGAGATATGCTTTAGATGTATTGAGACAGGAGAAAATGTATGTGAACCTTAAGAAGTGTACTTTTTTATATTGAAAGGCTTATCTTTTTGGGGTTTGTAGTCAGTTCTAGGGGAGTTGACGTTGATGAGGAAAAGGTGAAGAATATCCAGGAATGGCCGACACCTAAGAGTGCTAGTGAGGTGAGGAGTTTTCATGGACTTGCTAGTTTCTATAGGAGGTTGGTGAAAGATTTCTCCACCATTGCTGCTCCTTTGACTGAAATAGTCAAGAAGGAGAAAGGGTTTACATGTGGTGAGGAACAAGAGCATCCGTTTAATTTGTTGAAAACAAAATTGTGTTCTGCTCCTATTCTGTGTTTAGCTGACTTTAAGAAAGTCTTTGAGGTTAAATGTGATGCTTCTAATATTGGTATAAGTGCTATTCCTTTGCAGGAAAACAAACCAGTAGCTTATTTCAGTGAAAAACTGAGTGGTGCACAACTCAATTATCTGACCTAAGGAGCTTTATACTATGGTGAGAGCATTGGAGGTGTGGCCATATTACCTCCAACCTAGAGAGTTTGTCATTCGGACGGATCATAAGTCCCTAAAGAATTTAAAAGGACCAGGAAAGCTGAGCAAAAGATATACCACTTAGGTGGAGTTTTTGAAAACATTTCCGTATATACTACATTACAAGCAAGGGAAGGAAAATGTGGTAGATGATGCTTTATCTAGGAGGTATTCCTTAATTTCTACTCTTAGTTCTAAATTATTAGGATTTGAGCAGCTTAAAGACATGTATACTTTTGATGATGATTTTGCTACAGTATATGCTGCTTGTAAGCATGTTACATTCAAAAAAGTTTATAGGCATGATGGATATTTGTATCGTGGTAATCAACTGTGTGTGCCTAATTGTTCTTTGCGCGCTTTATTTATGCATGAGGCCCATAGTGGTGGTTTGATGGGTCATTTTGGGGTTACTAAAACCTTGGATATTTTGCATGAACATTCTATTGGCTTGGTATGCGCAAGGATGTTGAACGTCTTTGTGCCAAATGCATTGCATGTAGATACGCAAAATCTACTGTTAAACCCCTGGAATGTATACCCCTTTACTTGTGCCTACTGAACCTTGGGTTGATATTTCTGTGGATTTTGTTTTAGGACTACATAAAACAAAGAAGGGGTATGATAGCATCTTTGTTTTTGTTGATCGATTTAGTAAGATGGCGCATTTCATTGCATGCCGTAAGACTGATGATGATGTGCTTGTTGCTGATTTATTCTTTAGAGATATTGTTAGACTGCATGGTATTCCTAGGTCTATTGTTTCAGATAGAGATGCTAAATTTTTGAGCCATTTTTGGCGTGTTCTGTAGGAAAAGTTAGGTACTAAATTGTTTTATTCTACTACTTGTCATCCACAAACTGTTAGCAGTGAGCCTTAGGCCAATAGTCATATGTGACTTTTGTACTGACATTCTGACTTATTAATAATATATTATGAGGTATTCTTTTAAAT
>JANZXR010000002.1:17515106-17533048 GCA_027575705.1 Erythroxylum echinodendron | reverse complement strand
TGAGGAGTCATCAATGTCATTTGTTATAGTCAGTCAACTTGGGAATCAAGAAACTATGATTAATCAAAGGTTAACATGTACCATGCCTTATGATTATTCTTGATATCGTGCTACAAAGGGACTGAGTTTATAACCATGGTTACAGTTTAAATCGGATTACCGATCCTTATTTGATTTAGGTAGTCATAATGTCTTACTAGAGGCTGCTTATGACTTATGGGCCTTGAAGTATGATCAAACCCATTGCCAACATCAAATGAGCCTACAGGGTCGTACACAGAGAGTGATGTGATCTGGGCTTATTCTCTTGGGCCTAATTTATTAGGCACTGAGTAAATATATGTGGATATATTTGTTAGGCTAGATTCAATTAAATTATCGGGCTTTTATTATATGAGATATAATATGGGCCGAAACTTATTGGGCTTCCATAATCCTAATAGGTTTAGGATTATGACATTCTTATTCCTAATAGGAATAGGGATTAGGGTTTCTCTATGAATAGAGAACTTACGTCTCATTAGAGAAGATACGAAAACCCTAGCCACCTAGACCTAGCTATTCGTTCTTCTTCTGAGAGAAAAATTGTGCAGCATCCTAAGGTGTTTTGGAACGTGCTAGCACACATTAGCTACTGCCGGATCATTCATCCTCGTGTGGATACCAGTAGAGGACATTCGCATACTGCAGCGTCTACAAATAAAAAAACAAATACCAATCCGTGTCAAGAGGTAATTACGTATATGTTGTAATTTTTCAGTTATACTTCTTGTTATGTAGTATGGTCCATTCCGCTGCGTATTGTGAATACCCTGGCCATAGGCGATCCAACACAAATAGATGGACATACTGAGATTGTTAATAGAACCTTAGGTACCTTGTTGAGTGCTATAGTTGGTAAAATTTTGAAAACTTGGGGTGATTGTTTTCCATTTATTGAGTTTGCATATAATAGATGTGTGCAGTCCACCACATATTATTCACCTTTTCAGCTTGTATATGGTTTTAATCCTTTGATTGTCTTGGATTTGGTACCTTTACCCTTGTATGAGTTGTCTAGTACAAATGGCAAGAGGAAAGCCGTGATAGTTAGGGACCTACATATGAAGGCAAGACAGCACATTGAGCATAGAAATAGGTGTATGCGAGGTAAGCCAACAAGGGGAGAAAGTTGGTGACTTTTAAACCTGAAGATTGGGTTTGGGTGCATATGAGGAAAGAGAGATTTCCTACCCAGCGGAAATCCAAGATGGATCCTAAAGGTGATAGTCCGTTCCATGTGTTGGAGAAGATAAATGACAGCGGAAGTAGTTCATTGTGAGAAGTAAGGACATGGTCCACTATATTGACAGAAGAAACACCAGGAAGATACTCAACAAGAGTTGGTGGTGGTTGTCCACAGACAACATAAAAAGGGGAAGTACTGTTAGATGAATGTATGATGGTGTTGTACTAATATTCAGCATAGGAAGGTAAGTAACCCGTTTTAGAGGGAAGTTGCTGGGCATTGCTCGAAGATAAGTTTCAAGTATGATTGACTATCTCAGTTTGGCCATCTGATTGCAAGTGATAAGCAGAACTAAAATTCAAGTCAGTGGCCTGTAATAAAAGAATTCTCATACAAAATGACTAAAAAAATTTGATCTCTATCTGAGACAATCGAGCGAAGCAGGCTATAAAGTCTGATATATTCTCGACTAAAGATCTCAGCTAGTTGTGGAGCAGTTGTATGAGTTGGTAGCGACATAAAATGAGCATATTTTGAGAGACGATCGACAATTGCCTAAATAGAAATTTTGCCCTTGGGATAGTAGGAGTCCTGTAATAAAGTCCATAGAAATGTCTTCCCATATGCACGTTGGAATAGAAAGTGGTTGGAGAAGTCCCTGGGGAGGAGAATTAGTAGCTTTGGATTGGAGACAAGTAGGGCAGCGTCGAATATAATCGTAGATGTCAGTGTATAAATTAGGCCAAAAAATGCTGGGCTATGAGTTTCTCAGTTTTAAATTGGCTCGAATGCCCACCTAAACTAAATCATGAAATGCCCGAAGTAGCTTCTCACACAGAGAAGGAATTGAAGGGACGTAAATACGATTGTGGTAGAGAATTAAGCCATCACAGACAGTATAACGGAGACAGTGGGATCAGATGCTTTTATATTAGCCAATAATGTCTGGGCAAAGGAGTCATGGCAGATAGCATCATGAATTTCATCAAGAACACCAACGGATGGCTGTGGCAAAACAGTAGGGATGGCATTCGAGGACCACCTGGAAAGAGCATCGACCGTGTGATTAGAAGACCCTGAGCGATGTTCGATTGAAAACTCATTGCCTAACAATTTAGTGAGCCATTTTTGTTGCTCTGGCGTTTGGATAGTCTGGGTAAGCAGCTGATTAAGGCTTTGATGATTAATGGGGATAATAAATGGTCGCCCCAATAAGTATTGGTGCCATTTAAAGGTGGAGGAAGTGATGGCAATCATTTCCCTGGCGTATGTGGGCGCATGCTACATTTAAGGTGATAGGCATTGAGTGATAGTGGATGTTTGTCTTGAGAGAGGATTGCACCAATAGCCATGGAGGAAGCATCGGTCTCAATTGTAAATGTTTTCGTGAAATTAGGCAATGCCAAAATTGGAGCAGATGTCATTGCAGCTTTGAGTTGAACAAAGGCATAGTCAACTATTGGTCCCCAATGAAATCCATCCTTTTTGAGCAAGTTCGTCAATGGTCCAACAATATGTGCTTAGGATATAATAAAAAGACTATAATATCCTGTCAAGCCTAAGAAGGCACAAATGGTGGTCACAGAATTGGATTGTGGCTAGTCAACCATTGTCTTGATTTTATTCGAATCAACTTGGACTCCTAGCCCAAAAATCCATTGACACAAATATTCAATACTCTACTATCCAAAGTAACACTTGGATTGCTTGAGAAAAAACTGGTGTTCCGATAACGTGGCCAAGACAGTAAATATATGTTGCAAATGTAAGGACCAAGAAGGATTATAAACAAGAATATCATCAAAAAAGACAAGGACAAACTTACGAAAGAAGGGCCAAAAAACATTGAAAAACATTGTTTATAGTTCCGTGAAAAGTAGACAGGGGATTGGAAATGCTGAATGGCATCATCATGAATTCATAATAAACTTCGTAAGTACAAAAAGTTGTTTTTGAAAATATCGTTTGGATGCATTGGATTTGGAAATAGCCACTGTGGAGATCCAATTTTGTAAAATAATGAGCCCTATGCAACTCATTAAGTAGTTTGTCAACCGTAGGAATAGGAAAAATGATCTTTAATGGTGATAGCATTCAAGGCTCGATAATCGACGCAAAATTGCCAACTATCGTCTTTTTTTGGAAGTAGAACGGGTGAAGAAAAAGGATTGGTGGATGGCCTAATGATCCCCTCTTTAAGCATTTCGGAAACAAAACACTCAATTTCATTTTTCTAAAAATGAGGGTAACGATAGGGCTTTACATTGATAGGCTTAGTGTTGGGAAGAAGAGTTATGTGATGGTCAAAGTCTCTGTGGGGTGGTAGGGACATAGGTGTTAAGTTGTCATTTTGCACTTATTTGATATATAAATCTCTCTCATATGTTGAAATTATTATTCAAAATTTGTGGATTTGTGTCTTAATTGTTTGCAAATGATTTCCAACACTTGGAAGACGATATTGAGTTAAAAAGATGCAAAAGAAATAAAGAAATTCGAAAAATCTAGATTAGCAGTAAATCCAGTGACTAGACATCACCACGTGCAAGGATGGGAACCTATTTTGTAGATTTTGTTTTCAAGTTCAAATTTAAAATTTTCACAAAGCTTTAAAGATCAGATTACTATCTTATCAATAGGATCTACAACTTGAAGTGGGGATAAGGATTATCTGCTAAAGATCACAAGAAGGAATGGAAGAAATCGGAAAAAGGATAAAAAGAGAAGTCACATGTACTGTTCACGTACACTGTTCACGCAGCATAGATTAGGAGTAGTTTTCAATTTTCTATATGCTTTTCTTCTTATTTTCTTGACAGCTATAGGAGTTTTTCATTTTCTGCATTATTTTTCTAAGTATTTTCAGATTTCTTTGTTTCTTTTGCATCTTTTTAACTTAATATCATCTCCCAAGTGTTGGAAATCCTTTGCAAACAATTAAGACACAAATCTATAAATTTTGAACAATAATTTCAACATATGAGAGAGATTTATATATCAAATAAGTGCAAAATGACAACTTAACAAATTCCCTCATACCAAACCTTTGCTCGCCCTCGAGCAAACATGCCAAACTACTACACTCTATCAATCCATCATTCATAAGATTAAATGCACACAATCCATTAACTTGGGCAAGCAAGATTTAGGTTGCAACATACATCATAATCACTTTTCACCAATATAAATAAACAAAGACAAAATAAGACATCTTTTTTCAAAAAGCAAGTATGAAACCAAAGTGAATTCTTCTTAGAAATTTCTCTCTTACACTCAAGTGCTTGAGGTCAAAATGTTTCTCTCAAATCTCTCTCTAACAGATTGCATTACTATATGCTTACAAATTCACTGGTTATCATTCATTAGAATTACATGAGCTCATATATCATAAGGACTTTATTGTGGGTTGTAATGAGGCTAGGTTCAAAGGTAAGGTAAAAAAAAAAATAGCAAAGAGTTAATCACAAGTATTCACAAAGTACCAAGTAAAAGGGACATTAAAATTTTAAGATAACCACATGGCATAAAGGACTACACTACTCATACTAACTAATGCTACTATGTTTTTTTTTCCTTTTTTCCTTTTTCTTTTCTTTCTTTCTTTCCCCTTTTTTTCTTTTTCCCTTTTTTCTTTTTCTTCACTTGGCTAAGATCAAGGGAGAGCAATAAAAACAAGAGAAATTACTAGCAGCATAATTTAACAAACACATAAGTAGAGGTACATATAAAAATATCTCAGAGAACAATACAGAACAAAAGTCTCAAAATTAAATGCTTACTCAATACTTCATTTAACTTGTGATAGGGTAAGGCTAGCAGGATTTTTGGGTTTCAATGTAAGGTGATTGATTGAAAAATAAGGGTAAAGGCACAAAAGTGTTTGCAAGGAAAAAATAACTAGGTTGGTCATTTTTAAGCTAAAGTGTGTAAAAACAAAAAAGGCCTTAATCATTTCTATAAACCATGTAATCAAACAAATTCAATCCGGTTCAGTGCAAGTTCTAAAGGCAAACCTAATTAAAGGAGCATCACATAATTCAAAGAAATATAATGACATAAAGATGATGTCATTTGAGCTCAAATCTACTCACATGTTTAATTCAAGAATTCACCTTAATTCTATAATTACCTCATCACTCAAATGTCAAAATTTTGACTAAGTTTACAAGATCAGTTATTGCAATCAATCCGCATGATTCACTTTAGACTCATGTAGCCCAATTTAATTTCATGCATACAGTCAATCGCATCCAAACTAATATGATAAAAGCTTGATGGTTTAACATGTATAATCAACATGAAAATATCGAAAAAATTTAATGAAAAGAAAAACAAATAATGGCAAAGCCACACATAGTCACAACATGTATTCCAATAGGTTGGGTGAAAAGATGATAATACTTTTCTAATAAAACTCGAAAGTTAAGAGGAGTGTGGTTGGTTGGAGCTGGATCAGAGATTGGCCCTATTAATTGCAAATGGAAGTAGGCTGCCGCAGAGTTTGTTTTGTGAATATGCTGGAGTTAGGCAAAAGAAATTTAGGCAGGTGGAGTATTGGTAGAATTGGAGCCTGTTAATTCAATAGATTGCCCTTGATGAACAAATTGCATAGTAAGGTTTTTATGATCCGTGCTGACAGGGCCTAATGATTCAAGCCAATTGACTCCCAATACAATATCAGCCTCAGGAAACAGTAAAACATGAAAGGTAATAGGGAAAGTAATTCCCTGAATTTTATTGGTTTGATGTGGTTGAAGGATAATATGGGTAAGTTGTTGTCGGACATAGTTGTGTTGAAATTGCTGGCGTTGAGTGTATTTTAGAGTGAAAAGTCTGTCTGTAGACGTATTAATAGTGTAGTTTCTGTGGCTATGCTGGTTGTTGAATGTGTGAAATTTGTAATGCAAGTATCTGGTTGTGGGTTGTTTCCAAATTGAAGTTTATGGTTTGCTTTTGTGTATTACTGAAATTAGTTAAGGATTAGAAAGGATTTCAAGAACGAAAAGGGAGGTGGCTAAAAAACATGGAAGTGAGAAGAAATAATAGACAACTTTCGTAAGTCATACTTGGAAGACTACATTCTATTACTTCATTAGGAACATTTATAAGGATAAAACATAACATATATGACTTCAAATTATAATCAACTACATCATAACAACTCCTAAAATCAAGCAAAATCTAGATTAAATTCCTAAAATCAAGCAACAAAATAAAACGTTCCTAAAGACCAGTTCTGTAGACTAAGGCACGTGTACACAATTCCAACAATCTCCTCCTTGCCTTAGTAACTGCTGAGCTTTAATGTCAAAATAATTCATCATCTTGATATTGCTCAGTTGCTGCTTTGCCTCTTCATTTCGTAACTTGTAAATCTTCTCCATATGCCTAATTTGTGCACGTTTTCTGCATTTGATATCAGGTCTCAATCAAAAATTTCTTTGTGGGTGATTTGTTTTTTTGTAATGTGGGCATGGTGGATATGAAACATTATTGTTTCTGTTATTGTTGTTGTCGATCTTGTTAAAATTCTTGTTTTTGTCTCCTCATGAATTTTTTCCTTTATTAGCAGAGCAGCTTTAATGGTTCCATCTTCTCTCATCTTCTTCCTTTGTTCTTGTGCCTGTAGTGCAGTTACTAATTCTGTCAAAGATATACTTGATAGATCCTTAGTTTCTTTCAATGCAGAAATTTTAGATTCATATTTTTCAGGTAATGTTACAAGAACTTTTTGCACTATTCATTCCTCAGAAAATCCATACCTAATAACCTCACCTTGTTTACTATACTGAGTAACTTGTCGGAGTATTCTTTAATGGTTTTTGACTCTTTCATCTTCAGCATTTCAAATTCTCTGATCAAGTTGAGCACTTGCATTTTCTTTATTCTTTCATTACCTTAGTATTCCTTTTTGAGGTAATCCCAGATATCCTTTGTCGACTCTAGATTCATAATTCTTATGAATATGATGTTCGAAACATCAGAGAACAAGCAAACTTTATCTTTAGACTTTCTATTTTTCCTTTTTTTGTGCATCTTTATTTGCGTCATTGTAGGATTTATTGGTAATGCAGGCACTTCATAGTCTTCCTCCACAGCTTCCCAAACATCTATAGTATTAAGATGAACTTTCATTCGAACAGCCTAAACTTGATAGTTTTCACCATCAAAAATTGGTGGTGCACTTTAAGACAATTGTGTTTCAATCTCTATTGCTTGAAGATGGTTGTAATTCTTGTTGTAATTTTTGGTTATAAATCAGGTTTGTATTTTGGTTTCACTCATCTCACAGATACCTTAAGAAAAACGTTCTGATACCATTTGTTGGTTTCGTGTAGTTGAAGGGCAATGTGTGTTAGTTTTTGTCGGACATATTTGTGTTAAAATTGTTGGTGTTGAGTGTATTTTGGAGTGAAAAGTCTGTCTGCAGACATTTTAATTATGTAGTTTTTGTGATTGTGCTGGTTGTTGAATGTGTGAAATTTGTAACGCAAGTATTTAGTTATGGGTTATTTCCGAATTGAAATTTATGGTTTGCTTTTGTGTATTTTACTAAAACTGGGTGAGGATTAGAAAGGACTTCAAGGAAGAAAAGGGAGATGGTTAAAAAACATGGAAGTGAAGAAATATTAGATAATTTTTAAGTCATACCTCGTTAGGAACATATATAGAGATAAAATATAACAGATTTGACTTCAAATCATAATCACATGCATCATAACAACTCCTAAAATCAATCAAAATCTAGATTGAATTTTTAAAAATCAAGCAACAAAATAAAAAGTTCCTAAAACTAATTCTGCACATACTAAGCCACGTGTGCACAACTCCAACAAATTTCAACCAGAATTTGTTCGTAGGTCCCTTCGTAGCATCTATAGGAAAGCCAAGGAATTTGACAACTCGTGGGTTAATGTAATTATGAATGCTGCCGGTATCAATCAAAATAGCGAACGGCTGGTGGTGAACCGACACAGTGAGTCGAAAAGTTTTCGGGTGAGAGGAATCAGTTAAGGCATTGAGGGAAATTTATGGGCAAGGAGTTGGAAAAGAGTTATTATCATCCTCACTCTCTGGTGGTGGGTCGAGGGGGAAAACGTCGTTCTAGAGCAGTGGTTAAATCAGACCAAGAAGTCAATTGACCATTGCGATGCGATATATCCATTGAAACCATGTTAAGGCCTGGCCAGTCATATAAGAGCTGGCAATATCGAATCTTTGGTTCGCGGGTGTTTGATGGAATGAGAAGAAACGATCAGCTTGAAATAACCAGTCGAGCGGGTTAGTGCCATCAAATGAGTGGAGATCACATGAAGGGGCCTGCAAAGGAATAGGGCCAGAAACAGAATGAGTGGGTGATGATTGGAATGGTTGTGGTGAAGTAGTTGAGGTGGACAGATTATAGGAGGAAGGAGGCGATAGTGATAATTGGTCCAAATGTGTGATAATCCTGTTGGAGCATGGTACCATGAGTATTTAGGGTGTTGTCAAAACGGGTGTGAGAGTGTTTAAGGTCGGTGACAGTGGATTCGTAGGATGCGATGGAAGACTCTAGATGGTGTAACTGATCGCGAAGCTGGTTTATAGCTTCGTGATAGGCCCTATGTTGGGTTTGCATGCCATCAGCCATGGGAGAAGTGAAAACTTCAATGAAAGCACCAAATGATGGATCCTATTTTTTAGTGAAAGGGAAATTCAAAATACAGAGAAGGGAAGGGAGGAAGTTGATGTAGATAAAGGGAGAATTTTTCTTAATATTTTGCTTGCTTTTGTTCATTCATCGCCACCTATATATAGATGGATACAGAAGGTTCTAGTGATAGCCTAGCAAATTAACGTGAAATCAGCAAAGGGAATAACAGAAAGCAGTAACAACAATCAACAAAACAGACAACAGAGCAAGGTGGGGGACTGCGGTAGTGGATGTGCTGGAATTCTGTTGGAACCGAATAACAGAAGCTGGTGGGAGCTTATTCAAGGTGGGCTAGTTTCTTGTAGAGTCTTTTGGGTCGTGTGACACCTATGCCTGTATCATCTTGCCATTTAACTTTTCCATTTGATCTCCTTGAGAGGTCTCCGAATCATAAGAAAAATCCCAACATCTTTTTCCAATGTTTTAATCAAGTTCTTGGGAAAGACTAGATGAAAGAACCAATAAGCATGTAAGCTATTGGGGACTAAGTTAGCATCCCAGTTGATGCTATGAAATGCTTTGTGAAAGTTAAGCATATGTTCTTGGTGTGGCTTTGTCTGTTGGAATAATAAGAAAATATTAAGTTCAACTGGACTAGAAGCTTTTACTAGGCTTAAGTTCAAAGATGGCTTTCTTTACATCTTTAGCAGTAAAGGGTGTCCGTTCAAGTACCTCTCACTTCAACAATATTTAACACAAAAAAGATAATTAAGAAATTCATTACTTTTTTCATAAAATATTGGAGATTATCACAAAATGAAGCCACACCTTTTTCTTCTTCCTCTTTTTCCTTGAGATAAGATGAAGTTACACTTAAAAAGCTTACGATTAACTTCAGGACAAATCTATTCGTATATCACCGATTGGTGATATTAACAAATTCAATTTCGTCAACCTTGGTATCATTATCTTGGAGATTGAAAAGCAACTAAAGGTTTAAGTAATAGAATTGAGTTTTAAGAAGAAATTTTCTAGAAATTTATACGAATTAGCGAGAATAGACAAACTGATGATGGTGTGGTTCCTTAGAAAAATTAAAGTAAAAAACTTGACTGCAGTTAATCGTTGTAATATTTAGGGTAAAAGACATAAATATTTCTTGTACCTTAAGAAGTTTTAAAACAATTTTCTAAAACTTTTAAAATTTTTAATAAATTCTTAGTTTTTTTTTTTATTCTCTTAAATTTTAGTTTAAAAAACAACGATGTGATATAAATGTTAGATATGAATTAATGAAATGTCATTAATTAATTAATATGCTAAATCAACTCAACTTTTAAACTTGACTTGAACTAATTAAATTCAATTTTAATTCATAATGTAAGATAATTATAATAAATACTTAATTTAAGTCTAATTTAACTTGTTTGATTTGAATATATATAAAAACTAAATTTAATCATTATATTAGCAATATTTAATTAATACATCTGTAAAGTTTATAGCACATGTATTTTGTCATTGTGCTTTACCTAAATTCTAAGATAAGCTTTCTAGAAAAATAGAACTTGTTTTAAATATTAAAAATATTTCTTAAATTATGGAAGAAGTTTACATTTTTATCATATAATTAATATTCGTCACACTTTTGATGACTACACCTAAGAATTATTCAATCTCCGTCCCCATCTTGTCTGAAGAAATTAAATGAAATTTCAGCTATTGCTTCTTGTTCAAGCACCGATTGTCAAGCCAGAAGATAATATCACCAAGAACTTGGAATATCATGCCGTCAGTCTCACCTTCAAGAAGAGAATGATAAGCATCCTTGTAAAGCTTAAACGTCTTGTCTGAGCTACTTGCTTTCTCATACAAAGCCTTGCTAACTGATGGATCAGTCACAACATCGGCTTCTCCATGTAGGATTAACAAGGGCAGAGAAACCTGGGAATCACAGCTGACATAAGTTTATTCATGGAAAGACTACCTACTGATCAAGGAGATGAAGGTTGAATAGCAGAGCATATACATTGATTAAAGTAGAAATGAAAGGTAAGTTTCAAAACAACAGAGACAGCTGTTGTCTAGAACAGGTACTCTATATCTTATACATTTATACTAACATTTGCTTATATATATTAATATTGATTCGAGAAAGGGTCTTGAGTTGAGTAACTTGTAACATGTTGAATTGACTGATACGTACAACTCAATGAATAACTATGGCATCATGCATCATGTGACAAGTGATTTGGATAATACTCTGGCCTTGGATAGTGGAAACAAAGATAAAGCCATCAGTAATAGGGAGTATGCTTAAACCTTGATTTCACAAAAGTTATCTTTTATTTTACGCTTTTCCTTCCTTTGTCTTGATAGCAAATTTTCAATTATATTATTTTATTTCTTTTCGTGGTTTTATGTAATTCTATAAATCATTCTGTTTAGTTATAACCTTATGCTAATTATCGAAGACTGGCAGTGGCGAAATTTGACTAATTTTTAAAAGGGGACGAATTAAAATAAATATAAAAACTCAATAATAAAATTATTTATATGAATTTAAAAATTTAATTCAAAAATTACAAAATGATATAAACGTTAAACGAAAATAGTCTTCTCAATTTGATCAAGGGTGGCGGTAGCCTCCCCTTGTCACCCCGGGCTATCGCCACTAAAGTTAGGGTTGAGAAAATTTTGACTCATAGTATCATACATTTATTTATTCCAAGGTTTAAACAAGTTACATAGAAATTATAAACTGTGATCACATTTTTACCAACTTATAAATATATATGTACAATTTACAAGAATCCAACAATGTGCAAAGTAGTATAACCGATTTAGCGTTTAATATTTTTATTCATTATTCCAAGTAATTTGAGGCAATTACCATTTATTATAATTCTCGCACAAGGGGGTAAACCTCTACTTAAACTATATGTTTAATCGGTGATACTTGTCTTGGGAGAAATTCAGGGACGGACATACCTCTTCTAAACGTCTTTCTAGTTCTTGAGTTGTCCTTAGACACTCTAAAGCAGTCCAAAGGCGCGCTGTATCCTTGTATGCAATAACATTGTATGCTGCCTGCATTAGAAGACAAACTCCATGTTTTTAATGTCAAAAATTATCAAGGATGTGATGTAGTTGCCTGCAACCAGCTAGAAATATAGAACAAACCAGTTCCCGCTTTCTCAAGTCTCGGAATGCCATCTTGACAAAATTCTGGTGCGGCACTATTTTTAACTTCGGAAAAAGATAAGCCATACTAATCAGAACTTTCAGCAGAATCCATGGTGGAATCATGTTATCTGTGAACTGAAGAAAAAGCAACTCAGTTTTGAGTCTAAATAATCATTCAGAATACCAAGTTTGGAAGAAGAGTACTTTGCACATGGGCGCAACAAGAATGGCTCCAGTCCAAGCGTTTGGTTGTTTCAAATGTACCTTCAGGGCTACTGCTCCACCCAAAGACTGTCCAAATAGGAAGCTTGGAAGACCACTGTAATCGGTGTTCTCTGAGAAAAACAAAAAACAACAAAAACAAAAAATGGAACTCATTTCTAATTGATGAATTCTTTGTTTTCTCTTGCCATTTTAGACTGTTAATGCAGAGAAAAAGGGAGATCGATCTCCAGTCCATAATTCTACCAAAGTTCTTCAAAGAGCAGGAGATAGGAGAGCATGTGCTTGTTTTTGGGCACCAACCCACTTCCAGCTCAAGAGGACCATGTGTTTGTTCTTTGGCACCAACCCTCTTCCAGTTCAGCTGATTAGCAGGTTAGTTTTATAATCCACCATCCAAAACCATGATAAGATTCGTTGTTCATCGCATACATTGCTTCCTAAGATATCATGCACATCTTGACGAAGTTCTTAAATGTTTTCTTAGGGGTACATTAGAAAAGAACCGCACCTTTAACTTTGGAGTACTGCTCAACAACATCATCAACAAGCTCTTCCAGGCTTGAAATATAGCCATGAAGACCTTGGGAAAGTCCAAATCCTGGATAGTCCATTGCAAAAACTCCATAGCCTGATAGTGCTAACTTTCTAGCAACTCCTGCAGACATTTTAATGAACTAAACAGGATTTCAAAAAATACTCAAAGTTGACTTTTACCAGAAACGTTACATACCTTCAAAAGTAAACGTGCATGTTTCTCCATAGCCATGACAAAAGAAAACCAATGCTTTTGGGCGAGGGTTCTTAGGAAGCCAGCTTTTCGTAAAAATTTGCAATCCTCTAGAATTGACTTCATATGACTACAAACAACATAATTTAGTCGTATTTCACTCTTTATCATCAAACACGACTAGGAAACAAACTAAATGCGCTTGTCATAGAAGGAAGAAAAGTGGGCAGTTAAGCAATAGTTACGGTCTTCGAAAGAAGTATGGAACCTAAAAGAAAATGACGAGATGAAAGGAAGGGGGGTGAGGCTATATCTAGTACACTTTCCAAATGTAGAAAATCACAGGAGTATAACAGTAACGAGAAAAGAAAACAAACTTCGTTACCATCATGCTTACTGAAAAGTTTCTTCGGGGACAGTATAAAAAATATATTGCGGATCAACCTTATCATTTTGCTTTTAGCTCATAAGTGTCAAGCATATCTTTTTATTGTTGAAAATTTATAACTGGATCAATTGTATATCAACAAGAAATATAAGGATCAATTAGTTATATATAAAAATATAACTCATAATATCCATTCCCTTAAAATTTTAGTTAAGATATAATATCTAGTAGTGAAACTCAAATGACTTTATATGAGTTATAATATCCAGATGTTCCAGTTGTATATAGGTTTTCCTGGAGTTAGATTAGAGGACAAAGCCACCCTTACGAAGAACACAATGAATATTTACCTCCTCAATCTTCAGTCCTTCGTATGGTATCTAGAAGCAGAAAAAAGGACGAGGAGTTAACTTCAATGGAAATTCATCCAACGTTTGACCACGTAAATGAAATAAAACACCAGTTTCAGACAACTTAACATGCCAGCAAAAAGTATCTCTAAGAATGAGACTAGTTCTCCATGTGTGACTGCACAGATCCTCAAGTCTAAATGAGTGCAAGCAGATGAAAATTCACTGAGAAGTTAAAATCTAAAAGAAACATCATGTCAATTTGAAAATTCTGTAAATCGCCTGGTCTTGTCATGTTATCCCTAACTTCGTTAAGTATTGGTCCAATTACAGTCAATATCTACATCCAAAATCCATATCCCATCATCAGTTAATATTCCAAGTGTGTTAATGGAAAACAATTAATTCAGTCAAACGCAAAGATCATGTTCGCGGACAGAAACAAAATCATCCCCTTGACCCAGAAAAAAAAAAGCGAAAAGAACTTATAACCCCAAACGCACTAAAGGAAGGAAGGACTGTCCTCTTGGAAGTAAAAAAATGCTTCCTTGTGCGAAGTTTAAGGCCAGAAATTGATTAATCAACACTAGTGTTTGCATATGCCTACGTGTGCACTAAGCTTTTGTCCCTTTTTCATTTCCGGTGGAATCACTGACAACGAACCCTCCCCCACACCTCTCCCAAATGCCCACAATAACCCAACATTGTGAAGAGAATTGAGCACCATTGACTCTTTATCATTCACAACATCTATGAAACGTCACTAGCCAAATTTAACAATCACATTAACACACGCATGCACACGCATAAAAACCTTCATTAAGCAGTGATTAATTCCATTCTGAATCTCCTTGAACGCCTCACGAGCACGCCGTCTCTCTTGTGCTTGATCCATATTAGTATCCAAGATCTTCTGCAATTCATTGCTGATGTCTTTCAACTTCTGTGGCTGCACCATGACTACTTTCGGACTCTCCTGTATCTCTATTGCTTTTAAGTATAGGAGTTGTGCTTTATGACAAACCCTTTTTAACTGTATGCCGTGCCCCTGTACATTTCTAAGTGGTTGGGATCTCGAGCGGAAGGTAATAAAAGCTGTAGTTAGTAGGAGAGCGCGACTCTGATCTGATCCTGGAAAATGAGACGATTGTGAAGAAAGCAACTAACATTGAAATGTATTGAATGCATATAAGCATTTAGTACATTGGCATTATGAAAAAGCTTTTAATGGGAGTTTTCTGACATAAACAATAACATAGGGGTGCTTCTTACTTTGGGATTTATGATACAGATACTGCCTTTCTCCACTCATAATATGGTTCTGCTGCATATTTAGTTTCTGGTGTGATGATGCTTCTTGGTTGGTGGGGCACATATGTCAATGCAAAATGAGCACAAGTAGGTGTTGCACAAGTTGGTATCCCTAAGGTAGGAGAAAATTTCCTTTATTGCAAAACCTTTAGGGATAATTAAAGTCCTTTTGTTTCTGTTTGTTTTTTTTTTATATTGACATGAACAATCAAAAATTTTTATTTTTATTTGAAAGAAAAATAAAAATTAAAAATAGAAAACGAAAATTTTAACTAAAAATTATAATAAAAAAATAAAAGTGGAACCAAATGATCCCTAAATTATAAATTTAATTGAACCAAACTTTAAAGTAGAGTAGGTTCTAAGTAATGTGGTGGATTTAGATTTCATATTTGAGAATCGTTATCGTTCGCACATTATGTGGTATATTCCTGGAAAGCGAAGGGAGGGAGCAAGACAAGTTTGAAGCAAACGTGCTTACCCCGACCAGTGAATTTCCCATGTGTTATTCTAAGTTTCAAGCAAAGCAAACGTTCTTTCGAGGTAAATTATGGAAAAGAAGTTAGTGGAACAATCGGAGTCCTTTGCTCGAGCATTTAATATAAAAGATTTGAAGAGTAATTAAGAATTGAAAGGAGCCAATTAAGAAATGTTTGACCTCTTAATCGTGAAAACAAAGCTAAACCGACCCAAAGTCTTGATGAAATAGCCCCATAAAAGACAAACTGTCCAATCTCAATCTGCAAGAATGGGCCATGTCAGAATCCATTTTAATATGAAGGTGAAAGTGGACTTGTCTTGGTTTTGTTTCGAGTTTTACGCAACCAACCAGTGGATTAAATGTATCAGCTTCGTATACTTGATACCCTATCGCATTTGTTACTATTAGCTACTCGTGTACACGGGCAGAAATATTGTGATTGTTAAAAATCTTGTTTAAGAAGTTCAAAGTATATATTTTCGACAATAAACTTTTATGATCCTCTTTAAGCAAACAAGCCTATCCAAATTGGGAAAAATATTTACAACTACTCAGGTGTTAATTAAATCCATATCATAACTCCAGTAAAGGCCTTTATAACAGTACGAAGCAAAAAGTCGCATGGGAGGGGAGGGGTTGGGTGGGTCATGGGTGTGGGTGAGACTTTCTCTCTACTTTAAATGGGCACCAGGACCAGTACTAGGCAGGAGCTGTCATAATTACCCCAAGCAACGCCCTTCACGGCTCAGGATTTCTTATTTCCATTATTTCTTGAGGTCTATGGAGAAAAATATTATTCCCATACTTTGAAAATTATCCTACTAGAGCTCCTCACAAAAATCTCGGTTTTAAAGATCATATATCCTTCTAACCATCTAGTTCAACTATGTCATTACTGGTTATCGGAGCACCTATATCCACTATATCATTTTGGATGTCACCATTATTATGATTTGATTCCTTAACTAGATGAATTAAATAAAGATTGACATAATTTTTCTATGATTTTTGCTTATTTTTAAGCTTGTCAAAATCTTCAATTATTTGATCTTCAAAAAAAAAAAACAATACCTATTCTAATTAATTTCTTTTCAACTAGATTAAAAAAACACTTGTAACCAAAATTAAAATTTATATAACTAACAAAAGTGCACTATTTAGACTTAAAATCAAATCCTAATCTATCATCCTTTGAGATATGAAGAAAGGAACAATAGCCAAATACCCTCAAATGCTTGTGGGAGACAACCTTCCCACTTTAGACACTCTAAGACACATTAAACTACAAATTAATATAAGAAGATACATTAATAATATGATATGTTATAATTAAAGCCTCATCCCAATAAGAATTAGGAAATTTTTCGTGTGATATCGAACATCTAACTCTTGTCTCAAGAATTATATTCATCCTTTCTACTAAATCTATTAACAACACAGTCTTAGATGGATTCCTTTAATGTTGAATACCCGATGCTCAGTAATACACATCAAATGAGCCTATGTATTCGCCTTTATTGTTAGTCCCAATGCATTACTACATCTTTCCTATTTCTTTTACAATACTTATATGATATTACTTAAAGACACACCACCTCATCCTTGGTTTTTAAGTGTACGTACATACCTGATGGATCGAAAACTTAAGTGTGCAAGATTTGGCTAAAATGGTATATTTCAAATTTTTTTTTTAGAAATCAAATTTCTGTGGAAGCAATATAACCAAATCAACATGTACAACTATACATGAAACGGTATAGGGAAAATATTTAACATAAGAACAAGATAATAGAATTATACCGACTCCTTTGCTACAGCTTTAACTTCTCGCTATGCTATCCTATCCTATCCTATCCTTGGCAATGTATCATTTCCTAGGTGTTGTATCCTCTTCTCGTTATTGTATCATCTTCTCGTTATTGTATCCTCGACCAATCTGATCTACCACTTATTCTTCTTGGATAACTTAGTTAATAAGATTCTTTAGTGGGAAAGGAGAAGAAAACTTGAAAAGAATTTGCTTTAGAAAAAGCAAGCCAAAGATGAGATACCTCTCATGCAAATTTCAGCTATCTCATACAAGATAGGAGGGAGATAAATAAAAATTCAATAACCCCTTGTATTCTTTCTCTCAATTTCGGTTAAGCCTTAAAGAAAGAAGTCAAGTGTATCCAATGCATCACATCTTTCCTTAATTAATCATAAAGAAGCTAATAAATGAGACTCTTCTCATTTGTTTTAAGATGGCTATATGAAAAGACGAATAACCGAAAATGATACATTTCATTTTCGGTTTTGTGATGAAAGAAGAAAGGGGGTCCATCAAATGCTCCTCTTTCTTCTTTAATCCAATGAATGCTAAATGGTTACATGCTATCATTAAAAGACAACCATTAAACTATTTAATGATAAG
>JANZXR010000002.1:17486419-17515006 GCA_027575705.1 Erythroxylum echinodendron | reverse complement strand
GGAGCTCTTGTTTAAAAACTTCTTATTGTCACGTGAATTAAATAAATCAAAAACAACAAAAGTTAAATGTTCAAAGTCATCATATCCAAAGGAGCCAAATTTATTGTTATTTTTCTCTATCGAACACAAGATGCTCATCAGTAAGAGGGTATAGAGGTTTTTTCACATAAAATGAGTCAATTTAGGTTAAATGGATACATTTCCATTATTTAAATAACATAACCTTATAAAACTTGAAAAATAGGAATGATAACTCTTGGACACATAATTTCTCTCACCCTTCTAATTGAATATATCCTACAGGATACTGTAGTTGTATAAATTTGTAGTCTAATATAGCTAATTATGCCCACATCACCATTATTAAAATATTCTTAATAAAGCATATTGAAACATAAAGTTTTCTTCCTCCAAAAATCTATCAATTAAAATATAAAGCATTCTACACCTTTAACACATAGCAAAATCAAAAAATGGCCTCTCAACTTCTTGCTGTCCAGCAACGAGTAATTGACAGTTAAATTAATGCTTTCCCTTACAATTTTATATATAAGATGTACCATAGGAAATGCCCAAGAACAAGCATAAAATCAACGTAGGAAATCAAAGTACATTGGCTCAACTCATCTTATGTTAACAAAGATCAAGCTTCTTCAGGAAACCTGTACATTAGTAGTGTTCAAGTTTGTAAATTTCGTGTTCCTATTAATAGCTACTCAAGGGTAAGAATACATAGTTTAACTGGTCCTTACAAGTTCTAAATTTCTATGCATTGTCACTGAAGCAAGTCCTTAAATAACAAATGGAACAGTAGAAAATTAAGATTTGATGTTCAGCAACATATATAAAGTCATTTCTGTGAAGAAAGGAAAATCAAAGAATCACAAATAAAGAAACTGAATTGAAGAGAAAAGTTAACCATCATCAAAGGGAAGAAACAGTGATGCTACAGCTGCCAAATACAAGTTGAGCTTTACTGAATCTATTAACATACCTGCAGTGTACTTTGTGTGTTCTCATTCACCTAATGGTTAATACAGTGAAAGTTCATAATCGAAGATTCATACTGAACAAAAATAATGGGGCATCTGACTAGAAGAAAAATATTTGCTGTTCAGTAGATGGAGATGCAAGTACTATGAATCTAAGACTTATGTTACTAGTTATATGTTCTTTCAGATAATGGATATAAGCCATAGATACTGACAATCAAGTGTTTGATTCTTATGGAAGAGCCCAATTGTAAGACATAAGAGTAAATAATTCTTATGGATAAATAACGCAATATTTATCCATTCCTAAGCCAACAATTTTACTCAATGACTAGACATAATTGCAAATAATGTAAGGACTTAAAAGGGGTAAACACAAACCTGAGCAGAGCAGATCTGGAGGTCGATGCTAGCAAGGGGCTTCAAGTGCTGTTTGAGACTGCTGGTGACTGCAAAGAAAGAGACAGCGAATGAACTTTGGAACAATTTCATAAACACTTTCCAGTGATCAGACGTTTTCGGCTAGAGATTAACCAAACATAAAACCTAAACAATGACGCAACGAAGGACGCTGGAGAGAAGAAGAAAATACCTTGATGACGAAGACAATGGCCGGAGATGCAACAAAGGAAGGAGAAGACACAGCGGAGAAGGGGAACGATGATGTGCAGGTTGGGTGGGTGGGCGAAATGGGACGCGGGGGTTTCTATTACATAACCAAAATGTCGTTGTTTGGTTTAAACCAAAACGACGTCGTTTTTGTTATGTAAAAAATTCCCACCCGTTCCCTTCCCCAACTAGATGACATCGTGTTTCTTCTTAAGCCAATAGTGACGTTTTCTTCAATAAAACATTGCAGTTTATCTTTTGCAATGTTTTATTGAAAAAACATCGTCAAAAGTTGCACAAATCCGCGATGTTTATATAAAACGTCGTGGAAAAGTAAGACTTTCGGTGATGTTTCTTAAACATCGCCAAAAGTCTCTATAATATTGTCTATAATTTTTGTAGTGCATTAATTATTCTAGTCTTTATAGGATCTCATATATCTAAATTCACTAAATCAAGCATTTTAAAAGCTCCATAATGTGTACTCGTCATGGAAAAAACCATACTCTACTTTCCTGCAAAGCAATTAACATATGCCTTTAAAGATGATCAATTCATCTTTAGAAAATACTCTTTTATGATCGGAGCATCTATCCTTTTCAAACTTATGTGACTAAACCATCTATGTCATAAGTCCATAGCATAACATCGCATAATATTCAACCTCTATCAAATATAGGCTAGATAATTTTCTGCCTCTAGCCATAATAAAACTTCCTTTTTTAACTACTACTAATATTGATGTACCCACCATTATTAATTCACCTAATAAATATCAAATTCAACTTAATATATAGGACATGCTTCACATTCTTCAATAAGAAATTGTTGCCGTTGTTAGTGTCAATATACACATATTTAGTGCTAATATCTTAAGCCACTCCATTATTTCTTATATGCACATCATTGAAAATACAATTAGTGTAGGAACAAAAAGATTGTCTCTTAGAAATGACATGTGTGGTTGAACCACTATCAACCACACAACTAGATTTGTCATAATCAAATTGATCTCATTTTCTTTATAATGTAGAAAAAAATCTTCTAAAACTATATTAACTTTATTTGGATCAACTTCTCTTTCGTTATCTCTTTTCCATTCCTATTTGTACTCTTTCTTCAATTTTCTGTAATATTTCTTAATTTAGCCTTCATCCCATTACAGTAACATTTAATGTTCTTCCTTAATCTAGACCTACTTCCAAACTTGTCTCGATGTCTTAGGCCTTTGCTTTTTCTTTTCTCTTTACTTTATATAACATGAATTTAGTATAAGGAAAAGAAGAATCTTTTTTTTCTTCTTGTCTCTTTATTCGATATATTACTCTTCACCAAACTCATAAACATAATGCCTTTAGGGTTGAATTAGTAATCTAAACTCTAAAAATCTCCCAATTGTTAGAATGAGTACCAAAATGTCATAATTCCTACACTTAATATTCGAAATTGATATTTGTAGAAGTTAATTGATTTATAATACCTGTCATCAGATTTAATGATCAGTATCAAGAGAACCAACATTGTACTTCAAATTCATAAGCTTCTTTATCAAGTATAATTTATTTCCTCCTATCTTTTGAGCATACAATTCATCTAGTTTACTCTAAAGTGCATTTGCATTATTCTTATTCGAGATCTGATTATGAACATTACCATCTACCCATTGTCTAATATAACCATAAACTTGCCTATTCAGTAACTTCTAATCAATATTACTTTTTATCTTTAGGCTTTATCGATTCATCTAAAATAAGAACATAATAGTTTTTATAATAAAGGAAATCCTCTATCTTTTCTTTACAAGTATGATAATTACTACGATTATTACTATTGTCAACTTCCATCCTTACAAAAATAAACCACATGACTTGGCTCTAATACCACTTATTACAAAAAATAATAATAGGCTTTAATGTACATGTAATAGTGAAATCAATAAATAACATAAAAATACCTTTTTCCTAGCAAGGTTAAACATTAATAAAGTAGCAAAGTAACCAAATAAATAAATTACAAGAGCAAACCAAACATAAAATAGCATAATTTCTAGTCAAAAACCTTTTAAGATGAAGAAAAAAACTATAAGAACAAATTATACTTAAAAAGCTTTCAAACATAAAACAACATAATTTTTATTAAAAAAATTTTAAGATGAAGCAAAAAACTATAAGATCAAATTATACTTAAAAAGCTTTATTAATCCCTAATGACTCCTAAGAGGATGGGTGAATTTAGTGTTGATAAATTTTCAACAAAAAATTACTAACTTAGTATTTTAATGATCATAATTTATAAATGATGAAAATATGAAATGATGCACTTAAGCACTAAAGTCAAAAGAGTAAGAGAAGAGAGATGCAAACTGTCAACAAATAATCCTTACCCATGTTTACTCATAAGACTTCTCTTAAATTTTCAATATAACCCTTCCTTCAAGGTGAAGAATAATCTTTATACAAACTTTACTTAGAAAAAAGGAGACCTTTTTACAATCTTCCTTTAAGATGAAGAGGAGCCTCAATACTATTTGAAACACTCCTAACTATAATAAAAAAAAAAACCCTAATAGAATCTCACAAATCAAATAGCTCACTTTATCACTTTGATAAAATAAACAAAGGCTCATTTATTCAAAATATGACATTAAATGCTCAAATAATTGAAAAACAATTAAAAATATGTGTAAAAGACACTTAAATGTTTATTAATGTAAAAACCAGTGATAAAACATATATTTTATAGGGCTTTGAAACTCCTATAAGTTGTAAGAGCCAAAAACTAACCATTAAAATGGCTAGTTGTAGACTAGTGGTTGACTAGTGTAGCTTATTTATTAACTAGTATGCATTGAATATATGATTCACTAATTGTTGACACATTGGTCGACCACTAAGGTATATTGGTTGACCAATGTGTCTCTTAGAGGGACATTGATTGATCACACTATTATAATAGTTGAATAATAAGTTATAAGTTTAACCTACATTAATCAACTATTAATTCATATTAGTTGACCAATGCATATTCAATGCATAAAATCTACAAGTCATTGCATATTGGTTAACCACTCAACCATATTGGTTAACCAATGTGTCCTTTAAAGGGATATTGATTGATCACATCATTATATTAATTGACCAATATGACAACAAACTCACCTATTACATATTTAACTTATATTAGTTGACCATTCAACAATTTTGTTTAACCAATATGTCCTTTAGAGGGACATTGTGTAGGTTATGGGATGACCTCAAGTTGGTTAAAATAAAATAAAATATAAAACAACACAAAGCCAACATTCTAGTCTTCCAACCAATTCAAAACCAAAATAGCATAAATTAAAGCGTAAAAACCGTTATACCAAGAATTTGGTCTCCAAAACAAATAGAAGGGAACTTGAGGTGTAGGTTAAAGCAAACACAACCTTAGTCTCATCTCTGCCTCTTTGCTCTTGGCTTTGAGATTGGGTTCTTGATTTGTGCCTCCTTGCACTAAATGATATGCATTCTAAGGTTTTCACCAAAGATTGATTAGAAAACCAATATTTCCCAATGCTAGATGGTACTTTAATGGACTAAATTTGATCCTAGAAAATCCACAAATTAAACTATTTAATGGGTTATTGATTGCTCAACACATGATCTAAATGGCAAAGCCAATTTTGGCCTTGAAAGTGACAAGTAAAAATCGACAGCCAGGAAGAAGATAGGGGGAAAAAACAACAGTTGGGAAGAAGAAAGATCATAACAATAACTAGAAGAGAGAAGAGTATATTGCCAAAATCACCTCACCTTTTAAAACAAAATTAGGCTGGAGATGTCTCTTGAATTATCTCAATTGCCCTTGTGTTAGTAAAGCTAAAAAACAAGCATGTAAGGTTAAATTAATCGTGAGCCTTTAATCTCATCCTTATGGTCATTTCATACACAACTCACAGAGAGTAGCTTCACCACCAAGATTGGCCATTTAAATGTTCCATTTAATTTCCACTTTACCATTTAATCTCATGCTTCAACATAATTGAACATTTGACCCAATTTCCATATAACTATACCATATAATTATAGACATTATTTTTTTGAAAAATAAATTTATATAACTTCTCATACATATCAAATAAATTTATCTAGGATTAAATTTTTTATCTAGTAACATTTATTCTAATAGCATATGACGAATAAAATAATTATAATAGTTATAATCAATTTTATCGTCATATTCATATATCCATATGATATACTAGAATAATTTGCTTTTTCTAGTCAAATATTTTATGATGTCACCTATTGGGATCTATGTCATATTGACAATAGAATTAAAAATCCTTTTAATTCTATAAATCATAAGTGATATCTAGCAAAATCCATTATAATTACTCAAGTGACATAGATGTTAAGTATCGTACAAAAATCATAATACCAATGCAATAATGGCCCGTGTCAATTCTCTTGTCATATAATATCCTGAATAAATGCAAGATTGGAATATGTCATTCTTGCCAATTTATTCTTCCTTCATCTCCAAAGTAAATCATAAATATGATCAACTCCTTAATCATATTGCATGCATACAATATTACTTTATCAAGGGCCCCATAGATATTATCTCTCATATCATATATGAGGAAGAACAGTATTTTTTATGAGCATTTATCCTCCATACAAGTCATGCATATTGTGGCCTTATCTATATAGCTACTTGTTACGGTTAGCATTGGACAATACCAACAAATACACATTTCTCATATAAGAAAATGAACATCTCATACTATAGAATTCAAGACACATATGAAATATTAATGGCATAAACACAATCCTCATAATGTTTCATTTAAGGTCTGTTTAATATCATAATCTCCAATATGTATCTATGTGATTAAACTGATAACTCCTTATCGAATGGTTTGCAGAACATCACCATCATTTAATCCACACACCAATCTTTTAGTGGTTAACTAATATTCGATGTTAATTACCAAAATTAGCAACATTTAAAAGTGATCATTATTTTCCATTATAGAGTGTTACAATATGAGTGATCAACTCTAATAATCCATAAATATTGAAAAATCATGGAACAAGATGATACAAACCATCCAATTTATGAACATAACTGTTAGAATACAACCATCCAATGATTGACTTCTAGATCATAACACTAACAATCTCCCATTTGGACTAGAGCCAATTCAAATACATCTCTATGCATAAAAGCTCTAAAAAAGAGTAGCCTCAAAATTCATCTTTATGTATAAAGAAAAATATACTCAAAGCCAATCTCCAACATATCTAATACCCATTGATGCAGTGTGAATCACATGTTTGGCTTGAGAAAGAGGTTTTGTTAGTGGGTCAATTGTATTCCTAACCAAATCAACTTTACAAACCTTTACATCACCTATCTCTACAATCTCTTGTATGAGGAGATATTGTCGTAGAACATGCTTGGACCTTTGGTGTGACCCAGGTTCCTTTACCTGAACAATAGTCACATCATTGTCACAATAAAGCTTAATTGGTCCAGTGGTATTAGGAACTACATCAAGTTTGGAGATGAACTTCT
The DNA here is from genome assembly GCA_027575705.1 of Erythroxylum echinodendron. Lineage (NCBI taxonomy): Eukaryota > Viridiplantae > Streptophyta > Magnoliopsida > Malpighiales > Erythroxylaceae > Erythroxylum > Erythroxylum echinodendron. The sequence goes on along the minus strand of JANZXR010000002.1, from coordinate 17,507,840 downwards.
TGATCCAACATCCCTCTTTGTCCACTTCAGAAGCGGCTATATATTTGACATCGATGGTGGAATCAGCTGTGGCCTCTTGTTTGGAACTTTTCCATCTCATAGCTCCTCTGTTGAGGATGAAGATATGCCCGATTGCGATCTCATATCATCACGGTTGGTTTGGAAATTAGTATCAGGTGTAACCCCTTACAATGAGCTCAAAATCCCTTCCATGGACAAGGAATATATCCTTATACCTTTTTAAGTACTTAAGGATATTCTTGATCCCAATCCAATGTGCTAAGCCTATAGTAGCCTGATATTTGCTGGTCATACTCAAAGTGTATGATACATTAGGGCAAGTGCATATCACGGTGTATATAATAGAGTCAATTGTCGAAGCATATGGAACAATACTCATCACGTATCGAAAGACACTGGTTCTTGTTGAGATAGATACTAAGTGACATGGGCAAGAAACCTTTCTTGGCATCCTGCATGTTAAACCTCTTCAACACTTTGTTAATATGTATACTCTGAATCAATATAATAAGCCTCTTATATCTATTTACATAGATCTTAATGCCCAAGGTATAGGTAGCCTCACCCAAATCCTTCTTTGAGAACACCTTCATTAATGAGGAATTGACGAACTCTAACAAAGAATGTTATTGCTAATGAGAAGTATGTCATCCATATACAACACTGGGAAGATTGTTGCATTCCGACTAATCTTTCTGTACATACAAGGTTCTTCCTTGCACTTGACAAAATTAGACTTTTTGATCTCTTTGTCAACATACTTGTTCCAATTCCGTGATGCTTATTTCAATCCATAAATGGATCTGTGAAGCTTGCACATCTTTTTAGTAACGTTTGGATCCACAAAACCTTCTAGTTGTGTCATATACACATCCTCTTCTAAATCCCCATTTAGAAAAGCTATTTTGACATCTATTTGCCATATTTAATAATCATGAAAATCCAAATTAACTTAAACATAGCAATGGGTGAGAAGGTCTCATCATAATCTGCTCCTTGAATCTACCTAAAACCTTTCGCAATAAGTCATGCTTTGTAAGTAGTCAAATTTACATCTATGCTTGTTTTCCTCTTGAAAACCCACTTGTGTTCAATGGGTTTTACCCCAATAGGAAGACCAACCAAGTTCTAAACTTGGTTGTCACACACGAATTGTATCTTAGATTTTATGGCTCCAAGCCATTCATCGGAGTCTGGCCTTTCCATCGCTTCCTCACAGGTCAATAGATCTTTAGTATCTAACATCGTCACCTTATGTAGTCCCATATACCTCTCAGGTGCATGGACTACCCTAGTTGACCTTCGCAACAAAACCACTTCCGATTGACCTTCCTCCACAACTCTCTGTGGCTCAAGTTCAACTTCAAGTTGTGTTGATTCATTTGGATGCGGGTCATAAGCCTCTTCCATAACTACTTGTCAAGTTAGTTGTAATTGAACCCTACTGACAGAAGCATCTAGGGGTGGGTCAATGTGGCTCTCACTGGCCTTGTTATCTTGTAGAGTTTCCTGAATTTCTTCAACTCTAACATTACTCCCACTACTTCCTCTTGCAAGAAACTCTTTCTCCAAGAGCATACCATGTCGACAACAAATACTTTGTTCTCTGACTTGTGATAGAAGTAGTATCCTTTAGTTTCTTTAGGATACCCCATAAAGAAGCACTTTTTTGATTTAGGGTCAAGCTTGTCAGATATTAAACGTTTGACATATGCCTCGTAACCCCAAATTTTTAGGAAAGACATGCTAGCCACCTTGTCAAACCATATCTCATATGGTGTTTTTTCTACGAAATTTAATAGAATAGTGTTTAGTGTGAATGCAGAAGTCTCAAGTGTATATCCCCAAAATGAGATTGGAAGTTTGGTTTGACTCATCGTAGAATAAACCATGTCTAACAAAGTTCAATTCCGCGTCTTAGAAACACCATTCCATTACGGCGTTCCAATAGGGGTGAGTTGTGAGATGATTCCACACTCTCTAAGATAAGCACCAAACTTATGATTCAAGTATTTGCCTCCACAATCTGATCGTAAGACTTTAATCTTCTTATCGAGTTGTGTTCTCAACTTCATTATTAAATTCTTTAAACTTTTGAAAAGATTCAGACTTATGTCTCATTAAATAGACATAACCATATCTACTGAAATCATCAGTAAATGTGATGAAAGTATTAAAAACAACATCAGGCATTGGTGCTCATTAGTCTATATCATTTGCTTCTCATTTATTTGACCTTGGCAACAATGCCACATGAGAGTAGTACTCTTATGACAAGTCTTGGGCCTTTTGTTATTGACTTAAAGACCTGTTTATCCATCTAAAGCAAGTGTAGACCATTCTTAACCGAAGAAGATCCATAAAACAAACCATCTCCATAAAACAAACAAGTTCGATTCAATGGTAAAGGAGAAACCATCATTGTCCAAACAAGAAATGGAGAAAATGTTTTAAGAGATGGACGGAACAAAATATAATATAAACATTTAAGTTCCATTACAATCCCACTAGCCAAATACATCTCAACGCACCCAACAGCAATGGCTATAACACTTGCATTATTCCTAACTCATAGCTGCACTTTGCCCTTTCCAGGCATCCTCCTATCTTTTAGTGTCTGCATATTTAAACAAACATGAAAACAAGATCTGGTATCCAATACCCAATAAAAAACAGAGGTAGAATGGTTAATCTAAACAACATATATACCTGTAGAAGAAGATGGCATCTTTTTACTCTTTAAGTCCTCGTAGTATTTAGGACAATTCCTCTTTCAATGTGCTTTGCCTTTACAATAAAAGCACTTGAAATTGGAAGGGTTTTGGACTTGGGAATGCTTGAAGTCACCACTTAAGCCTTCCTTTTGCCACCTTTGCCCTTTTACTTGGCTTTGCACTTGCTCTTGTCTTTCTTGATCTTTTTCCTAGCCTCCCAAACCGCCAAGATATAAGATACTCCTTTCTTCATATCCTGCTTAGCAGTTTTGAGCATCCCATGGAGTTCTTCTAAACTCTTCTCCATCCCATGCATATGGTATTTCATGATGAACGATGAATAACAGGTAGGCAAAGAGTTGAGGACGATGTCAGTGGACAACCCTGGGGCCAATAGGAGACCTAGCCTATACAACTGCTCCATAAGGCTCATTACCTTTAGTATGTGAGTGCTGATAGAGATACCCTTTGACATTTTAATAGGCAAAAAATACTTGGTTATGTTGTACCTCTCAACATAGGCTTGCTCAAGAAACATTTTCTTGGGCTACTCCATGATGTAATATGACATGTTCAGCTCTAATCGCTTTTGCAATTCAGGTGGCATCATCGCTACTATGAGGCACTGTACATCAACCTCATTATATGAGTGCTTGTTGTATATGTCAATCAATTCCTTAATGGCTCCTTCAAGGGGTGGTTCAGGAAGGGGAGAATTTAATACATATTCCTTTCGCTCCTGCACAAGAGCTATTCTCAGGTTTCGATGCCAGTCCATAAAATTTGTACCATTGGGTTTCAATTTGTCCTTTCCCAGTATAGAATGCAAAGAAAGATATTGATTCGACATGATCTACAACATTTTAAAAAAAATTAAGTTAAGTTCATTTAAATATTTTATTTCTAAAATAAAGCATCCACTACAACTTGTAAATTTAGTCCCTTTTGTAGTAGGTATAAGATCCCTATCTTTACTAAGAACAAGTCAGCGATGGCATGAAACTTGAACTTAACTATTTTGGATAAGCAATTCATTACTAATTACATCGTATGTGACTCTTGGATTATTAAAATCTAATGTCAACGAAAACCTTTCCCTAAGTTCCAAAACCATTTTGGTTCCTTGTTAAGTAAACCTCGCTCTATTTGATTCGGCATGTTTGACATACCCCACGACTCTTAAAGATAGAAAGTGACACCAATGAGTAGGTCTCGTCATCTAATGATCGATAGTTTGAAATGGATAGAGCAGGAAGGGAAAATGACTTAATATTATTTGGGACGTTTCTTAGAAAATTTAGGGATCAATTTGTCACACAATCTTTCAATCATATTAACTACAATTTCAAATTATTCCATATAACTCAAGAAATTGTTAATCCCTAATCTAAGAGTTTATATATGGTAGTCTTGTTAATTTTGCACCCCGAGTTGTCTTACCTATGGTGGTTATGTTAACATACACCCATACCTAGCCTATGAAATTCATAGCAGCATATATGTTGTGAGTTTTGAATGGCCTTTGTGGAATCTTTTCCCGCATCTTATTATTTTCTTCACCATCTCTGTGATCGAATCAAACATCAAATTAAAATGCCCTTCCCAAAGTAGAACTATTCTAAAAGGAAATTAAAATTACATTTTAGAATCCCCATTCTAAATATGATAGGGATGCATGCCTCAAATGAATGAATTACATCAAAAGAAAGTTAACATGCTCGCTTAATTAATTAATCTAATTAATTAAAGTAATTAAATTTAAGGAGCACCAAAGGTTGCATTACATTAATTCACAAGGAAACAATACAATACATAAGGAATTGACATCTTGGCCATACAACACTTGCTTTCATCCCTACAAAAACAAATTAGTGCCAAAACAAATGCAACATTTGCATTTTCAAGTATGAAATTTTCATTCACCATTAATAAATAAACAAATTACAAATTTGTAGCCTAAAAAAATAAATGAAAAATATATATTCTATTAGATGTCAAATAATTTTATAATATTTAAACATGGCAAATTCTTATGAAAATCCCATGTAATAAAAATTAGAAGCACACTTTGTCAATTAAGGCCATTAATAAATCTGAAAATGAAGTATATATTGGAAAGGCTTATAAAAATTAATCTATCTTATAGACTTAACCTTTATAACCTAAATAAAAATCCTATTAACTTAGTTTAGGAATATCCTGAAACAATAGGATGAAAAATGTGCACCCAAGAGCAAACTGAGGTTAGAAAATTTTCAACATTTGTAATGCTTGACATTCCTTACTACCAATTAATCTAACAATTAAAAACACAATCAAGTTAGTGTCCAAGACCCAGAATAGCACCTAATCAATTATAGGAAAAAGGTTCAAATTCAGATATATTAATACATAAAATAACTAAACTACAAGATAAGCAATCAATCAACTAACTTGTCATGTAATAACCTTGTACTAATGTAGTCAAAAATTGGTCACAAAACAAAGTCCAAGCTCTAATATCACTGTAGGTTATAGGATGATCTCAAGTTGGTTAAAATAAAAAAAAATAAAACAACAAGAAGTCAAAAATCTAGTCTTGTAACCAATTCAAAACTGAAATAGCGCAAATTAAAGATAGAAACCATTATACCTAAAATTTGGTCCCCAAACCAAATAAAAAGGAACTTGAGGTGTAGGGTTGAAGCAAACACCACCTTAGTTTTGTCTCTACGTCCTTGCTCTCAGCTTTAAGACTGGTTGCTCGGTTTGCTCCTCCTTGCACCAAATGAGATGCACTCCAAAGTTTTCACCAAAGATTGATTAGAAAACCAATATTTCCCAATGCTAGATGGTACTTTAATGGTCTAAATTTGATCCTATAAAATCCTCAAATTTAACTATTTAATGGATGATTAATTGCTCAACACATGAGCTAAATGGCAAAGCTAATTTCAACCTTGAGAGGTACAATCAAAAATCGACAGCTAAAAAGAAGATAGAGGGGAAAAATAGCCAGGAAGAAGAAAGATAAAAACGATAACTGGAAGAGATAAGAGTATATTACCGAAAATCATCTCGTCTCTTGAATTGTCTCAATTGGCCCTTATGTAAATAAAGCTAAGAAACAAACATGTAAGGTTAAATTAATCATGAGGCTTTTGAACTCATCCTAATGGTCATTTCGTGGATAACTTATGGTAAGAAACTTCATCACTAAGGTTGGCCACGTAAATGTTCCATAAATTGCCACTTTGCCATTTAATATCATGCTTCAAAATGGTTAAACAATTGACTCTATTGTCATGTAACTATACCATATAATTATATGCATTATTTTGTTAAGCAATAAATTTATATAACATGTCATAAATATCAAATAAATTTATCTAGGATTGAATTTGTTATCTAATAACATTTATTCTAGTAAAATATGACAACTTAAATAATTATAACACTTATAATTAATTTTATTGTCATATTCATATCTCCATATGATATATTGGAATAATTTCCTTTTTCTAATCAAATCTTTTCTAGTGTGACCCATTAGGATCTATGTTACGGTAACAATAGAATTAAAACTCCTTTTAATTTTATAAATTATAAAGGGTATCTACCAAAATACATTACTAAAGTGACACAGATGATAAGTATCATACACAAATCATGATCCCAAAGCAATAATTGCCTGTGTCAATTCTCTTGTCATAAAATATCCTAAATAAATGCAAGATTGGAATATGTCATTCTTGCCAATTTATTCCTTCTTGATCTCCAAAGTAAATCATAAATATGATTAACTCCTTAATCATATTGCATGCATACAACATTACTTTATCAAGGGCCCCATAGATATTATCTCACATATCATATACGAGGGATAATATTATTCTTGACGAGCATTTATCCTCCATACAAGTTACACATATTGTGGCATTATCTGTATAGCTACCTGTTACGGTTAGCATTAGACAATACCAATAAATACACATTTCTCATGCAAGAAATGAAAATCTCATACCATAGAATTCAAGACACATGTGAAACATTAATGACATAAACACAATCCTTATAATGTTTAATTTAAGGTCTACCAAATACCATAATCTCCGTTATGTATCTATTTGATTAATAAGGAATATTATTAATTCCGAATGGTTAGCAAAACATCATCGTCATTCTTTATATCTATAATTCTTCAATAAAAGTATAGGAAGGACTTTCTTTCTATCTAGAATCATTCTTTCAAAATAAATCATGCCTAAACTGGATAAATTCACTTATTTTACACAATTCTTTTGGCCATGCCTATTCTCCCCTAATATCCTTATTTAACAGTTCAGTGAAACTATTTCCCTATTGATCTAGTATATGATCAAATTTTAATTCAATGTCCATATTTTCACATAATCTCTAAGTCTAGGTGCTAATGTTCACACTATACTCTTAAAAACAAATATTTCTTCCCTTATTCATAATGCAAACCTAAACATTTATTATTGAGGAAATATAGTCAAATGGACAAACAAAGGTTAGATGAGAAAATTTTCTAAAACATGAACTAATAATTATCCCTTGGTAAACATTACGTATGGTATGATTTAGATGATGATTCTTCTTGAATTTATAATTTATTGGAAGTGTCTCATCCTTCTTATCTCCATCACTTGGTTCGAAAATTAGATATTTTGAAAAAATCTCAGCTATCATTCTTGTCCTTTTTAAGGGCTAGCTTCTCAACATCCTACAAAATCTTCAAGACTTTCTTAGAGGCAAGGAGGTTAGAATAAAAACACATATATAAATTTTTCATCAATAAGAAATTTTATATTATACACTTTATATGCTTTACAAAAAAATGTGCTTTGATCATTCATCATTCCCTTTCTATATGACAAAGTCATTAATTTGTTTTAGGTAATCAAATGAACCTAAGTCCTTTATTATTAGTCTCCTTCTTCTCAACCCATATTTTCATAGGTTTGCTTATTAATTTTTAAGGACATAAAATCTAACAACATCTCCATATTTACTACATAAATGACATAATATGTTATACAAGTAATGATGATGTATAATTACATTGTTTAGATTTCTATGTGTTTATACATAATGAGGAATATTTCTTTAGATATTAAAGGTGTTGAATGTTCTTTTACAATAGTAAAAATTCCTACTGTGATTATATACATGATGCCTAACTATGAATAAAAGCTTAATGTGTACCTTTTTAAGACCTAAAGGGATTTTAGAAGGTTTAAATGTTATCAAAGAAGTTATACCTATTCTTCCCTTTATATTGTTGAGTTCTAAGCTTGAATTATAAGTTATATATGAAAGCATAAGACTTAAATTTATGATGAGCCCTAGTTTATAATGCATGTATATATGATTTAGGCATATACTTAGATGTTATGCTCTATACTCATTTGTTAACTTAGGCAATATTTCTTCACTATGTAACTATTTTTTCTTAACAAATATAATCTTAATATTGGATGTGCTCCTATAAGTATAAATAATCTTATGACTATTATTAGATCCTTTTGAACTCTTAGCATGTTTTTTAGTTTTTTTTACCCTCTTTAGTCAATTTAGATAATGAATCCTTAAGAATAATATTCTTTTCAATGTCTCATTTTCATTTTTTGATGCATCTAATATACGACTATCATTAGTGATCACATTTTTTATGCTTTAATATTATACAATTCACCTTTTATTTTTTTAATTCTGATTCATGTATGCATCCAACTAATTTTGAGCTTCCTGAAATTTGAAAAATAATCTCTTCCTTTTCTTACTTATAATTTTTAAACTTTTGAATAGTTCATAATATTTCAAATCACTATCATCACTATTCATATGAATTAGAGTTGAATGTTACCTTATTATCATCTTTAGCCTCAAAGCACATATGAGATATCTCTCCTTTCGAATGCTCATTTTTTGATTCACTCATGTCATTCCAAGTTAAGGCTTTAAGCATTTTCTTCTTATTTTGTTCCTTTTTCTCCTTCTAATTGTTTCTTTCATACTTGTCATTATCTTTGACTAAAGGACATTATGACTCTATGTGACCTAGACTGCTACATTCAGAACAAATAATGTTAGAGGATTTACATTTTGAATCACGTTTACCTTCTTTGAAATCCTTTATTTTAGATAAATTCTCTCTTTTCAAAAACTTCTTAAATTTGTTACGTCCCTTCTTAACTTGATTTTTCTCTTGAAATTTTGAATGCTAAGCCTTTTTTCTTCGAAAATGTGGTTTCTTCTTGCATCTTTTGAAGTCTCATTTCATATTTGAAAAAAGATCCAATGAATCCTTCCAATATTTAGTGTTGTTAAATCCTTGACTTCTTGTATAGTCATTACTTTAGCTTCTGGTATCCTCATAAATGACCTGAACAACTTTCTTTCAATTTCAAAATTAGTATAGTTCTTTCCTAGACCTTTAAGAGTATTAATAATATCAATGATCCTTGTGTACAAGCTAGCAATGCTTTTATTATGCTTAATTTGAAAATGTTCATATTAATAGGTTAAAATGCTCAATTTACTCTCTTTAACTTAATTTGTGTCCTCATATGTATTTTATATTCTATGTCCAATGTCATAATTCATTTCACACTCAGAGAATCTATTAAAGTTATTTCATCTTAATGCACAAAATAAAATTTTTACAAACCTACTGTTTAAGAAAATTTAATCTCTTATCTTGAGGTTCTCATTCTTCCTTTAGTTTGATGACCTTTTTGTTATTTATAATTTTTGCAAGTCTAAAGGAGCCATTTGAGACTATGTTCCATATATGTACACTTTTGGCCATTAAAAAAGAAATCTCATCCTAGTTTTCCTATAGAGGTTATCATTACCATCAAAGAAGGTATTATACCAATATTTTGTCCCTCTTAGTTTGGTAAAAATATGCCTAATTATGTCATTATGATCTTTATTATAGGATTTTTTTTTTTGAAATACTAGCCTAATAGAGTCACTCTAATACCACTTGTTAGTTCCTAATAATATCTACAAAGAGAGTAAATTGGATGTTGATAAATTTAAAACAAAAAAATTACTTTTGTGTGATAACAATCACATTTTATAAAGAATAAAAATATGTAATGAAGTAATAAATTTCAATAATGCACCTAAGCAATGAAGTAAAAAGAGTAAGGAAAGAGAGATGTAAATTGATTATAGTTATCTGACAAACAACCCTTACCTACATCTTCTTATAAGACTTTTATTAAATTTCCTCCATAACTCTTCTTTTAAGGCAAAGAATAACTTACAATCTTTACTTGGCAAAAATTATCCATTTTACAATCTTCCTCCAAGAGAAAGAGGAATTTTAATACCACTTTAAACACTCCCATATATAATAAACAAAAATACCAATGCAAGTTTACAACTTAAAATAGCCTACTTTATCCTTTTGATAAGATCGAAAAGGCTCACCAACTCAAAATGAGACATTGAATGCTCAAATAATTGAAAAACACTTTAAAAAGAAATACAAATACTTTGGATATAATAATTAATGAGAAAACATAAATTCATAAGGTTTTGAGATCTCTACTAATAATTGGATTCAAAAACTAGTCAATTGTAAAGCATTGGTTGATTACCACTAGTCAATCAGTATGCATTAAATGTATAAATGTAGTAGTCGTTAAAACATTGGTTGACTACTAAGATATATTGATCGATCAATGTGTTCATTAGAGAGACATTAGTCAACCAATTTGCTAATAAACAAACTTGTTAAAAGTTTAACCTATATTAATTGACTACTCTAATATTGGTTGACCAATGTACATTTAATGCACAAAATTTGCCAGTAGTTTGGTTGACCACTTAAGTATGTTGGTCAACCAAGGCATTGGTCAATGATATCACTATATTGGTTGACGAATGTGTTACAAACTTACCGCTTACATGTTTAACTTATATTGCTTAACTAATAACCTATATTGGTTAATTAGTCTCCCTGAAAATATGATTTTTGATTTGTTTAATGTAATTATACAACTTCCAAAATGTCTCCAAAAGATCAAGATGCTTTTTTTAAAAAACCAAAAGCTTTGATGCTTGTTAATAAATGAGAAGACTATGAAATGATGAGTCTTGATATTCTTTTTCTCTTAACTTGATCTTCTCTTTGCCGGTTGTAAAGTTTTAACTTTATCAACTTCATAAACTATCTTCTTGAGTTTATGACTACATTTTCTTCTTATATTGCTTCTTATTTAAATAATAAACTCATTAATATTAATTATGTTTTATTATCGACTAAAATCCTTTTAGTTCACCAAGCTCCACTAATAACTGATTAAAAAATTACACCGAAGCTTCTCCGCTTACAGTCTAGGAGCAAATATATCAATACACACTAAGAATAACATATTTCTACAAATATAATTATTGGCATCGCCCATATCTGTGGAAACCAAACTTAGAAGAAAAGAAGAAAAACTCACTAATATATAGGACTATCAAAAACTGAACGGAAAATAGTCTTAAAGAACTCAATAAACTTTTATTGAATGTTTGAAATGCCCTTTGATACGACCGTCTTTAATTATTATATTATTACAGAAAATATAAGACCAATTTATAATAATGTAATAAATTATCCACTTGGACCATGACAAATAATAGTTAAGTTAGCCGAGAGAAGCTCACCCTGCACTTTTTCTGATGTGCTCATCGAGCCAAGAAATGATATCATTTAAAACTTGAGTTATCACTGTCTCCGGCTCACCTTCGAGTAGAGCATGATAAGAATCCTTATAAAGTTTAAATGTCTTGTCTGAACTGCTTGCTTTCTCATGCAAAGCCTTGCTGACAGAAGGATCCGTTACAATATCAGCCTCCCCATGAAGAATCAAAAGCGGCAGAGAGATCTGCGCACAAATTTGTGATAAGTTTGAGCCATCAAGCCTCTTAACACAATATAATTCCTCAATCAACTGAAGCTTTTGTGTATGAATAAGCTAGACAGATCTCTGAGATGTTAGAAGATGACTATCCAATCGAATTTCAGATATTCTATCTTGTTAATAAACTTGGAACACAAGGAAATGCAATTGTTACATGAATCAGAAAACTACAGAATTATGCCTTTAGTAAATAAATTATTACGGTACCGGTCAGAGTATGATGAAGTGCTTCTGAAATGTCAACAGACAGGTCCTGTACATAGTTAAACTAATATGGCTTCTTCAGCACAGTTAAGAATCTTTCTTTTTTTTTTTTTTTCCCTTTCCCTTTATGGTTTGGCTTCAATGCTATTAGACATCTATGCCACAAGCCCGACTTCCAGCAGAACCTTCATCTATAACACTATAGGTTCCTCCAACAAATTCAATTATACGACTCGATTCTATGAAGATTATTGCAGCTAAACCTATCAACATTCTAGCAACTTCCTTTTTTCACCCTTAACTGTGACCGATTTGGGCCAATTTTCTCAACCCCCACCACTGAGATAACTGAGCCATTCCAAGGGTAAGCCTTGTGCTCTCAACTGTGAATCTGTTCATGTATTTCCTGGCTTTTCCCGATCACAACCAATGGCAGATCACTAGAGAAAATAAAAAGAAGCTAAAAGGGAAACAACAAATCTGAATCGAAAGAGGATTAAATGGTCAGTATCCACAGCTATAACAAGACAAGAAAATAGTGCAGAAACTAGATTACTTCTTGCAATCGAGATTCTATCTCTTGTGTGACTTTGAGCATTTCTAGAGCGGTCTTCAACCGTGGTTTATCCTTGTAAGCAATAACATTATAAGCTACCTGCATTTTGGTAAGCAAAAGCCTCACGGAAAAGATCAAAAATAAGGCCAACATAAAAGTTCAGAATTGGAAAAAATGAAAAACACAGTTGATGAATGAACAAAACCAACATCTTTCATCTTAATTATGGGGTCAGTCTGGCATCCAGAAAATTGTTCAAATTCAAGTCACAAACGTTGAAGCGTAAAAGATGTCAGTAACAAAGTATTTGATACACCACAGCTTGTTTAAAATCTAATCTAAAAATACATGTTTGCTTAAGTGTGTTTTTATCCAGTAAACATTTATGAAATGAATGAGATTTTTTATCATAAGCTAGATGTTAGTGCTTGTTGACTAAATACAAGTGTTAAAGAGAGGTAGCCAAAATCTCTTTTAAGTAATACAACAATCAAACATATTATCTTCTCCATGATACATCTTCTGTTTGATAGAGCTCTATGTCGATTAATAATCTGGGCTGGGTTTAAGCATCCAACATGTAAAATATCAACTAATACTGACAGTGCAGAACATGCAAAAATCATTGTTTAAATAGTAATTCAGTTATCAATAAACAAACCAATTCTCTATTCTTCACATCCCTAAATGCTGCCTCAGCCAAATCCTTCTGTGGGACTAACTTGTGCTTTGGAAGAAAATTAGCTATACCAATCAAGAATTGTTTCACAGCCCAGGGTGGAACCATGTCATCTGCAATCTATAAAATATGATTTTACTTAACATGAAAGAAGTGTTGATAGAAAGGAAGGATGCAACAGCAAAAAGTCCAGAAACAAACTTTGCACATAGGTGCAACAAGAATGGCGCCATTCCATGCTTTTGGCTGCTTTAAGTGCACCTTCAAAGCTACAGCTCCACCCATTGACTCGCCAAACAGGAAGCTTGGAAGAGAACAAAACTCAGGGTTCCCTGTCATTCAAATGAAAGAGGAACTCAATATATAACTTTGCACCATATTCTTGGGATGATATTCAACCGAAATAAAAACAAGCATAGATAATCTATCACATTGGCTACACACAGATCTTCAAATTATGATCGAACGAAGGGGGTGTGCAGGATCACTTTCTCTTTTTGAGCACTTTCATCATCACTTGATGTTTTAGTGGGCTGAATATTGTGAGTTCCCACTGCAGGAATCACAAGCTATTGCCTGTTCTTATACTCTCATCAAAGATATCTCACGAGTGGCTGCATCATAAAATGGTTCGAGTCACCCAATCTAGTGCTATGTACATCATATTGATAACAAATACCTAGAAACTATTTAGTTGAGCCCAATACCAAGGGTTACTTCATCATCCCATTTCCTTACCATTCTTCACATTACTTTATTTTCCTGAAATATTCACCCCCACCCCTTCAAATTCATGGTCAGGAATGAAAAGACAATGTATACGTGAAAACAAACAAAAAGGCACTCTCAAGATCCTTCATGGCTTTTGCTGGAGGCCAGACCGGTTCTCAAGAAGTTGAACTTCACTTAGCACACCAGTAGTAATCACACCACAATGCCTCTATGAAACTTATTGTGGCACAAAACAATTTAAATAAAACATCGAATTTCATCCTGATGTTGGCTACCCCTTAAATAAATATCATCATCCAACTGTACATCCCTGGAGCCAACATTTCAAAATCTTATTCCTCGTGAGCTAGAGGTTAAATTTCATCCAATACACGTTTGAATGCAGACAGAAACAAGCTCAATTGTTGAATCAAAGTTATTAAACAGACTTAATCAACCTCGATAAAAACATATACGACTATGGGCAGTTTTGAAGATAAAAAACAACCAACCGAACCTTTGAATTTCGAGAACTGCTCGATAACATCATCAACAAGATTTTCAAAACTGGGGATAAAGCAATGAAGACCTTCTGAAAGACCAAATCCTGGGTAGTCCATTGCAAAAACTCCATATCCCGATGTTGCCAACTTCCTTGCCACTCCTGCATACAATGGCCATAGGTAATTATTCTGGGAATCATGATATAGAGCTACGTATTGAACACTACTGCTTGATAATATCCACATGCCTTCAAAGAAAAAAGTGCAAGTGTCTCCATAACCGTGGCAAAAACACACCACGGCCTTTGGGGGAGAGAGCTCCGGAAGCCAACTTTTTGTGAAAATTTCCAATCCTCTAGAATTCACTTCATAGGACTGAAAGGAAAAAATGTCAAATCATACTCTGTGTCTCAAAAGTAGACTGCTCAACTTTGCAAAGCTAAAAGTAAATACTGTCTATTAAACATCAAGTGCTAATACAATGAATAACACTGAATCCTTTTGTTCTATTCCAGTAAGTAGAATCAAACACACAAGCTCAAAGATGACGCTGCCACCACTTAAATTCATGAGAAGCCAAAATCACATTGAAGTTCCATACGATCAGAGAACCAAAAAATAGATTAATCTAGAAATCTATAGAGGTAGAAGTATGCAATACTGCAAATGGCTATGTTTCATTGTAACAAATTGCGCCACCCAGCAAAACGAAGAGTGATTCGTTTCCTCGTGAATACAATGCCTCCTTGTAAAGGGAGAGGGAGAGGGAGAGGGAGAGGGAGAGGGAGAGGGAGGGAGAGGGAGAGTGAGAGAGAGGGAGAATGCAAATTTTAGCTACTATCGCACATCACACGAACCACAACGAATTAAATACCACCGAGACCCACAAGTCGAAGTTTTTACTACAATGGGTCCGGAATACCTGCTCCTTGCCATTACAGCGACGTCCACATGGACATGTACTATTCATTCTCTATTCCCAATGAAAGAGTTAATACTCCTCATCCAGTAAACCAAATTTTTTGGTCTTATGATCCGTCAACCAAAAACACATTATCAGTACTAAGTTTAGTTAGGGGAGTCCATGTGAATTTAAAAGTTGCAAGAGATATCTCGGCCTGTCACTTTATGCTCATTAATTCACAACCGCTACCGACACCCACTTAGTAGTTACAACGAAGAACACAAAAGTCAAAGCTTTTACCTCCTTCATTTTCAGTCCTTCACATGGGGTCTGCAAAAATCACGAGAGAGACGGACAACAGCCAAATTAGAATCAGACGTCCTCGATCTGACCCTTCATAATCAACCCTAGCATTAAAATGAAAAACATCGACCTTAAAGAGGACATGATCAATCCCAAGTTGCGCATCTTTAAAGGCGTTCCGAGCTCGTCGTCTAGCAGAGACCCCATCCATGTTGGCATTGATAATCTTTCGCAACTCACGGTCGATGCCTGCAAACTTTTCCTTGCTCGCCATTACGCTCTTTTGCCTCCTTTTCCTACTTTTTCCCTGCAACCAAACAACAGCTACCCACCAGCAGCAGCCAACAAATCCACAAATCAGTGCTATAATAGTTAAGGAACTGCAAATAGCATGCTTTTTTTTTTTTTTCCCCTGAAACTTGAAATAATGATATGTTAAACTAAGTAGAGAGAGATAGTAACTTTGACTGCGTAAGCAATGGCGGAGAGAGCAGAAATTTCCGGTCATTTGTTATTTAAAAAAAATAAAATCTGACTTGGTTAATTATTTGTGGAGGAGGATCTGAGTTCTGTTGTTTCGGGCGTTTGCTTTTATTTGATTATGGTTGTTAAGTATATTATAATTTGTTAATATCTTTGATTACAGTCAATTATTGTCATGTTTATTTTGATTAGAATAGTCGACAAGGGGCGGCGTTTGAATTTCCTCATCCACTGCATCGGATTCTACTCTTCCGCACACACTCACCGTTGGATTGAATTTGGACGTGTTCGATGCGGGCTTTGCCTTTGATTTGTGGCTGCAAATTATTGAGACCTTTGATTTTGCTTAGGATAAAAGCGAGAAATCAGTATTACCTCCAACTCCAACTATTATTCCTTACGTAACGTTTTTAAGATTTAAATGGATATAGAAAAAGGAGAGAGAGAGAAAGAGTGGACTGGTAGTATCTGACAATTCAATCCAACTTCTAGATGATTGTTGTCTAGTTGTCAACAACACCCCCTAAAAAACTATAAAAATATACGTTTTTCTTTTTTAATATTGAATAAAATTGGCTTATCTCTATCTTATTGTATTTTTACTTTACAGATTATTTATTACTAAATTTATGAGTTTACTTTAAATAATATAAATTATCTTTTTCAAGATAAATAAGTAACTGCATTTCAAGATATATATATATATATAATATATATCGGCATTTTGGGTCCATACAAATTTGGTTTGTAAACCATCAAATCAGATCATAAAGGAAGCTGGATTTGTAGTGTCTAACAAATCCAGTTTAGTTTGTGTTATGAGCCTCGGCCCTGGCCCATCCAGAACGAGAATTGCCAACTAGTCGGATTCCTTAAACGTGGCTTGCTTATTTTCTCACAAAAATCAACATCTGGACACGAATATTTATTTCCGGTGTCCAGAATTTTAAAGTCAGCGATATCGACGTCCCTGATGCAAAGGAGCAGCATGGGACCCACTTAATTGACAGGCTGCCACCATTATCGCTGTGCTCTGCATGTGCATGATCAACGCTTTTACTGTCTCTCTCCCCTTCTTCCACAATCCACATGGAAAATAGTCACAATCCAATCCCATCCCCATCATCTGTTTCATTGAAAAGTCAAAGTTGGCAGCGAACGGAATAAATAAATTATTGAAGAAAAAGGCATGAAGTAAGTAATAGTTGAGTGTGGGATACAGCTTGTTGTTCGACTAGGTTCCGTTCGGTTGGGTAAATCCAAATCCAAATCAAGCATTCGTGCTTTGAGAGTGATTCGTCAAAGCTCATTGTTGCGTTTTTCAGAGATAAAATAATGACATCATATTTAAGCAGGTAAACTACTTTATATAAGAAAATGAACTTTTCACTTATTTATCAGAATATTACGGGGCACATCACATCACTGAGCGCAAAAGACCAACTAGTAGTATTGGTTATTCTTTACGAAAATTAAAACTCTAACAATACGACGTCGTTAAGCATGGTTATTACCAAGTCCACACAACTCACAACTACTACCGCTTAATCCTAATCCTATAAAAGCCGTCATCACCTGCCCTATTTTCTTTCTGCTCGTGTCAAGCCCCGTCGTCGATCGCTTCCCTTCTCTCAGGAGGTCTTCTTCCGGTGCGTCCCTCTCTCTCTCTCTTGTCTATTTTGTACTTTTATGTATATATATGTATGCTAATACAAGGATTCGTAGCTACGTGGAAGTTAGGGTATCGAATTAAAGCTATTTGCAATCAGATCTGTCCGTGCTAATCTATTCTCTACCATGTTAATATAGATCAGATCTAGTATGTCTCGGGTATCTCCTGTGTTGTTTTTTTTTCATTCCCTTTTTTGGGGGTTTTGTTGCTGGCGTCTTCTTTTTTTTTTTTTCTTTTGAATCGTCGTCCCCAGTTGCTGGTAGTTGTTTATGTTAATTGACTCGCTGTTTTCTGGTTCGAGTTTGATTGTACCTAAAAATAGAAATAAATTTATTCCTTTGTTTTTCGTCGAAGGAGTTTCCTGATTGGTAAGGATTTGCTTAGAAGTTGGTTTGCATATATAATTATAGGAAATTCTGGGTTTCTTTTAACTTTTTGAAGGTTTGTAGTTCAGATCTGTTGTTGATTATGTCAATGATGTGACTCCTGTTGTTTCGTTGCTGATGTCATGAACATGGAATATAAGGATCATTTTAACTAATTGCTAACTTTTGGTATTTAGTTTTATGGTGGTATAAAAATACGGTGATTAACATTTTTTAGCCTTTTTTTTTTGGATAGTTATGTTAGGATTTGCAATATCTTGTGGATGAACTACATGATATGTACTTATGGCTATAATAACTTCAATATCGTGAAACCTTCGCATTTTTTTTCCTTATTTTTAATTCGACTAATTATTGACAGGCGTTCTTCTGAAGAATTATTACACAGGCTCAAAGATGAATCACTTCAATCTTCAGCAGAATGCCATTACCTCCTGTGAGGACGCAAGAGGCTTCGTCTCAATCTCAGAACCAAAAGGTCTGGTTGTTTGCCCTAAACCTCTTCGAGTTGGAATCCCGGCCAACAATCTCATCAGGCCTTTAAGGTGGCCCATGAGGTATGTATTTTGGTTGCTTTTGTTCTTTTCTTCCTTTATCATATTTCGAAACTTTGAAGGGCTCTAATCTTAGATTATTCGGATTAACAGTCATCAAGCTGAGATTTGTGATTCAAAAGCAGGAGCGGAGCTTCTGGATATTATCCTCATGAAGGTTAGGGTTCTTTCTTGGGCTCCAGTCATTTGCATTTATGTGCAGTTTTGATCATTGAATATATCTCTGGACCCTTTAGTTTTTTTTTTCCCTTTCAATTTGGTGCTTAGAATGATTCAAATGATGCCTGATTCACTTGTTACATCATCTTTAACCAATTTTTCTCGGTAAAATTGTGTTGGTAACAATTTAGTTATATTCGTGATGGTTTTTTGTGTTATTAAATTTTTATTTCCTGTTAGACTTGATCATTTATCTATTAACTCTTTCGTACTACAAGTATTGAGTTGGCATCTTCTGTTCTGCAGAACTGAGCTTGACTGTAAATTCTTTTCTTTTAAGCAGGAGTGTCATGGGGCAGAGCACTCGACTCAGGTAGCCTCGTCACCACCATTTTTTTGTGGGTCTCCCCCAACAAGGGCTGCCAATCCACTAACCCGAGATGCCCAATTTGGAGATGAAAAATTGACACCAATGTCCCCTTTTTTAATTCCATCCCCGTCTGGTTTATCGTCTCCATCTTCATCAGCACGCAAAGGAGGATGTACACGAATGAAGTTTGGCCTTAAACCAGCTGCAGTTAGAGTAGAAGGATTTGATTGCCTCAACAGGGATCGCCAAAGGTCCAGCATTCCTGCCATGGCTTAGAACTCATTTGAAGCAAGTGTATATAGAGGGAACCTAATGCCAGCAAACTTAACTAGAGGAAAGGAATTTTGAATGTTTTTTGAGAGTAAAAGCTGCTATCTGTAATGTACATAAGTTATGTTTTTCCTGGTGATCATGTCTATTGTCCTTGTAAGTAGTTTGATGGAGAAGTACAAATCTTGTGTTCATAAGACGTCTGGATGTGTTTGAGAGCATAGCTCTTTTGTAATATAGGATAAGATGAGCTTAGTATTGGGAGGGTGCCTAGATTTCATTTGGTGATCACGACGAAATATTCTGTATAGATACTTATTGGTGATTGAATTTTGATATCTAAATGTATTTCGCAGTCTCGCAAGTACGTGCATATATTTTTATGTAATTTATGGAGTTTGAATGATCTGCAACTAGTGGCTTGAACGAGTCGACGGTCTATTCTACCGATTAGTTTTGGGGTTTGTTGGCACTAGAACTTTTGGAAGGAATTAAATTGAATTATATTAATGAGATTGAATTGAATTCAATTTACTATTTGGAACAAATTTAATTACTCTGTTTGGAACATAATCAAAATAAATTTAATTATTTTATATGATATTTTCACCTTTGACTAAAAGATAAGTTTATTAAATAATCAACATTCACATTTACATATTTTTCAAAAAAAACATTCACATTTAAATAGAGCAAGTTGTAAACATCAATTTTATTATAATTAATATCATAAAAAAGTCCATTATTAAAATGAAATGAAAAATTGATTGTAAATAACATTAGGCTAGACCGAGTTATGAAGACAATAGAAATATAATTTAGAAGCTTAAAAATGCATGAATGAGCAATAGTCTTTTGCGTTGACAACTACAAGGCACTATCAAATTTTGAAATTTCACTCCGAATTACATAATATCGTAGCAAGTTTAACTTCTCTTCCTATGACAAAGAGACATAACATCGTTACATTAGAAAATTAAATAAATAACATTCATACTTGCATAGAGCAAGTTATATCATCCATAAAGTTCCACACTTAAATAGAGCAAGTTATAAAAGCCTAACACCAACCCATCTTTCTAGACAACCAATCTAAACGTAGTTCAACTGGACATGCAAAAAACACACCAATAAAGTTATGATGCTCTACAAGCCGATCAACTACATCCAAGAGTAGATGTCATTCCAATCCTAATTCTTTCATTGCATCAAATATTTCCTCCTTTTCTAGCACGAGAGTTTGTGGCTACAATAGCTTGCGCAATTTCTTTCATTGCATTGGACATAACTTGTAATTCTGAAGAAATTTGATCTTCCACTTATACTTTTCTTTTCTTACTCGTGTAAGATGGCTTCAACACTAAAGAAGTTGATGATGAGGGAGCTTGAGTTGTTGGTGTTGTTGGAGTACTCTCGGTCTCAAATGGATAAAAACTCTCTAAATGAACCTCATTATTTGCTTGCATATTATCAATGTCCTCAATATTCATATCTTACCTTTCCTTTTCCCATCTTTGAACCTTCTCATTTGCACTTTCAACTTCAGATCCGGTAGCTCTATCTTTCTCATAAGTCTAGCGAACAAGGTCCAAATTAGGTAAAGGTTTTCCTCGAATATGTTTCATCTTTTCGTTAACCTGTCAATCAAAATACAAGAAACTATATCAACAAACTTCATGCATAAAAAATAATACAAATAACTAGATAAGTATTAAATAAAATACCCGTATCAAACTTTGCCACACCTCTGGAACAGCTTTAAATGTCTTGGTAACATCATTCCATCCGATTCCACTTTTGCCATTAAGAAATATTGCCAAATGCATTTCTTCCCTTAAAGTTTTCAACCGATTTACAATTTTTCTCCGATTAATCTTAACTCCAAACTTTTTATTAATTTCCTTTATTACCTCTCTATATGCACTAGCACTAAAATTTCTATCCTCCTTTTGGCCTTTACTTTTTTGTTCCCTAAGAACTTGAAGCATGCACTTATCCATTT